>JAQISU010001240.1:15048947-15463947 GCA_029339505.1 Unio delphinus | reverse complement strand
GCTTTTTATTACTCATATTGTATGACATAACTCTAATGACGGTAATACTTTCCATCTGTGCGTCTGTAGATACGTGGTGCAAAGAGTTGTTTTTGTTGAGAAAAAGTTTGAGACTAGCAATAAGTATGGTTGATGTTGCACACTAATTATATTGCAATAAAACAAGAAACAGTTAAAGTTACCTCGCTAATATTGCTAGAAGTAACGTTTGTCCAATCAGCAATAAGTATGAACTGTGGGTCGAAATTTTTTCGATGAAACTTTTCGATCGTATGTTTCGCATCATGGATGTCATCCGATTCTGATGGATTTTTTATTTTATTGTGTACACGATAAGTTATGCTGGCATCCCTATTCAAACTTGACCGGTTAATGTAGACCAAATAGGGAGCCAAGAGGGTTCGTCCCCTCAAGACGGAGAGCGTTGTACTAGTAATACCTGGAGACTTAAAAGGTTGGTCAAAAGAAACGACACCGTTGGCACACACCTGTAAGAATGATAACAGTGATTAAATATTATTAAAATTACCATATGCTTAATCTCTAGATAATTAGGATCATAAAATTATACAGCTTCTAACTGGACCCACGATCGTTAAAAGTCAAAATTCTTCAGCCTTCTAACAGTATATTACCATTAGTAAAAAATTGTGTTTACAACAGTGTTGCGTTATGCGTCAGCAGGTCTGGACTCTAACTGTAACAGCATAGTACATCATACTTTTAGTTAGGAGAAAACATAAGTTTATCTTCATTGGAATTGTAATCGTAAACATTAGTTCTTTGTTTCACAGGAGCTATTTATTGTAAGTGTGTAAGTGCGAATTTCTCAGTACTCTAAATAAAATGCCTATAACATAATTATAATAATAATAATAATAATAATAATAATAATAATAATAATAATAATAAAATATATACTTACTATTTAAAATGCATTGCATTTTGGCACATTCAGGCATTTACTAATCACCAAGTGTAGAGTAAAAGAAGAGGTATAGATAAACAAAATTTAAAAAAAAAACACAATACCGTCCCTATAACTTATATTGGGAAAGGGATTTTACTAATTGGGTGTCCCACTGAATTTGGTTTTCTTTATCTAGAAGTTGACCACCCTCGATGTTTTTACCCGGTTCGAGTAAATATAAATATTAGTGGTGAAATTTATAGGTATAATAGATAGACCACGAAATTAACGTTTACCGTGTCCCTAATAGTCCGTCTTGCTGCTGTCTAAACAAATGTTTAATTAATAATAACATTCTTCCATCGAAAGGACATTCTTAACATGGCAGTATAGCGATTGATACGCGCCTGTTCTCCAGAAATCTAATTAATGGTTATCTGGTCTCAACTAATGTATTCTTGTTAGATCGCCTGACTGAGAAACTGATTTGCTTTTTAAAATAATAATAAACTATTAGGTATCTTTTCTAGGTATAAGTGAATGTATGTATATACATGCATGTTTAAAAGCGAAACCATCTGAGATTGAACTATAAGTTTCAGTTGGTCACAGGACGTATTCGTCTTTTGAAATTAATATAATGACCAGTTTAGCTTTACACCGTTGGATAATTTTATGTTATGACTTTTGATTTAATTTCCCTTGAGAAATATGCTATGGTTGATTTTGTCTTAAATACATTTATGATATTATTTATTGGCATTAAAATTAATTACATATACATGCTTGTGCGTTGAATTAAAAATTGGAATCGTGTAGTTGGATGAGACCAATGTGCATGGGTCGTCAGCATTTATCGATGTTTTATCTCCGCTGCTAAACCAGTCAACTGAAAAACGGATTAACATTTAGCACAGTTAATCATGACTATAATGGAAAAAGTGTTATATAATACAGACGATGTGTTCGCAGCAGTGATATAACGAACATTGTCAAACTCGATGTTACCTTAAATGATATCAAACTAATGATTTACTTTGTATATCACCGACTAGAACTTGTTAACCCAGCATACCAATAAAGCTATGTCTGAACATCTTAAAAAGTTATGTAATTTTCAGCATATGAATTCAATTTAGTTAGCTTTGTGTATCACTATAAACAAATATGGTTATCATAATAAAATACTAAAATGGGTAAGGACAAGCCATACAACACATTATTGTGAAAATATTATCTCAATATACAAAGGTCAAGGAATAATACTATTTACCATTATTATTCAATAAGAAATGCACAGATTGTTTGGTGTCGTGCACTTCGTAAAGGACTAATGTGACATAGGTGTGATATATAACTGCATTACATAATCAATATAACATCTTTCTACATGTATTTGTTTTCAATGATGTTTAAACATCAACCTACCAGGGTCGTCTTCAGGCTCGAGAGGTATCATCGGAAAATCTATCAATATAAAGCAGATTCACTGTAATGAATACGTTATCAAGCATAATTTGGTAGAATAAAGCATTGTTGTTTAAAAATCTCCCTATTACTCGTCATATTTTAATTACATAGATCGTACATTGACATGCTACACTAAACGTTACGAATATACAACGACAGGAAATATTCGTACACGAAGACCATTATCAATTAAACTAGTTAAACTAGATAAATTAACTGGTATTAAACTTTAAACAGTAATCCTCATTTACACAGTAAGTTTGCAATGAAACGTACATACAACCTTTCAGCATATTAAATTTGCAACTTAAGATCGATTGGATAAATGGTAAGGAGATTAATTTAAACACTTTTAAGTTTTTAACTTGGCTGTTGTTTGGACCATATATTTGGAACGAAAAAGTTGAACAAAATGTATTGACTCCTTCCGTGTTTCGATTCATTAATTATGTTCGACTATCTTAGCTTCGATAAACAAGCGGTTTCTGCTTTTCTTAAATTTCTAGTTAAAAAAGTCCGTTTCTTGATCTCTGCGAAAAGTGTTGGAAAACGAAACTAATAAATTTAAAGGGATTTTTATGCAACTTCACGTGTGATGATACTATAAGTGCTCCTTTGTTACTAGAGGGATTACATGCCCTCTCTATATTAATAATGTAGCCCTGCTCTGTTGTTAATTCGAAATGTGTTTGATTTTAGCTCTCACAACCGACTTACACATTCATATGCCGTTTTTTTAATCGTTTTCAGATGCATTAAGTGCAAAGCCATTGTCATCCAACTGCACATTACATATATGCTTTACATCAGCTTACAATTATTTTGCAATTAAGTTTATGCAAATAGTGTACAGTTTAAAATGCCTTGTTTCGTTTGTGTTAACGTTGATTTATTTGAGATCAAAAACTTTCGATTTACGTCTTTTGCCACGATTAGCTGTTCCGTTTCCATCATACAAAGTCTGCAAACCGCATCATTTTTTCAAGCTTTCCTTTCGATTTCCGTATTGTTTCTAGCCGTTTTCGATCGCCCCTTCATGTACTGACCGTTTCTGAATAGACCCTTAACCGTCCTGAGTGCTATTATTCTCTCTTGTGACCACGCCGCACAGTATCGTAACGTCATCCAAATTGTTCAATTATCAAACTGGAAAATATTCTTTCCTAACAAATTGAGTACCATGTCTCGCGGTACGCGCTCCGTTTGACATAAGTTCTATTTCCCATTGAGTAAAAGACATATGATGCACCGGTAGTTTTGATAAGCATTTGAAAGTAGTGATAACCTGTATTGAGCATAATAACACATGCCGCTAAGTTGTATTTCAAATTATTGCCACGACAGACGTTATTATTTTTAAACGTGTTTGTGCTTGTCATCGATGAGGCAGTAGTGATCACTATGCGTTCATACCTCTAAGACGTACCTAGTTAGACATCAACATATTTAATAACCATTTGAAAACATGACATGATATAATAATGCATGAAGAGATTTAAATTATTTGATTTAGTTATTGTTTCTCTTTCTCCCATTAGAAACATTACCTTTTGTTACAGTGAGAGTTATGCATCTTTGTTCGCTTGTCAATCTGAAATTGAATACAACAACCCAAATTAAGAGTTTGGCAATGACTTCAATAAAATTTATATAGCCCGATATATTTTAAATCCAGAAACATGTTTCAAAATCAATTCAGCATTTGATTAATTGAACTGACTATCAGAACATTGTGGTTAGATTAAACACATTTTGATTTAAGTATTTAATGCAAATCATTATAATGAATTTCTAATGTGTTGTATTAAGGTAGCCTTTCTTAACTTTCTTCTGCTGAAACACAATTTTATGCAGATATTTAAAATAGCTTGACATTTTAGAAACAAAAACAAAACAAATCAGAGTATTTTTTATTAAGACATGGGTGCAGCTGCATCTTGCAGCATAATAAATAAACTGTTTGGAAGGCTTACCCCAGTTCATCGGTAGCTGAGAAGCATAAAATATGGGACTGATCGGCATCCTCATAATCAGGAGTCCATCCGATTTCAACATACCATGCGTTCTCTGCATTGGGATATTGCATCAGTTGAGACTTTACAGAGCCGCGCGGTGAAACTGTTGTGATTTCATCAATCCTGTCAAAGTATCAAGAGAAACATATTTTTGAGGTCACAACACTTGATCACTAGTTTATGAACATAAGCGTTACTAACACATCTTAATTCTGTTCATCATAAGTTAAGTGATATGCATACACACAACAATTATCTCTCTAAACGCAAAAATGTCTTAGTTCTAATTTTAATTTAGCATCTTATCGTTCCATCATCACACCTTCTAGATATAAACTAAAGGTAATAAGAGCCCATACCTTACATTAGGAACACTGCTTCTTGCTATTATTTCCTCTTTATGGGAAATGCCTTCCCTGATGTAAGTAACTTCTCTGTCTAGCTTGGTTGGCTGCAGAAATACGGGGACCCCATAGCAGCCTCGAGTTGATGCATATATTTGTACCAGAAACTGCACGGGAACACTACTGTATGGCACAATACCCCCAGTGGCCGGAAAATCCTCAACCTGCACAGCGACGCCGTAATAGCCACTTCCGGTTCCCATTGGCGTATAGTGTATTTTGCATGTCGTCTACTCAAAAAGAATTGATAAGGTATATTGAAAATGTATGTAATAGCTTTGAACAGAACCATAATATAAGTCAATGGTCTTCTCTTCACTGAGTTATCGAAAAGCAGGTATCGTATACAAATGGTTTCCATGAGATAAACTTAAGAAGCTGACAAGATTTATGCGTGCACATTTTCTAACGTTTACTCAAATCCTTCCACAATGATACAGGATTTCGAAATCAAATATTCTATCTCAAGGTCCATTATCAATTTTTAGACATGGCTTTAATTTGGTTGTACATCGATTGTCACATAATTGTAAATTTACAAATAAAATTACATACAGATTAGAACGGTTTATAACATTTTATCACAATGTATCAAAACATCGATACGTTATTTCTCATTCCATTCAATGAAGTAGAAATAATATATTCAGAATAACATGTTATGTCTCTAGTACATGAATATATCACCGGAGCCATCTTTTATTGTTTCAATTCTTGATTAATCAGCCACATCCCAACGTTGGTGGAAAGGGCTTTTGATTTATAACTTTTTATTTCACTTTTACTCTTGTGCGTTAATTCTTGTAACTATGGTCAGTCCCCATCGACAATAAACAAACTGGCGTAGATGATAATAGCTGTTTTAAACGGAAGTAATATTTATGGATAGTCCTATTCCAGACTGGAGAGGGCAAAATAGAGCGTATTAAAGCTGAAAAGGATGATTGTCAAATTGTATTAACTGAAATCAAGCACATTTATTTTATATTGGCTCAAAAGAATTTGTTGAATCCTTTTATTGTTCTTTTCTATAGTTTCACCACATACCATAATGTCATCAACCATACAATAAGGTCATCAACCATATCTATCTCTCTCTCTCTCTCTCTCTCTCTCTCTCTCTCTCTCTCTCTCTCTCTCTCTCTCTCTCTCTCTCTCTCTCTCTCCTTGATGAATTATTCAAAAGTTTTCAAAATTGGGATGGTTATGAAGCAAACTCATTTTAACAATATGAACAGAGGTTGAGGGCTCACCAGCAGGCAAATTGGTGTATCCAGCCACAACGTCAATTTTAGTCTGAATACAAAAAACATTTCGTGTTCCTCAAAATATTTCTTACAGCAATGAAAGAAGAGACTTTCTATATAATACAAATTAAATGCGTCTTATAAAAAACACAACATGATAAAAACTAACCTCATTAAGGACAGCGCCAGGGAATGTATTGCATATTCCAGCACATTCGTCATAACCTGAAGAAATACTATTAGACCATCTGCATCGAACAGTATCACCATCGTTATCGGATACTGAAAAGAATATAGAATATCTAACATATATTAAAATGCATAATAGGTTAAAATGGATGCCAATACCGGTCACGAAATATAGGTAGGAATTCTATGTGATGTCATATTTACCATCAAATGATTTATGGCACATAAAGATATTTAAAATAGGAATATACTTCAGTTGGAATCCTTTATAACTGATCCACACCTAAGTATACAAATTGAGAAAAATATCAAAATCTACAGTTCATTGTCAAATAGGAAAGCTCATATACGCCTAAAACAAGATATACCAATAAAAAAATATTAAAAAATTAAAAAAAAATAAATAAAGTAGCATTAATCGTGCGGCTGCTGTACAAAAACCTGACATACTCGAAACGTAGCTGATAATCAAGTGTGCGTAAAATGTACGGTCGAACGTGCTAGAAGCTAAAGTAAAATCTAGTTTAGTCAAATAATAAAAAGTCATATAAGCAAATAAAATAAAGTCAGTTGAATGTCTAATACATTGAAAGCGTAATACATCATTTGCGCTAAATGTGATACAGGCGTCGAAATAATCTGTACTAGAGTGTAGTAAGTGATTAACTTCCGATATATTTACAATTACCTGGGGTAGATCCTTTCGATACTGAGGTAGATATGTTACAAAATATTAAGGTAAAAGATTTGCATAGTAATACAACATAAAATGAAACCTTAAATCTTAAAATGAAATTAACTAATGGAATGTTCATCGAAGTCTTCTAATTTATATAAATTAAATCAGTGGAAAAATATTTAAAATATTTAAATATTTTGCATATCAAATAATTAGAAGTGATATATCTTTAAAACAAATAGTTCTATTCAAATAATCAATGATTCTTCGATACTTGATTGAACTGTTCAGATTAAAGTAAGACAAATATTATAAGTCTACTTAAGTAACAGGTACTTACGCAGAAGCCAAATACATACAGAAGATAATTAAAAGAGTACAAAATTCATTCAGATGAAATTACAATGAGGATATGATAGTAAAATGATGTTCAACTGTTTTAGTGACTGTAACGTTCGATCTATATTAGCTCTCAATGTTACAAATATGGATACGAAATATCTACTTGTGCAGCTTTTAAATACACTCACCAAACATTCACATAGGCCGTATAAATACAATTTAGACAGATAAGGCCATTGCTGCATTAGGGGCCTGATAAAAGTCATAATATCCCCATAGGCGAACTTCAATTAGATATCTCCGTAATTGTGTATGAAATATACAATGGTGTAAACTTTACTGATAATAGGTAAAGCTTGTCAAGGATGGGCGTTGTTGCTAAACGTTGTGACAATGATAGCATAGCTGACACAATACCATCTTGACTGTATACAGTCGAGTAATGGTAGTATCATATATGGTACCATTAAGGTGCACAAACAGTTCTCTTTAGATTGCTTTATCACAACAACAAGCATAACGGGAAAAGTAGATATGTTACAATGTTTATTTTGCTCTGCATGAATATACTTTGTCATGGACCAAGATCACTTAGCAAAGTTAGACGATGCAAATAATTAAACACATTCAATTAGGGTCGCGTATGAATCTCAAGCCAATTCTAAATATTACAAACAAATCATTTACAAATTTACTAGCTGCATCTTTGGATATTTTACATCCGCTGAGGCAGAATTTCAAAAATGACATGTGACTAATTCAGGCCAAAAACAACAAAGCTTATGTTCACAGAAAAAGATTTTAACTCAACAAATACACGCCATACGTATGTGAAATAATTATTAGATGATGAAGGAAGGATCGTTATCAAATAAGATGGAGTCTTAGTGGTTCTCCTCAGAGCAAATTCAATTTGAATTTTGGATACCATAAATTTATCACTTTCTTCCTTATTTGTTGACTTGTCAGATTAGGACACAGATTTTTATCAGGACGATTGTACAAATGAATTCAGGTGAATAGGTAAATTAATACCTAATAAAAATGAGAAATATAATTGTTTCAGAAAGAATCTCATATCTGATAGCTTCATAATAGATGGTGAAAAAGTAACTGCCGACAGAAGATAAGAGTTGTTGATAATTTTCGATGTATGTGCAAGTTGCCTAGAATGTTAACAATGAACAGTTCACGGTGGCTTACATTTCAGAGAAAGAACATCTATCCGTATGAATAACTCGATAAATTCGATAAAACCTCTTATAAAAGAGGTTCCCTCATCAGTTTCCGATTCACACGTATCTGATGACAATACACACGTATCTGATGACGATTGTGAATATGCGGATAATGTGGATCTTACACTTCGACCTTGAAACATTTAATGACAACAATTACATGAAAACATATTCTCTGATTGTATGTGAACTTGATGAGACGTGTAAACATAAATGCATTAAACATTGCTAGTTAGATTCTGTGCTCTAGTACAGAACAACTTGTATCCCCGGATGCACGTGTTTAGATAGCAGGTGTTGAATTTTAACATGTGACAGGATGTGGCAATTTCTTGACAATTACCATGAAATTATGTTGGGATTAATATGATGCGGCAGATGACGTTAATTATATTTTACCGACAGTTGTGTTGGTTTTTTTATGAACGAATAACATTTAATGAAATTTTTCTTTAACCTGTAACTTCGACGTGCGATGTTGCATTATAAGAGCCCCACCCCCATCCGTATCTAAATGACAAAACGTATGTTTTGTATACCGTAGAAGTAATTACTATGATGAGCTTGCTACAGTAATGAGATGAGCTTGCTACTTAAGTTTAGCATGGACGGTAATAAGGAAAATTCAGAGAATGACAATTCTTGTGAAAGTGGTGGGATAAAATATATGACTACCACTGAGTCTGATTTTAGCAGAAGTACATAAGCCAGTGGCAGCATAAATTGTAAAATACGACACCATTAAATGAGTAATAAATTGTCAGCTGTTGGATTCGTTGTTATCCCTAGCTTGCATTTATTGACAGAGAAGGAAAGGTGTTTTGCAGTTATTGCAAACAATATCCCGTTGGAGTTACTGACACTCAACTGGGAAAGACCCTTCGTAGTGTTTTAAAATCATTGCTATATGGGAATATAGACTTCAGCAACTAAGAGATCTGAGGTTGATAGATAGAGTGATATATGTAGGTCTGACATGCAAGTTAGTAATAGTAGGTATGTTTTGGAATAGATATGTATTTTTCTCATTCTTTGAAAGCCCAAATAGTACACCCTTTCCAAGCTTTTAATAATGTATAACAAGTGGAACGTAAGTTGGAACAAGTGCACTTTATAACACCGCGTGTCCTGTACAAATGGGAGAAAAAGATTTGATCAGCCCTGAACGTATTCAGATGAATAAAAGGGTTTCTGATCTTTCAACAATGAATTAAATGTCACAGACGTCAGATATCGTTCTGGGATAAGGTCAAACCTATTCGTTTACAATAACAAAGATGGAAATAAACTTTATTAAAGAATAAATTGATGTGTAACAAATCACTCAATAATGTGATATCTACCGAAAATATATTTCACAACATAAGGAAATGAACAATCAACCAATATGCTCGGATTGTACAATCATTATATTCAATTGTCTTTCTCAACATAAGGAAATGATCAACATATAAATATTCTCAGAACAATAGACAAAGAAAATCAGATCGTAGAATCATTATATTAAATAATCAAACTGAACCAAGTAGCACATAGGTCTTACGATCACACACGTTATTTAGCGGATAAAGAAAATATTATACCATACGCTCATTTCCGTACACTGTATCTAAAAGCAAACTCGAGTCTCTTTAAAAGTTGTTTCTCTTGATCTGTTTTAAAGTATATACAAGTTCTCATGTCATTATGTCTGGAATGATATGATTATCATGGTATTATTGAGTTCTTTTTTTTCCAAGAACACATTAGCTGATGTTTCAAAATGTATATCAAAAATGCTAGTCCAGTTGAGCTAGATACTAATTTATTTACGGCATCTAAATTTCCATAATCATCTATTAAAAGAAAGTAATTGTAAAATATTACATGTCATGTCTAATCACGTTTCTAATTTGTCTTGGGAATCTATCCAACCACATTTTCATTTTAAAGGAACCACTTTCTTACGTTCTTCCCGCACACCCATGTTATATATTTTAAAGTTATATGTTTTTCTTTATTTGATTTACTACGGCATCGCCTGTATCGTAGTTGCTTTATCGCGTTAATTAAATGACCCATTTGTATTGTGTAGCTATGTATTGTTGTACTTTCTTTTCTCTGTATTGTTTCGCAATCTATACTAATGCGCATGGTGATCACGTTTCAGCTGATTCATTTCCTAGAGTACACAGTATATTTTTACATTTTAAAAATTCATAAACTTTCAAAATCTAAAGTTTTCTAGCTCTTTATATACTGGTATATATGTATTGTTCTTCCAACATTTTGGTTGTTGAGATGCCATTTTCCTTATAACGGATTAATGTTTCAGCATCTTCAATGCAGTAAAAGATTCAGCATATCCTCTCTCTTTCAAAAGAAAATAGTCTTTCCATACTTGTTATGTTTTATTTCTTTGCTTGCATTTTGTTTAATGATGTATGAAGAGTGTTACTATATCCATAACGTAAGCAGGTTTTTACAAAAACAAATTTTTTCATATCATGTGAAAACGTTCTACATACAAGTCATAATAGTTCTATTCAATATTTCCGCAACAGGTGCTGTTTGCCTGATGCACGGTATTCATTGGTTTAGATTCCTAGCAAATCTTAAACATTTACTTGTAAAACCCTTTTAACTTTCCAAACAATACTGTTTCAAGGCATCATCATTTAAATATTCGAGTGAAAATCCTCTCTGTGTTGTCTCCCTTTTTCTTTCTTCAGCCCAATCGTATTGTAGCTTAGCCATTTTGATTTATAAATGTGTAGATGGAAACTAAACGATGTTCCAATATAGCAGGTAAAGAATTTAAATTAAATATACTTTCGTACTATGTGTCTCTCATTTGGCGACAAAAACGTTGCAAATATACGTGAATATATAACGGAGTATATGGAGTTTTTGTGGCAATAAAATACCTTGCTGAATAGTCGATGTGAAGAATTTCTTTTTAAACAATGCTTTTTATCAAAGCTGGATACAACAAAATAATTAACAATAAAGGGGATGGTGAAGACGATGATAAAGAGAATAAAGCATCTGTCCGAAGGGAAAACTATTAATTTGATGGAGTATATAGTTTAGAAAAAAGGAGGAAAGAAAAGAGAAGAATAAACAAAAGCAGAATCAATTAAAAGTAAATCTGATTTGCTACGTACAGTTGCTAATGACCAGCGCAAGTATATGCGTGTTAGTGACAGGTGCGCTTGGTAATTTTCTTATACTTTCCAATACATTTATGAACGGTATCGATAATATGAACGTTTACATCATATGAAAGCGTTAATTTACCATACAGGAATGTGATTAAAGTTAAATTAGTATATATTGTCTGGGATTTAAGCACGTTCGATGCGTTGAACTTGGTAATAAATATAAGGGAATAAAAACGTGTTCTGTTCTTTATACAAGTCCACACACACAAAGATTTGATGATATTTTATACTTTGTAAATAAAGTGTATTGTAAAACTACGTTTGTTACAGTCAAGATTTTATTAATTTATCTTCATACTTTTCGAATACTTGCATGTCACAAATCTCAATAGTCTTCCACGAGACTAATATGAAAATTTCGTATTCTAGCTTGATATACTGTATAGCAGACAGTCAGTTAAGCATTCTTTCAATAAAACGTGTTTTATTTTCCTTTCTGATATGCGTTCATACGTTTGAATGACATTCCGTAAAGAACGGTTTTTTGATACTTTAAATAATATTCAGTTCAACCATTTACAATCCTATCAGGAGATCAATATAATACTTTACGACTGACACGCTGACTTTAAAATCCACTTAAATTCCCAAAAGGACATATATTTAAAACGGGAAAACTTACTTTCAGCTGTTTACAACTTTTCTTTGATCTTTGAATTGTCTTTAAATTAAACCGAATACAATTTGTTGAGCTTTTACTCGCGCCAAATATGATATATTCCTTTTTGATAAAGTGATGGTTTTATAATCTTACTTTAGTGATTGATAATGCTTGTCTGGATATTACCATAAATGTAGCATTCTCTTTTATTTTTGATTTTATATGACCGTATCACCCATAAATGTAATCTGTAAATTATGTCATCTTTTCTACAACATTGCATGATATTTTTATCATTTTTAAATTGACAAAACAACATGTATAATATATTGAACGTTATTTTGCAATACACATAGCTTTGACCACACTTTCCTCCGAAATAGTAAACAAATACACTTTTAATTTGGCTAGCCATGGATCTATCTACAACTTTATGCAGTTATTAACGTTTCAATAATATTGAACTTTTTTATTTCCCTGCACAAAGAATAAACAGTATTATAATTATGTTTAAGTTTGTCATGAGTTACATCTCTACAGTTGTTTCTAGAGATGTGCATCAGAATTGAAATAATCCTAAGCAATTTACCCAAGATTCTTTTATAAGTATCGATCAAGTCCTTCATAAATGAGAACACAGGTTTATAAGACTTAGTAAAGTTGGGTGCATCATCACGTTTGGTGCATTGATGGAGTAACGTTCATTTGTTTCTCTGTAATTGAAAGATCTTTCTCCGCAAAATGATAAATGTCAGATATATATTTTCCATCTAAACGAGATTTGATAGACAACATTGTCTTACACCGCATTCTTAGTGGTAACATTCTGCTAAAAATCCATTGTTTGATAAACAGATTTTGGCATTATCATTAAAATGACCGATTAAATTTACCAGATTTGTATCAAAATTGAGGACAGCTACCGTATAAATATAGGTAATCTTGATTATTGAAGGTCTTTTAAAAATCGGCGAGAAAATGAAAAATTGGGGAAACGGGACTTTTTCCATGTACATAATGTCCAACAAAATGCTAATATTTTGACCTGTATGTTTGCTTTTTTAATAAAACCGGCTTGAATTTGATGAATGGTCCTTAAAATAATTTGGATTAGTCTTCTCGGATATAGAGGATCACAAATGTGTAGGGATTTAATATTTAATGTATGAAACGAGTTGAATAACGTCCAGCTTTTGCAAGCCTTGGCGAGATAACGATAGCCATTTTTCAACGAGTTTCATAAATTTATGTTATATCATAACCCGTTTGACATTTTTTTATGTTATAGTTTATTTAGTTTTAATTCTTAAAATAGAAATAGGAATGAAAAGGTTATTTCATTCTTACAAACAGTGCAATTTCTTTTCTTGTGCATACTTTATAGTCCCAATCAAAGTTGAACTAGAATAAAGCAGAATTTACATTTTTACAAACTATAATTCAAAGAACAAAGGTCCATCCGAATAAACAGACTATTGTATAACAACAGAATCGCGTTTTAAAAACATAATGATCAATGCGTGTGATGTCACATTGTTAAGGTAGACAGTAGGCCTAGAGGATGTGTTTACCGTAACATTCACTTTCACAGCTAAACATTACATTGATACGATTTGTATGTGAAATACGATTGCTAGGCGCAGAACTGTCCATATTTACTGCAATGTATTTGTGACCGGATAATTGCAGTATTTTATTTCAAGCAGTTGACAGTATAGAAGACGTAAAGAAATATAGGATGAATATTAGGTAACATATATATTGCCCTCCCACCCACCTCCATACACCCTAAACCCCGCTATCAAATGAGCAATACCCTTAGTTTTACTTCTTATTGTTCTTTTTTTCTTTGAGTGTTACGTCAGTTTTCTTCTGATGATATTGTTATGCTTGACATAACTCCTGTGGTGGTAAATTGTCCATATTTAGACAGTGGACATATTTCCTTTCGCGAGTCGAGTTGAAAAATGACCGCAAAATGTTCATTCAATATAAAACATTCGAAAAGGCGGGATTTAAAAGGTTTCCCAACAATCGCAGCAAATCAATAAAGCAAATACTGCACATTAATGTCATGGTTTTATTTTGCACGAATTAGAATCACATAAAGTGATATGTTCACATATTATGTTAAAAAGATAAAACTGTACACACATTAGGTCAAATGTATCAACTATGTGATACATTGTTTCACGCAATTTTATAATCGTTATTCAGAATTTGTATAGGCCGCCATATAGAAAGTTCATTCAGGTCTTTGTCTCATTTACCAATCAAAGATAGTATGCAAAGAGTTTGGAAAATTTGGAGTCTGCCTTACTCAAAACTGAAATTGAATGCTTTAATAAAACTCGTTTCTAATCTTGCCAGAATTTCTTATAAAATTCGAACGTTAAACCAGCAGGTCCTGGACTTTAATTATTTTGAATACAATTTAGTACTGATGTACATTCCTGAATTATTAATAAATACACATAAACGTGTGTTTTTCCCCTGAAAGTTTATTTTAGTTTTTAACAGGGAACGAATTGTCTATGATGAGATGGATAAGTTAATAGATTTTGGCAAAACCCCATTTCATTCTTCAAATTAATATTTGTGTTGATAATTTCTTTCGATATACTTTTAATTTCATTACCACTCTGCTTTCAAAATTTCCTGTTTTCGATGTTAGCAAAATATTTACTACATTTTCTCCCCATCCCCATTTGTTTTTCATTTTAACATAACAACCTAACTTTTTCAGTATCTAAGTTTCATAAATCTCTTCCGACCTTGCAAGCTTTTTTTTGTATTTTTTTCTCTTATTATTGCACTCTGCATTAAAACAAGTATGTCTCTTTTCCAAAGCTTTCTCTTTTTCCATTATAGTTATTTTTCAATATTGCACAATGTATGGATTCGTTTAAAATATCGCTTTTAGTAATCAGGTTCAGAAGCCACATTGGTTTCCATCATGATATTAACTCTATTTTATTGAGTTTTTATATGCTTTATCAACCAAACGACAATTCGTTGAGCTTATAGTTTTAATGTTCTAAACTTAAAAGTAAATTAAGAGAAAAATAGCAATATTTTTTAATAAATGTTTTATGTCACTTTCAGAAGTTAGTATTGTCTGGTAAAACTGCTTTTAATTGTATTTTTAGTAAGGACTAACGTGTGTGCTCATTTCCGGAGACGCCAGCAGTTATTTCGATCAGGCAGCGCGTTGCTGCTCTAATAACACTAAAAATGAAATTTCAATCAAAGTTCATAGAGGTTTGCCATTATAGTCGACCGTTCCTTTGTTTCAAATGTACAAAGCTTTACACCTTATACAGTTTCCATTTTCAGAACGGCTTAATAGCTGTCAATAAATCTTGAGTACCGTAAACAATGTATTATAACTCTTTAAAAAGCTACAAAGATTAGTGTGATCATATTTGCGCAATTATTCTTTGCGACTCCACATGCGTATAAATCTTTCACATAAATGTGTTCTTTAATATATTCATCTAGGCAACATGTGTACCTGATAGGTCGATAGATGCACTACAGTTTTCAACAATTCGGACGATAGGGGACACACTTGTCACAGGAGAATGGTTGATTTTTCCCGTAGCTTTGTGGAGGGTAACATCAGTCATTGCAGTCATAGACCATGCGTTACCAGTACCAGTGAGAAGGTCAATCCAACAACAGCTGTCAAAACTGCAAAACATAAATAATTCGTTTCATTTCGTACTTTTATAGAATACATTCAAGTGTAATCTTCGTTGTGAACATATGCCAAAAGAGGTATATCTGGGACATATTGTAAATAAAGCAAGTAATAAACTACATAAACGGTGGAGACATATATGCTTTATAATTTCCTCTTTCGTCACTCGTTCATGAAAATTCCGATTTCAAAACCATTGTTTGTTTGATTTAAATGTTGGTATGATCATAAAATTATCGTCTGAGAGATTCTTGAAAAACTTGGACAAATAAGAAAACAATAAAAATTCAAACTTGTAAAAAAAAAAGTCATGTATACACTTATCCTTTGTTCCGTAGAGCATATTGGTTTTACGTTAATTCATTGCAAGTTCCATATATAAGCGAATATATATCTGTTTGTATTGTACGTTAGACACCTTAGTGATTCTTGCAGCTGCCATATCATGTCAGTGATGTACACTAAATAACAATTTGTTTATATGTAGCGACTGAGACTTTTCGTCCAGTGTTACAAATAACTTGCAGACTTTATTACAAAATGTTTCCACCTTTATCAAATGTGTTTCTTTACTTCTATTGCACTTGTCATACTTTTCATGAAATGGTGCATTTATGAGCAAACACTGTGGATTGTGTACATTTTTAGTAGTATTCTTCAGTACATACAATATAAACGTCTATCCAATATTCAGCAGTAATATCTGCAGAAGAAAAATGAATGCTTAATAATGATGTAGAAATACTATCAGCAGAAGTATATTTGGTTTCATGATCGCTAAGATCTTTATCCAATAACCTGGACTATTTAAGACTCAGTTTGGAAGCACGGAACGTTGCCTCAGACACTAGTTGTCAGAAACATTCACTGAGGACCAGAGATTGTCATAAAACGAATAAAGCATGTGCTGCGAGAAATGGGCCTAAAGAGAAAGGGCTTGAGAAGAAAGAGTCGTGCCTTTTATCCATAATCAGATGAAAACAAAACAAAGATGTGTACATAGTTAGAAATAGACGTCCTAACCCCACCACGCTGTTTTCACTACTAATTCATTGGAATCATGTTTCCATACAAAGCTGAGATGTGGCAACAAAATAAGTGAAATATGGCGATGTAGCGCTGAATAAAACCGCAACAAAATGAAAATAGACATAAATATCATGAGTCTAATTCTAATATCACGAATAGTCCACGTCAAAATTATTCAGAGAATCCATGCCAATAATATTAACTCGAGATCATGTATCGACTGTATATATGGCCGAATGCATACGAAAATCCTGAACAGCCCTTATACATACATAACTAACATCAACCAATGCAATAACTTGGTAAAATAATTTAAAATTCTGGATGGAAAGAATTAAATTAAAAGGAAAGCAAATATGTGTACCCTAACCAAACCTGATGTGTCTATCACACCGCCTCCGTCACAAATCTGCTAAATGAGTTATCCACTGATAAAACAATTGAACAAAAATGTGAAACAAGCATCAGTCATTTATTCTCCAGTCAAATAAACCTCTGCATGCTGACATCAACAGTAAGCACTTCCTCTTTGATGAACATACCTCTTCGTCGTGACAACATCACCTCAAGTCAAACAGTCTAGAACTAATATCGATGTAACTGTTTAAGATAAAAGATCTTAATGAAGCAATTGTTCATATAATGCTCTATTTAGTACAAATAAGTACCTTCAAGGAAGCACACTGTTAATATATCCATACATCCAGAACCAAAGTTTACATGCATTTTTCTGTAGTGCGAATACATAACTGCGTATCCCACCATATCACTAAATACTATCGCAGTTACATTTTCCATTTCGTTGAGAGGGCTTTATTCAAGATACGATTGTTTGAAATAGTATTCACCTCTAAAGTAGATTTAGAAGGATTAAATATTGAATGAGAAAAAGTATGCATAAATTGATAGTCCACTTGACGCTATGGGTGTCCATAGAACAGAGCTCATTAATAATCAATAATCATCACTGATTTAAAGCAACAACATGTGACCTAATGCTCGGCATTCAATAGTCACGTGACGTAATACTCAGTATTCAATAGTCAGGTGACGTAATGCTCGGTATTCAATAGCCATGTGACGTGATACTCGTTATTCAATAGTCATATGTGTTTGTCAATAGAACGTCGTCTCTTTCAAGAAGAGTGTTTCTTTGTTGATACCAAATGTATCTATTAAACACTATGCTCTTATTTAAATTGAGGTAAATATAAACAGCATTATTTGTACTGTTGCAATGTGTGCTCTCTTCCGATGCAAATAGGGTTTGCAACTCCACCTGTTGAACATCAAATGGAACAAACACAATAATCTATCAAAATTGTTACCTAACAACAAGGCGAGATGCACCGGGTGTTATGTTGTATGGGACGGTCCATGTTCCTGTTGTCCAGTCTTCTATTTCGCTGAAGTCCGTGCAAACGTAATTTAGCTTCGTAATGGTGCCACTGCATCCACTGATACAGACCAAGCTGCCTTCACCAACGATAAGAGTTTCATTATCTCTATGCCCAGCATTACAAAAATGGCCTCCAGCAGAGCGTCTCCAACTAACTCTATAACTGATTTCAATCTAATGGAGAAAAACAACAATTCTTTATTTAAATGTTAAATAATTTCATCTATGATTGTCATCGTTTACCAGAGGTACTGTCACAGAATTAGGCGACAATTTAATTTATTTTCTAATTGATTTACAAACTAATCTCACCATTTTCTTTGTTTCGTCGTACATGCATTGCCTGGGGTGAATAAGTGGTTTTTCCCAAGGTAAGCTGCGTGTAACGATTTGCATGTGCCTGATTTTGAATTACATGAAATCCGGAACATTTAGATTCACAGGGTGCACGGTAATCTTGCCGTGATTTCTGCTCACCTATTTAAGGGTATATAAGGCAGAATATTTATGATCAATATTACGGGACCTAAAGTATCTAATCACAGGATAGATAGCTAGTCTTTCAATCTCCAGCCAAAGAGCTGATAACGCATCTGATAACGCATCTGATAGCGCATCTGATAACATCTGATAATCTCTGATAACGCATCTGATAACATCGTTGATAACGTCTTTGAGATCGTAGCTGATTTTGTAGATGATTTATTACGGAACATCTCTGATAGCATCTCTGATAACGTCGGCTGATAACATCTCTGAGATTGTAGCTGAAATTGTTGCTGATTTATTGTGCAATCGAATTGAAGTATCTGACTGTCTGTCTGTCGAATTGTCTGTTCGTCTACATCTGTCGTGACGTGTAAATATCCGGAAATCTAGAAGTCCGAGTGTCGGAGCTGTCTAGAGTTGTAAACATCCGGGGCGACATCTAGGGTATTGAGGAACGCTGGTTCTAGTAGATTTTGTATGCTGTCTGTATTGGTCAACCCTAGGTCTTCGGGGAAACTGGGCGGCGACTCAACAGGTGGTGAATCGTACGGTTATACAGGGTCGAGACACATGTGTGTGTTGCAATTGTAGTACAATTGAATACATTGTTGTATCTACATGGTTATTTCAGATCACAATAGTATTTCAAGGGATTGCATGAATCTCAATAAAAGATAGCAACTTGATTGAATACATGTATATGTTCGTGCTAGTTGTCGCAATCCATACGTGCGATAGTATAGTTTGATGTTTTGTGTTTGTTATCGTAATTTATACTTGCGTTAATATAATTTTCGTAAAGGTTCCTTGCATCTGTGTATAGTCCAAGAGATCCCTTTATATCTGTGTTTTATTTTGTACTGATATTTCATTTATTCATGTATTGTGAATGGTTGTGAGTGTAATTGTGGGTTGAGCGCATGAGTTATTGTGTTGATACATCATTTTTTTTTCATTAATAATTTATTTCATAAATTTATATTTTCTTTCACATATTGTGTTTGTGTTGTTCATTTAATCCACCATCCTCTCGGTAACAATTCTGTTACAATGGTGTCAGAAGTGGGATCGTTGGATTAAGTGAACTGTCAATCATTTTTGTGAAAGTATACATTTAATGGTTATATTTGAGCGTGACCTTCTTGACAAGATAATACTCAAGATGGGGTTTATTTTTGTTTAGTTTATCTAGGTCCGTGTGTCCAGTATAAACGTGTTTAAAGTATTGGTTCGGTTACCTATATATATTCATCTTACAATTGTCATTGTCATGTCATCCCTTAAGGACTTGGTTGCCTTAGGCAAAGATTTTGGATATGAAGGTGAAAGCTTAAGGAAATTTATTCAAGAAGAACAAGCCCGGGAAAAGGGAAGAAAGGGTAAGAGCAAGGGAATTAGAAAGGGAAGCCGATGAAAGGAAACGGGAATTAGAAAGGGAATCCGAAGAAAGGAAACGGGAATTAGAAAGGGAATCCGAAGATAGGAAATTGGCCTTTGAGAGGGAAAAGATAGAATTAGAGAAGCAGGCCGAAAGGGAAAAGATAGAATTAGAGAAGCAGGCCGAAAGGGAAAAGATAGAATTAGAGAAAGGGAAGATAGAATTAGAGAAGCAGGCCGAAAAGGACAGGATAGGATGGGAAATGGAGCGGAGGGAAAGCGAATAGAGTTAGAAGAAAAAGCAAAGCAACGGGATCATGAGCGTAAGGTAGAATTAGCGACATCTGGAAGAGAACACGATTCTGCCTTTAGCAAATTAAGGTGCCCCAACTTACCTCCCTTTGACGATGAAAAAGATAACATGGATAGTTATCTTCATCGGTTTGAGCGGTATGCTGAAAACCAGAAGTGGAGTCAAAATGACTGGGCACTGCATCTTAGTGCTCTATTAAAAGGTAAAGCACTTGATGTATACTCGTGACTTCCGAGAGACGATGTGTTTAAGTACGACGTCCTAAAAGAAGCACTTCTCAAAAGGTACGAGCTCACTGAACAGGGTTTTCGTAAAAAGTTCAGGTATAGCAAGCCCGATAAGGGAGAAACCTTTGGTCAGTTCACCGTTAGAATTGCGAACTATTTTGAGCGGTGGATTGAATGTGGCAAAGCGGTGAAAACGTTTGAAGGGTTGACTGATTTCTTGCTCAGAGATCAATTATTTAATACAGTTGGGCGAGAATTAGATCAATTTCTGAAGGAGAAAGTCTTCACAAACGTAAAAGATATGGCTAAGCAAGCCGATTTCTTTGCCGAAGCTCATGGGGGAACCCAGAACGTTGTTTTAAAAGATTTTAAGTATGGAAACCAGTCTGCGAGACCTATGCCTAGGGAGCTTGTAAAATCAGCTGAGGTAAATAGGTCAGTTAGGAATCCAGTTATTCAGCGTGTGCAATGTTTCTTGTGTAATGCATGGGGTCATGTTCAAAAAGACTGTCCTAAAAGAAAGGGACTTGTACATAAGGTAGCAGTGGCTATACAAAGTAAAGGTATATCTGATAACATCGTACAGGTAGAACCTTGTATTCATTCGCTTGGCACGTGTCTTTTTCCCGAAGCGCGTGTACCAACCGCGAGAGGGTTTGTCAACGGTCGAGAAGTCGTAGTATTACGTGACACTGGTTGCACTGGCGTAGTGATCAAACGTAGTCTCGTGCAGGATAACCAAATGCTCGAATGGGAGTCCCCATGTATGTTACTTGATCAGACGATCGGTCGCATTCCCGTAGCAAGGATCACGGTAAAAACACCTTTCCTAACGGGAACTGTTGATGCCCTTTGTATGGAAAACCCTATTTACGATCTGACGATCGGTAATGTTGAAGGTTCCCGTCTTCCAACCATGGCCGATTTTAAAATACCTTTGGCTCAGGCAGTCGAAACGCGAGCGCAAACACGGCGAGAGAAAACCGCGTTTCATAAATTAATAGTCCCTGAATCAATCTCCGGAATTTCGCGTGATGATTTCAAACAAGGGCAAGAACGTGATGAATCCATCAGAAAAATTGTTGAGAAAATCACGTCCGGCGCGATTAAACATTGCAAGCGTGGGGGTAGCTCGAGATTCGTACGCAAGAACGGATTAATTTATAGGGAGTTTAGTGCTCGGGAGGGTAAGAAATATTGGCAAGTGGTCGTACCCCAGAGATATAGATCTCAAGTACTTAGGGTGGCGCATGAGTCAAGCATGGCAGGACACCTAGGTAAGGCTAAGACCACTAGCAGGGTAGTCGCTGAATTCTACTGGCCAGGTGTTAATGGCGATGTCACACGGTTCTGTAGGTCATGCGACGTATGTCAGAAAACCGTATGTAAGGGAAGGGTCACAAAGGTGCCCTTAGGACAGATGCCATTAATAGATACACCGTTTAAAAGAGTGGCAATAGATATTGTAGGACCAATACACCCGGTTACCGAAAGAAAGAATCGGTATATTCTTACTCTGGTTGATTACGCGACCAGATACCCCGAAGCCGTATCGTTACCAGCTATTGAAACGGAAAGGGTAGCTGAAGCATTAGTTGATATCTTCAGTAAGGAAGGGGTGCCAGAAGAAATCCTCACTGATTGTGGTGCCCAATTCACCTCTGACCTCATGGGTGAAATAAGTAGGCTGTTATCCATCAAACAGCTAAACACTACCCCATACCATCCGATGTGCAATGGACTGGTAGAGAAGTTCAATGGTACCCTGAAAATCATGCTGCGAAAGATGTGCGCGGAACGTCCGCAAGACTCGAACCGTTATTTAAACGCTGTTCTATTCGCGTACCGTGAAGTACCGCAGGAAAGTTTAGGGTTTTCACCCTTCGAATTGTTGTACGGTAGAATAGTTCGAGGCCCGATGCCGATACTACGCGAACTATGGACTGGTGATGTCGCGAACGAGGAAATAAAAACAACTTACCAGAACGTACTAGATCTGCGAAATAAACTTGAGAGTACATGCCAGATGGCACGTGATGAATTGATTAAATCGGGGCGCAGATATGCCAAGTATTACAACCGCAATAACAAATTTCTTGTAGGAGATCAGGTGCTATTGCTTCTTCCAACGAGCTCAAATAAGTTATTAGTCCAGTGGAAAGGTCCATATGAAGTTAAAAAGGTAAAAGGTGACATGGACTATAAAATTGACATGGACGGTAATTTAAAGACATTCCATGCTAACATCCTCAAGTTGTACATCAAGAGACAGAGCGACAATGTTGAAAAGGGGGTCTTAAATGTCGTTTGTACGGCAGTCGTGAACGATGATGAAGCTGATTCGAATATCGAGAGTTCCCTTGAATGTCCCTTGGGAGTTGCGGGGGAAGGGATAGATAAAGTCGATGTGAGTGCGGAGTTGACGAAAGACCAGCGTCAACAGATTAATGCGCTCTTGGCTAAACACTCTTATGTATTCACAGATAGACCAGGTTGTACAACTTTGTTGGACCTCAAAATTAAGCTGAATACGTCTGACCCTATTCGAATCAAGGGATATCCGGTGCCATACAACGCACGTGAAGCTGTGGACGAAGAGGTGGGTAAAATGTTGGATCTGGGGGTGATTGAACCCTCCAACTCGCCATATTCTTCTCCAGTAGTGCTAGTCAGGAAAAAAGACGGGACGAACCGATTCTGCATTGATTTTCGGCAGTTAAATAAAATCACTGTTCGATGCAGAACCAATGCCAGATATGGAGGGTCTATTTGCAAAGCTGTCGGGAAACCGATGGATTTCCGAATTGGATCTGTCTAAGGGATATTGGCAGGTTCCCATTGTCCCAGAGTCCCGAACTTTGACAGCATTTGCGACCCAGAAAGGTTTGTATCAATTCAAAGTGATGCCATTCGGGTTAGTTGGAGCCAGCGCCACCTGTTGTCGTTTGATGCGTTAGTTGCTTAAAGGTTTAGCAAACGTTGATAGCTTTGTAGACGACATATTCGTGTACACGAATACTTGGAGTGAGCACGTGTCCGTCCTGAGCGAGCTCTTCAATAGACTCCGCAGAGCGAACCTCACAGTGAGACCCACTAAATGCAGTATTGGTTATACAGATTTAGATTGTTTGGGTCATAGGGTCAGCGGTATGGGTCAGTTAAAACCTCATCCCAAGCAAGTTGAAGCAATTAGAGACGCACCGAAGCCAACCAACAAAACGCAGATAAGATCATTTCTAGGTCTAGTAGGTTTTTATAGAAAGTTTATACCGAACTTTGCAGCCATTGCTAGCCCGCTGTCTGATTTGACCAAGAAGGGGCAACTAAACAAAGTTGAATGGGGACCGCCACAAGATAAAGCATTTTGTACTCTGAAGGAGACACTTGTTAGTGCACCATTATTAAAATTGCCAGATGTCAGCAAACCGTTTATTCTAAGAACAGATGCTTCTGAAACTGGGTTGGGGGCAGTTTTACTGCAGGAGCAAGACGACAGTAAGTTACCCGTAGCTTACTCGAGTAGGAAATCGCTACCCAGGGAGAAGAATTATTCCGTCATAGAAAAGGAATGTTTGGCCGTAGTATGGGGAATTGGGAAGTATCACGCATATCTATTTGGGAGAGATTTCGTTCTCGAGACTGATCACCAACCCCTACTGTATTTAAACAAGGCCAAGGTCGCCAACGCTCGGTTGATGCGTTGGGCGCTAACACTACAACCTTATCGTTTCCGTGTAGAAGCAATAAGGGGAGTTGAAAATATAGGCGCAGACTACTTGAGTAGGGCATGATGGGAAATTTGTATGAATCTGCCCAGTAATAAAATCCAGATTGTAGTATAACCAGTGTAAATGTTGTAAGATATCATCAGTAGTTATTTTTCTTCTAGTCTCTGTTAGTTTTAAAAATGTGTACATTTTTATTCTTAGGGGGGAGGTATTGTCACAGAATTAGGCGAAAATTTAATTTATTTTCTAATTGATTTGCAAACTAATCTCACCATTTTCTTTGTTTCGTCGTACATGCATTGCCTGGGGTGAATAAGTGGTTTTTCCCAAGGTAAGCGGCGTGTAACGATTTGCATGTGCCTGATTTTGAATTACATGAAATCCGGAACATTTAGATTCACAGGGTGCACGGTAATCTTGCCGTGATTTCTGCTCACCTATTTAAGGGTATATAAGGCAGAATATTTATGATCAATATTACGGGACCTAAAGTATCTAATCACAGGATAGATAGCTCGTCTTTCAATCTCCAGCCAAAGAGCTGATAACGCATCTAATAACGCATCTGATAACGCATCTGATAGCGCGTCTGATAGCGCATCTGATAACATCTGATAATCTCTGATAACGCATCTGATAACATCGTTGATAACGTCTTTGAGATCGTAGCTGATTTTGTTGATACATGTCTGTGGCATGATGCCCCAGTGCTATACATCAGTATAAACTGTCACAGAGCAGACATCGTAGCGATATGACTGAACAATAGTTAAAGCTACGTTAAAAATCTAAAGCACACACAAACACACTTTGGTTGCTTCACATTTAGTTTGTACAATATTTTAAGCATCTGAAATATATATTAAAAATACATACATACAAAATTGTCCCTTCCCCCTCCGCAAAGTATCTGAATAACATGTGTTCCATCACTTCGTTATTGTGCTCTCTCACTTCAATACTGGATACAGTAATTAAGCAATCTAAATATTTCCAGCGAAGGTTGCGAATTTTACCTGACTGGATGTCGCTGTTGGCTTCCAAAGAATATAACCTCCTCGAAAGTGTGTTGCCAGGCATGTACAGATGAAACACGTCAGTAAGGATGAAGGGATCGTTCCAAATCTGAAAATCCCAAGGTACAACGTAATTTGTCAATTTCATTTGTGGAAGATATGTATTTTAGCGTGCACTATGCTGAAGTGTGTCAATGTTACAACCATGGTCATAATATGGCACATGATAATATAATTTTTTAGGACGAGTGACTGATTCTGGTTATATTAAAGTAATAGGAAAATATCTACAATTAACTTATTTCTCTGAAAGGTTACATATATTCAGTTCGTGTATACAGTTAATAAATTACACAAAGCGTTCCTTCTAATCATACATGAACATAGAAAGATTTCAATTTTTTCGTCGTATTGCACGTAAATAATATCCAAGTATCATATATGGTGTAATGTAATTCTTTAAAACCACCAGTCCCACTTTTTCATTTCTTGATGTGTCAATGACGCTGTTCTTGCCAGTAAACATCAGCATACAACCAACAAATTGTTTCTGCTGTTTTCGTATTTCTGATCTGACATATTTGTGTTAATTCATTTGCTTGTTTGTCAGTTTTAAGAACTTTTTTATTGTAAAGTAAATTTATTCACTAGAGATTTTACCAGAAAATCGGTTGACCTGAATTTTCTTTGGTAAACAAGTAATGTTGACCTAGATCTTGACCTTGATTCAAGGTTAGTGGAAACAACGTAAACAGGTTTCATTTTTTTTATATGATTGGTTGTTGTCAGGGTCACAATTAGACTAGTGAAGAGGTAAACAGCTGTAACTCTTAGAGTTGGAATGATTGGTTCTCGTTAGGGTCATGTCAGTAGTACGTGATATAAACGATCATGAGACTCCTCCCCCTTCGTTATTTCGCAATTTGGAAACTTTTACTAGAATTCTCGATACAATCTTTGTTCAGTGAAATACTCTCAGTTTGGGGCGTTTACAAATGAGGTTACGGCATTTTCTTTTGTTGTAGCCAGTTTTTAAATCCAGATAAACTTTCCTTCAGTTCAATTGGATTGTAAAGGATTAATTAGTATATCCGGAAATATTTGATGTGTTCATTAGTAATTCTTGGAAAAAAGACATTTTATCAAAATATTATTCAGATTTCCAACACCGGATTATTAAATATTGTGTTTCTACAAGGAACTCACGGGCACTTGATTCTGAGTCAATTCATGTATACACTCACCATATTATATCGTGTACGATAATTATATGACTAACTTTGTTATAGGAAATGAATTAAATGAAATACCATGTTAAATACGGATGTTTTATGATTCATACTAGTAGTGGTCGCTCAGGTGGCCTAGTGGTTAAAAAATCCGGCTCGGATGCGGTAGATAGCGGGTAATATAGACTATAATATAGAACACGGAGAATTCAACAATGCGAGAGAAACTTTTTTCGCATAAACGGAAATGTTACAGAAAATATTTTAATAAAGCGGGAGTGACTTCTTTCGCACAATCGAAAATGATACAGAAAATTTTAAATAACGCAGAAAATGATACAGAGTGACTTTTCTCGCACAATCGGAAATGATTCGGAAAATATTCTAATAACGCGGAAGTGACTTTTCTCGCAAAACCAGAAATTATACAGAACATTTTTAATAACGCGGAGTGACTTTTCTCGCAAAAACGGAATAAACAACTCTAAAATATTTTATTTTTTTGTGCCAAATGGACTCTCATTTCTAATAAGTACTTTCATTTCTAACATGAAATATGACTTGAATGTGAATACAAAATATGAATTCTGAATATAAACTTCGATACAAACTGGATTATAACACTGAATAGAAAACAACACATTTATGGACTTTCATTTCTAATATGGATTATAACATTAAACAGACTTTCTTTTCTAATATGTATAAAAGAACGTGAATTTAAATTAGGCTTATGAACACTTAATAATAATTTAGATTTTATTATATAGACTATATACTAAAAATAGATACAGCGGATATCACTGTGAATCCGCTTGTCAATAACTGACCTAATGTAAACACTGGACCTTTTAAATAGATTTAACCAAAAACTAAATTTGAATGTATTTTTGCTAGAGCAAACTACAGAAAACAAGTCTTACTTAAAGAAATTCTAAAACTGCACAATTAAAGAACTAAAATTTGATGTAGTTTTAGTTCCATTTGCCAGAACAAACTACCGAAAACGAATTTGACTTAATTGAATAAAACTAAATCCAAAACATCTATAAATTATATATGTTGCACAGCTAAAAACTAAAATTTGATGTAGTTTTAATTCAATTTGCCAGAACAAACTACAGAAAACGAATATGACATTTAAATTTTAATAACAGTTATTTTTAACAACTAAAATTAAATAGGATAAAAATTATAGCTAAATAACTAAACTTTATGACTTTAAACGGATTTATAATATAATTGGCTAACTCCCATTACAATGAGAATAAAATAACAACTCTAAAAAAAATTAGAAATATACTAACAAAATAGAAACTAAATTTAAATTTAGCTAGCAACAGGCTTACAGATTAGCCTAACTTTTGTATAAGTGCGCTTATAGTATTTTAGCCATCATGTGAATGTCAACTGATGGTAGTTATATATATGCACAAATAAAACCAAATAAAAATTTAATTATTGTTTACTAATGTGCTTTCAATACATGTACAAATCTCTGCTAACGGATTAAAACCAAACCAGAATTCAATTATTATCAGTTTTACAGCATAGCCTACTTATACACTAACGTGCTCTCAACAGTAGACTGGATTCTAGCTGATGGAATTCCTTTCAAACGATTGTAGATTAAAACCAAATCGGAATTCAATTATTATTAGTTTTACAGCATAGCCTACTTATAAACTAGTGCACTCTCAGCAACAGAGCCATCACGTGACTGAAATCCAGGATGGAATTCTTTTCACACGATTACAGAAAACCAACACGTGACTCTGAATCAAACACAAACACTATGTAAACAAATTAGACTGAATTATAGATAGAAAACTCTTTACTCGTCCTTCTTTCTCTCTAACCTGCTGTGATAAGTTTGCTAAAAACTATTTTTAATTATTTTAAACAGTCTATGGAAAATGACAATCCAAACGACTAAAGATAAAACACATTACAGATAGACACATTTTTATTTAATAATGCCACACCATTTGAAAGAAACTCTTAGTAAACAAATACACATAAACTATTTAAATAAAGCACACTTTTTGGATTTAATTTTTCTATTATTATAAACTTTAATTATTTATTTATATTTTATTACTTTTTATTTAATTAACTTTAAAGATTCAAAATTACACTTAAAACTTATATAAGTGAAATAACTCTTTAATTTGACATAGTTAGTGCTGTCCATACAGAAATACTTTACAACACACAAACTAAAATCATAACTCGCACACATAATGGACAAAAGACTTTGGCAAAGTCAACTGGGAACTTGCATATATAATATTATTTTTAATTAAAAGGACAGGAAATTGGCCCTGAAACTTTGTAGTTCTAAGGGAAAAGAGTACGCTCCTAAGTTTTAGGAATTAGACTGTGAGGAAATCAATATTCTCTATAGCTCGAGTAGAGATTTGAGAATACAGTCAAAATTCCTTTATGGGTAATATGACTTTTATAATCTGATAAACAAAGCAAACATTACCCTGCTCCAAAATTATTTATTAATCTAACAAAATTAAAACACAGAAATAAACACCACAAACTGCATTAATGGGTGGACAGGGTTCCACTACATCATTTTATACATACTCCTTTAATGAAAGTGTTCCTCATATAAACTCAAACCAGCTGTTATGTGCTGGGGAGAGTTACGAGGATCAACACACATCCCTCCCAGGTAGCGGGTTCGAACACCAGTAGAGTCATACCAAAGACTTATAAAAATGGTACTAACATCTACCTCGCTAGACAATCAGCGTTAAGAGGTTAGTGTTAGGACTAGTCGGCCTGGTGTCAGGATAATTTGACAGGGTGGGACATCATGCTACATGTCTGCAGCATGATCCCCCAGTGCTAGACATCACTATAAACTGCCACACTGCAGACATCGTAGCGTAATGATTGAAAGATTGTTAAACAAATCCCAAGTAACTGTAACGTCCATAAGGGTTTCGTCTACAGTTGGTCTTTAGGGCAATTACATTATTATCTGAATATATACCTTGTTCTTATTGATTCACTGTTCAATTTATTGATTGAATGATTGTCCTGCAATAAGACTTTAGTATGACATAACACGCTTCGGACTAATGCACCGCTCTGGAGATCATATCATTTGACCGAAATTGAGCGTTTTATGGCAGGAAACTCGCATTTTTGGCAATGACAATTCGCTTTTTGACACAATAGAGTACTTTTTTCGTTGCATAAACGCGTACAAATCTCTCTCTCTCTCTCTCTCTCTCTCTCTCTCTCTCTCTCTCTCTCTCTCTCTCTCTCTCTCTCTGGTATGTGCATAGTTAATGTTGAAAATAGGAATGCATGTTTGTGTTCAGCATATTGTATATTTCACGGAGACTGCATTTTGCAAGTCATTTTTCACCTCAAAACAATATACAATGATATGCTAAAACAACAATAACAATAACAACAACAAAGACAACAACTTATCTATTTTGACTGACTTGAAACCTCCTAAATAGCTACGGCGCCATGAATTAATAAGAATATACTTTCATGGTACAATACTATCACAGTTCATGTTCCAAATCACTTAGTTTATAGATTTGCTAATTTAAGGTACCTCAAAAAGGTGTTTTATATCGTTGATTGGAAGTTGTAAACATATCTGCAATGGATCGACCTTCTATCCCCTATAAGCCATTAGACATACTCAGATGCAACTTCACCAACAGTTGCTATGCAGTAACATATTTAGAATATCTGAAGCAACCTGCACGCTGCTGTCATATGAAAATACTAAGAAGCACAAAAAAGCTAATATGCTAACATGATTAGTTAAAGTTGCAGTAATGTAATGCGTCACACTACAAGAACATGGTTCAAGTGGGGAGGTGAGCGAAGTAGTTATATCTAAATTTATAATGTTTGTTTGACAGTTTTATCTCAGGGATTAATGTTTACCAATACAATGATTGGGCAGAAGGCATTCCTTGTTGTTTTTATTGCTTACCGTGGCCGCCATCTGTTGAGTGTGTTTTGTAAGTGGATTTGTCTAACACTGGAGAAGAGCATACGTCAGTTAGAAGATTGACTAATATAAAAGCTCTTTAAGTATCTTTAAGTTATCCAACAAGGAAATACACATTAAAGTCAGTCATATAAGTGCACTTCTCAACTGACACCACCACTCAGACTCCATTCGTGATCTATTTAGTATTAGACTAGTTCCTGAATTGAACCCGTGGGCTGGGATCACTAAATAATTTGCCATATATTAACTATCAATTTAAATTAACTACTTCCCTCCATTACCAACTTGAAGCATGTTCTTGTATTGTGACGCATTGCATTACTGCAACTTTAAATAAATAATCTCATAGATTACCCCAAATTAGACTCCATACATTTATCTGAGTTTGACGTTGCCAAGCGGTATATATATATATATATATATATAGTTAAAATTAAATTGATAGTGTTTGTTTGACTGTTGTTGTTTTTTAAGGGATTGATGTTTATCAATTCAATGATTGGGCAGAGGTCATTCTTTATTCGAGATACAATTCACTGTAGTTTTCAAAACCGTGTTGTGTAAGAGCATAAGTAAAGTAAGTGTAAAACGTGGTCCAGAACTATCTTTGTATTGACCAGACAATTAAATAATAACCCCAATATGTGCATATCAACTGCATTATAAAAAAACGCAGGTTAATACCTAAACTAGTTTAGTGGGTGTTAACATAATACTATGAAACTGTCACCCCTAGGAATCCTAGTGCCATTGAAACGTTTGTCTGAGTACAGCTTGCATAAATGTATGTTGGTAATATACGACAAACTATTTAGTGATCCAAACCCACTGTTTTAATCCAGGAACAAGTCTAATGTTAAATAGGTCACGAATGGAGTCTGACTGGTGGTGTCAGTTGAGAAGTGCACTTACATGCACAATAACGTAAATATACACAACAATGTAACACAATTAGTCAATCTTCTAAATGAAAGAAAAGTTCTTATAGGAAGTTATGGGTGATGACATGCACTTTGTGTCGACTACATGAGAAGTAACGTATGCTCTTCTCCATTGTTAGACAAATCCACTTACAAAACACACTGTAAGTAATATAATAAATCACGTCACGTCCTCATATTTGTAGTCGAAACATTTTTATTTTCTTTTGTATAGCGTTACTTACCATATTTATAAATTAAAACCTAATTTATGAGGTTAAAAACGTATAACATTTTACATTCTATATTATACTGTTAAGACTAATAAGACCGTTGAAGAGGGTCACTGATTTGGATATTGTAAGTCATCTTATCTACAACTGTTTATCAAATACGCAGATACCCCCTATCGTTTGTGTATTCATTTCTGTCCAAATAACATGCGCAAACTTGTTTTGCATTACCTTTGTCATTTTTGCCCTACTTTCAAATGTGGCTAAGTAATCTTGTTCAAAATTTATTCACTTAAATCATACATACATACATACATACATACATACATACATACATACATACATACATACATACATACATACATATTCACATCCCATAATCATGAATGAAAGTCCTACTAAATTACTATATTCTTTATATAATATGGGATTTTAAGCATAATTTTGTATGTTGTATGTTATTGTTGGTAAGAATCCCAGCACACGGGAAAGCTTCTGGCTGCTTTCTCGCCTACCCACATTGGCGGAGCCCGAGACTCTAATACACGCGAGCGAACAGAGATGAGATGGCAGTGATCAGATAAACCGAAAGCTTTTGGACTAATATGCCACCTGAGGCCCCCGGGAAGGGATAGGGGTGTTATGGATATTGACACTAATTAACACGCTATATATGGACACTGAGACTAATACTAAATTCATTAAATGAAGGTAACATTATTCATACATATTGTATGCGCATTAATATTCAGTGTGTAAGAATGATGGCTAAACTGGGGCCCCAATTAACCGATTGGTCTATAGCGCTCCCCGTTACTGATCTACAGCCATTTTACCTCTGTCTGCGTGGGTTCGAGTCTAAGATTCGGCTAATGTAGTAATGTGAGAATGCTTGCCAGTAGCTTCTCGTGGGTCGGCGGGTCTTTCCGGGATACTTCCTGGGTTCTTCCTCCACCAATAATACTGGCCGCCATGTACAGACTGTCGTGTGCGTTAAACCCTACAACAACAACAACAATAGCTAAACTATATATATATATATATATATATATATATATATATATATATATATATATATATATATATATATATATATATATATATATATATATATATATATATATACTTACATGCATACAATCACAATAAGAATGCAAAACATTTAATGTATTTTTCGGTCGGTGAAATCTGACCATTCAGTATATCTATATATGTAACAAAAACGATTTGTTTTCAAACAAAATTCTGAATCCCACTAAAATTCATGATTGAAGCGAAATTTTATTGCATACATCATTCCTAATTTTGATTTCACCTTGAGCATGCAATTTCTATGATTGTACGCTAAATCAGTGGAATATATCGCAAGAAAATTAAAGTCTTTGTGTGTTTAAAATATGTAAAATGATTGGAATAAAGCAAACTTACCGGTGACCGGCGTTCATCTTTACTGTGTTACGTATGTGGCCTCCACGTTTGCCAACAGCTCGTAATTAGGTCTTGATCAAACAAGGAAGTTTTGAGTTTGTTCTGCGTGCAAACCCGCGGCTTCGAATGGAAAGTATTGGGGCAGAATGGGAGAATACTACAGGAAACGATGTACAGACCGATTCGTCTTTCTCTAGTGACCTTTGCTTCCCACAATTACTGACTGCACCTTCAAGAACACGTAGTTAAGAAGGAAGTTACCAACTTTGCTAATGTAACGTTCTAGTGTATACCAAAAGCCATACAGCAGAGGGATTTGATGAATCATCACTGAAAACCTGTTCAGCTTAATATACATTCAAGCGCAATTTTATCAGGTTCCCTATTATTTTGACATAAAGATTATTGTTGGTTTGCAGCAACAACAATGCCCGGAAAAATGAGTTCGCCAAGAAAAAATCGAATTCTAAGTAGTACTATTGCCATTTGCAGATTTGGACATGTAGAACAAAATGCTTTTGATAGAAATATCGAAACGAAATACAGTTAAGTATAAATATTCAAGATAAACTCAGTTAAGTTTGGATATCCGAATGATTGCAACTTTCAATGCCTTGAAATACTACTAATAGTCCATACGAAACTGCACGAAATCTCGCACTACTTATTTGCAGCTAGATTTAATTAATAATTAACATTGAGATTATGATGCGCTTTACTTTAGCATCTTTAGACATGAAATGCTAACCACATATTTAATATTAAAAAATGTATACATTCTTCTTCATTTCTTCGACAATGGTTGATAACTAATTTAGAGAAATTTCATTGACTTCTTGTTTAGTTTCTGATGTGGACAAAATATTTATATGTACATTTATAGGCTATATTCACAGATAGATCCTTAATCGCGTCAGAGACTGACTACAGATAACTATATTAAAAGGATAATGAAGTGTTCTATATAGCAGCAGAGAGGGTGAACCGTACAACGTTTTTAGACAAAATTTTGATTGAAATCTTAAAACGAGCCTTCCTACGATCTCATTTTAACCCAATAAAATGTCTCAGGGGCAAACCCTACAACGTTTTCAGACAAAAAATTGATTGAAATTTTAACGAGCCTTCCCTACGAAATCTCATTTTAACTAAAAAAATGAAAACGGAGACTTTTACGATTTTTTAATCAATTTTGGTCGCAACTTGTTGTCATCCACCCTCTCTGCTGCTACGGGTTAACAAAAAATAATAAATGATTTTAACCGAATATTTGATCAAGTCCGATACGATATCGTGTCCGAGGATCATGCAAATTTATTGTTGCGAATCCGTACGGGGTTGACTGAGCATGACTAAAGAAGTTTTTAAATTGATTGAAGTCCATATCAGAACACCATGTCTGCCATATATTTCTAAGAGTATGAGTATCAACTCCGTTGAATACAGCAAGAATATTGCAGTTATCTCTGATGACTTTTGGAACCTGAGTGTAGCGTTGAGTGACACATATCACGTCAGTGTTTTTATGCCTGCCTCTGGAAAAGATCCTAGCAGGATTTTTTTGTTTATCTAACATTATATCGTCGTATACGACTAAATTGTTAATATCTCCATCAATATCATCAATGCTCGGTGCTTCATCGATATCGGTTATAAACTCAATAATACCCTCTCCGGATTTTTCTACCGCGCTGTCGTTAAAATCTTTTAGCACTTCATAACATCGTTGATCATCTACGCTAGGGGCAATTAAATACAACTTATCCCACTTCATCCATCTCATTATTAAATTGAGTAACAATTGCGTTTTACCGGATCCAGATGGCCCGATTATAATCATCCGGATAGAGTTTGGTAGCGCTGCATGATGCTTAATTGGTTCCCTTGTTTTAGTCGCTGAAAAATCAATTATATCCATATCTCTATACATAAATTATGGATCTATATTGTATGAAGTGTAAAACGCGTACTAGCACAAATGATGTGACGACGGTTACAACTAAAAATAACAGATCAGCACTTACTGGTAGATGTGCAACATGTGGTATTAAAAAGTTTAGATTTGTTTCTACAAAATCAAAGATTTTACAATTCGGAGATGTTTTAAAAAAAAACGAGGAGGTGATACCGCAGCCGAATTGGCAAAGCTCCCTGGAACCCCATGGGCAAAGTACCCCGGAGAAAAGCACCTTCCAGGATATAGCTACTGTGGACCGGGAACCAGACTTGATATCAGACTCAATGATCAAAATCAGTCCCGACCTGGTGAAGAACCAATAAACGCCATTGATAAGGCCTGTCACCTTCATGATGTCGCTTATGAAAGCAGCAATCTGCAACACAGGCATCTAGCAGATGTGAAATTAATTCATGCGTTAAATGCTATTCCTGATAAATCCTTCAAAGAAAAATTGGCTTTTTTTTTTAATAAAATCGGCTATGAAAAGTAAATTGATGTTAGGTGCCGGTAATTAATAATATGGAATCAATTTATTATTCCCCAAGAGGATACTGGAGGGGTAAATCAGCAGTCCATAAACTCGCTAGCGCTGCAAAAGTGAAAAAAACCACTGCGGCTAATTGGTTATCCAAACAGGCACTATGGCAAATTTATCTACCACCGCCTAAACAAATTCAATTCTCGCATTTTGATGTGACCGCTCCTAATGAAGTTCATCAGGCTGATATATTATTTCTGCCACATGATCGTGGTTACAAATACGCTTTAACCGTAGTTGATATTGCAAGTCGATACAAAGAAGCAGAACCGTTAAAAACAAAATCAGCCACTGAAGTCGCTTCTGCATTTGAGAGGATTTATCGACGAGGTCCTCTGCACTGGCCAAATCTATTGCAGGTTGATCCTGGCAAGGAATTTCAGGGTGCAGTGTTATCTACAATGAAACATCATAATGTCACCATACGACGAGGGCATACTGCGCTACATCGCGATCAGGCTATTGTAGAACGATTTAATCGGACGATTGCTGAGCGGTTATTTGGATATCAATACGCAAAAGAATTCATCCAAGAAAAAAGATCCCGTGAATGGGTTAAAAGATTACCATCTGTGATTACTGCACTGAATAACGAGATTACTAGAACAATCAACATGAAACCTATCAACGCGATTAAAAAGAAGTCAATACCCGTACAACCACAAAAAGATTTCAAAGAACCAATTATTGGTATTAATGTCATTGTGAGGTACTTATACGAACCAGGAGAGCTTGAAGGGGGTAGAGAAAGGGCTACTGATCCTATTTGGAGTGTTACTGCACACAAGATATCTAGTATAACACGATCTACGGGTAGACCTCCAGTCTATAAACTGGATTCAACTGCCCCTCAACGAGGATTTACTCGACAACAACTACAGGTAATTCCCGAGGATACTCAATTGCCACCGCATGGTCTTAACTAGCGCCGTTGCGTCTATTGCACTCAAGACAAGTCAACATCACATTGTTTCTGACATGACCGAGACTGTTATTTTTTCTGTCTACGGTAAATTGGCGAGGATCTTTATCCGAATACTGCCAACGCATTATACAATTGCAACTCGCGCAGTGATTATTTTGTTGTTGTTTCAGCGTAATTATTAATTTAGCGTCAATATCAAATTCTCGTTGTTTTTTTTTTGTCCTGTTGTTTGTAACCGGAGAGTTTTTTTATTAATGATGCTAACATCAATATCACTTATTGTTGTGTCATTATCATCGAAAACAACTCTTCGAAGTTGATTTATTTTTCGTACTCTGGATACTGCGAGATAGACTAAATTCGACCATTCGATGCGATTATCTACGATCCAAACAATTGTATCCGATATAGTCAATCCCTGTGAAGAATGTATTGTTGCTGCGTATCCTAGCGTCCACGGGGATTTATTAGCACGCAATGCATTTTCGACGACGCTGATATCAACCAGCACAATATCTTTTAATACGAGAATTTGTTTTTCACTCTGTCCTGGAATATCAACTTCAATGTTCTGTTTTCGTGTATCCGATGGCCTATAACAAAGGGGTACTGGAAGCGTTGCAAATTTTTCTTTATGCAATTCAAATAACTTCATCTGAAGTGTGTCCCTGACTATTTTTCTACTTGCAATTATCAAATCATTTGGTCTCCATGTTTCCCAGAAATCATTCATTGGAGTTTCTGAAATCACTTCACGCGCTATTTCGCATTGGATTCTATCCGGTTGTAATCTAATTAGCGCTTTGAATTCTCGTAATCGTTCATCAATTGATCTATAATCAGTGGTAATTTCTTCATAATAGTCTACAAAACCCCTTAGCCATTCATGTGGAGATGCACCGACAAATGGTGGTGGTTGGCCGTAATCACCGCACATGACGACTTTTGTGTTTTTGTTTAACAACCACTCGAGAAATGTTTGTAATACATCTAATGACACTGTGCATATTTCATCCCAAATTATGATTTCAGGAATGAATTTATCACACATACGCTCAGGAGTCCATTTGTCACCCTTCCATCGAAAGAAACTATGGTAAGTACAGGCATTTACCCCTCGCTGTATCATCTCTCTGGCGAGTCTGTGAGTCGGTGTTAACACAATCATGGTTGACCGACGAAATAATTCAATTGCACGAGTTGTCTTTCCTGACCCACCACAACCGTTTAAATAAACTGTCTTGTATCTACATACTGGATCAGATACCGGTGGTGCATTAGAAAATTCTGATTGAATTTCAATACGGTTACAACAAAGATATTTATCATCCATGGCAACGTCTGCCGATTCACAATACTCATGTAGCATCTCCTTTTTAAATCGCCAACGCCCCCAATTTTCTTCGGGATCTGTGAATGCCGCTACAGCTGATTTGTACTTATTGTGTATATACATCGAATCAGTGGCCACTCTAACCGCGGTATTAGGAAATCTATTTATCATCGAAAATAGATTAATAGAAGCATAGGCTAGCATAGATGATCTTAAATGTGTATACTGGGACTTATATCCATCACAGTAGGTAACAACCGTACCTAATTTCTCACCATTGGATAGAAAAGCATCCTTACGGGATACAAGTTTTCCCTGTTTCATTAAATCCGTTACAATAAAATCGTATTCAGCGATATCTATGATCAACCGCGAAGAATATTTTGCATTGTCGTATCGTCCACCCTGGGTAAATTTACCGATTATTCTTCGTCCAAAATCTTTTGCTTGTTCTTTTTTAATTTCAAATAACTTCTTAGACCGATTCATGATTTGTTCTTCATTGAAATCAGGGAATTGTTTTCGCTGTTCGCTGATTATACGATCTAAATCGGGTTGTGGTAGCCAAACTTCTTTCTGAGCTCGATAGCATATAATAGCCTCGGAAACAATCAACGATATTAGCATACCACAATCAATCATATATCTCAATAGCACTATTGGCATCCAGTGTTTTTCAGATAGGTGTCTACCGAGCCAAACATAACTACACGGATGTAACCCTGTAGCTAATTCGAATGATATCACACGAGCGAATCCGGTTAAATCAAAATCAGGCAATGGTCCATTAATCGCAACACGAGTCATTTCATGCGTGGGTGTCCAAATCGTTTGAAGTACTCAGCACATTCCCCATATCCGAGAAAACTTCCGGGATAACACGCGGATATATCAATTGAAATCATACCATCACGTGAGTATTTCGTATTCCACAGTCCTCTATGACCAAATTCGACGCAACTCAATTTAACATCATCGAGAAAATCACTTCGTGTTGGACGCCATGAGTTTTTTTCTCTTGCGAAGTGAGCTACCACTGATGGAATAGTAAAACTATCCGTGAGTAGTTTTTCATGGGAATTCTCCGGTGAAAAATCACTAGCGATTTTTCTCATTCTGTTATCTAATTCTTCAACGCGATATAATTCGCCATTTGGTCTTACAAATTGATCAAATCCTATTTCGGGATCTTCATCACTTCTAAGTAACCACACTGACACAGGATCATCTTTACACAACGCATGAATAGCATCGAATAATTTCTCTTCATAGAAAACATCCCCGACGAACTCCTTAGGGATATATTTCACGGTTCGTTCTCGTGGAAATACTGTTACCGCAGGTGTCCACGCGTGTTTGTTATGATCAATAATCTGTATTGGCGCTCCATTTTTGTTATATTTCTGTTCGTATAAAACCTCTCCGGTTATCGTCATAACGGTTATTGGGAATCGTAATGATGTTTCTAATTTAGCTATATCAGAAATCTTTGCACCATGCTGTTTCACTGTCAGTTCCCATTCGGTTTTTTTCCTACGTCGCAGATCAGTTAGTTTATTTCCTCGGGATGCATTTGTGAAGTGTTCCATTACCCGTGTTGCCACGCAATTCAGTGAACTAGAATATTTCATAGGAGCTAGTTTTGCGATATCGGGTTTATCATTTAACGGATATATCCCATAAACCATTGCTGTTACGGGGTAAGATCTTTCGTAGTATGGTTTGTCAATGCCGGTTAGAATTCCTGGTTTGGAATCTCTACTCACAATGACAGCTTTTTTATTCTTGAGGATTGGTTCAAATTTATCCTTAATAATCCATTTGCCATCGACTTCGATAATGAATTTGAATCGGAAAAAAATACTTTTTTCCCCAACACGTGAAATTATCACTGCTGCTTTTTCATCAGTCATGGTAGCATCAACAACACCATCAATTCGAAATGTTGACCAACAATAAGATGCTCCATCACGCTTGAATTTATTAAAACAGTCTCTGATTTTACTAATCATGGCTTTATCAAGAATTGTATTCTTTGGTGTATTAGAAACTATATCGAGATTGAATTGAGCATCTTTCCAGGGTAATCTCTTGGACGTTTTTTTTGGTTTATCGAGATTAAATTTAGGATTAATTTTTAATAATCTCTTAAACTCTTTCATGTTTCCGTCTATTAAACGTTTTTTTGGTTTATCGAGATTAAATTTAGGATTAATTTTGTTACGTTTTTTTGGTTTATCGAGATTAAATTTAGGATTAATTTTTAATAATCTCTTAAACTCTTTCATGTTTCCGTCTCTTGGACGTTTTTTGGGTTTATCGAGATTAAATTTAGGATTAATTTTTAATAATCTCTTAAACTCTTTCATGTTTCCGTCTCTTGGACGTTTTTTGGTTTATCGAGATTAAATTTAGGATTAATTTTTAATAATCTCTTAAACTCTTTCATGTTTCCGTCTCTTGGACGTTTGAGATTAATTTTTAATAATCTCTTGTTACGTTTTTTGGGTTTATCGAGATTAAATTTAGGATTAATCTTCAATAATCTCTTAAACTCTTTCATGTTTCCGTCTATTGGACGTTTTTTTGGTTTATCGAGATTAAATTTAGGATTAATTTTCAATAATCTTTTAAACTCCTTATCAGCATTGAATTCAGCATTTTTCGAAGGCGTTCTCCTTAATTCCCTCATGCTATAATTAAAACAAGCATTTAAATGAAGAATTTATATATAATGAATCACTGCAATTGGCTTATGATTGGATCAGTAACCCCGTGTAACAAATCATGCAGAAATGAGTTTTGTGGGTATCATATGCAAAGCTTTCGACGTGGAAGCCTTGGCCCGTTACCCTGCATACGATGTGGGGTTGGGGTTAGGGGAAAATCTCAGTTGTGTTTGAATTGCGGTGGAAAGCGATACAGGGAGTTGAAGCGTTATTATGACAAAAGAATAAAAAATGGACAATCAATCAGAAATTATGACCCTGAAAAAGTCCCTGACACTGACAACGTCCCTGACAAAATCATAAGAACTCCTCAAGACTACATCGAAAGATTCATCATTAAACCAAACAATGAATTAGACAAACAATATTATTATGTATACGAATGAACCAAGAATTCAGACACCATCCCTTGATTACAAATTATGAAGCATCCAGTGATGGTGTTGTAAGACACTGTAGACTGAAGAAATCAGTTGGTGCTGTGAATAATCAAGGGTACTTGATGTTTACTGTTGGGAAGAAAACTTATCTCAATCATCGTTTCGCATTTGAATGTTTTTATGGATTGATCGAGGATGATTCTGTCATTGATCACAAGGATTCTAATCCGAAAAACAATTCTTTATCAAATCTGCAGGCTGTTACTCAAAGTGAGAATACCAAACGAGGAAAGACTGGAAAATGCAAAACGGTTGGGAAGAGACCTGTGAAATCTTTGAATACGATAACTAACGAAGAAAAAATATTTCAATCAATAACCAGCGCCGGTAGGCATTTCGATATTTGTTCACCCTCAGTACGAAAAGTTGCAGAGGGGATTTATCGATCGGCTATTTCAGAAAGGACGGGACAAAAAGTTCAATTTAGTTATGTCTAATGCGTCATATTTTTCATTTAGAAATATATCATTATTATAGAATAATGAATTCTGAAAACATGAATAGCATTTTATCCGAGATTTCAAAATTGAAAAGTTGGGATATTGAACTATCAGATGGGTTAAATCCTGATCAAATCATGTCTGATTTTCAGGATATTGAATACGGAGTTGACAACAATAAATATATGCTACCAAAGAAGTATGCGCTCATCAAGAGAATTCAGAATTCTATTCCGGACTCTCTCGCATTTTCCAGTGACGTAAGTGTGTTCGCTCCGTTGTATACCATCGTAGAACGAATACGAAAAGAATTGGGGTACGAATACGAATTGAAAAAGGAGGTTAATTCTAAAATTAGAAACCTACGGGCGTTAATTTAAGAAAATGAAAAATTTTGATTGACCATTTATCATTATTTGATTGTGACCGTCCCTCATAGAGATTTTAATTTTTTTTAGCATTTTTTGATTGATAATGTCAAAAACAGTGAAAATATTTCACACTGAATAAAAATTGATGGACGGTTCAGATTGATCAATAAAAACAACAATGTGGAAAGTGTGGTATTAATTATTTTTATAAGGATTTCCACACTTTCCACATACCTGATAGAAGGTGTCTCACGATGACATAACACTTCCACGGTGGTATTAAAACTCATCTGACATGTCATAAAATGTTGAAAGTGTGATATTAATTATTTTTATAGCAATTATGACACTTTCAACATCAATGATAACGCCCTTAACACTTCCACGATGGTGTTAGGTCGGATTGAAAAATTGTTTTGCAATTGAAACATTGTTTCTGATTTCAAATAATGGTCAATGAAGCATTAACAACCCGATTGGCTCGTGAACGACTGGATGCAATTAAGAGATTTGTACCAATTCGTGACTCTGTACGGAATAAACTACAACAACGACAGAGTCTTCAGACTGATTTTGCTGCGGGATCTGAAGAATTGTTTAAACCAGTAACCACAGCAACGAAGGAGATAGAGCGTGCTATACTGGGAGATGATCCTGACGGTAAAAGAAAAGAAGAGGGTCTTAGTCCTGTGTTAGAAAAAATAGCAAAAAGAACTAAACAAACAAAAAAATCCTTGCAATCACTTCCTCAGGATATATCAACCGCTTCGAAACGAAAATTTAAAGAATTTCAGGAAGAACTAGTTAGTGGACTACCTAAATCAATTATATTTACCGAGAGCGCTAAACAACAAATTCTCAACGAGGATATAGACAATTTAGGTGAATTCGCTGCTAACAGCTATGATTCACAAGAGAAGTTTTTCACGGACAATTATTCGGATTATAGAATGTCACATAATGAATGGGCTGATATAGTGTATGAAATAAATACTGGGAGTTTAGATAGAAGGATGAAGGAATACAGAGACTTCAAGAGAAAATTTCAACTCCAAATAAGACAGCCATACGATGAGAAGAAATTTCTGGGGAGTGGTCTAGTTGGAAACGCTAGCGTTTCATGTCCTGGTAGTATTCTCAGTGATATATCACGATTAGAGGTTCTTGTAGGAGGGTTCCGAGCCGGAAATAACTCACCGGAAATAATTAATGAAGCAGCTGATATCTGTAGACGATTATTTCAGGGTGGTATCATGGATATCAGCACATATCGAGATTTCATTGGCGAGTTAGTGGAAAGTGGGTATCATAGTGACTGAATTGAAAAGTCAATTGATTAGATAAATAACAATTGAAAAATTGTTTCTGATTTCAAATAATGATCATACACTACAATCATGATAAACCAACCCCCGTCTACGTAGTTAATTCACGGTTTCCGGTTTATAGAGCATACTACGGAGATGGTTTAGGTAATACCATTTTAGGATTATTTGCGAGAATGGCTCCAAAAGTGATGCCGTTGGCTAAACAATTAGGAATGAAAGCAATTGATGTTATTCGTGATAAGGGTATTGGTGCTGTTGGAGATCTTGCTGGAAAAGCGTTTTCAATTGCGAAGAATAAATTAACATCATTAGTGAAATCACGGATGAAATCCATAGGATTTTCAAAACCGTTACCGTCTACAGCGGAAATGCCTGCAAGTGTTAGTAGAATTATAAATAACGCAGTAGATGAAAAATTAGCGTCGATGGTTTTAACCCCCGACCAAAGCAATATTGCAAATATGATAGCAGGAAGTGGCTTTAAAAAACTACGACGATGAAAATGGAAAATCGCGATTTAGACTCTGATAAATAGAATAAAATGTTCAAAAAGTCACATGATCCAGCGTTTGATATAGACGCCCCAGTTGGCAAGGATGATTCTGTACGCGATTATCAGTATTACGCCTATCATGCAATAGACCCAAATAGTCGAGCAAGAATTGATCTTCAAGTCCATGATACCAGTAAATACTTTTTGCCCTGTGAAGCGTTTATTGAAGTAGAAGGAGAAATTGTAACAGCTGCTGATACTCCTGCTGTACAAGCACCGTATCCAGCTGGTACTCAAGTCGGTTTTGTCAATAATGGTATCATGGCGTTATTTGAGAGTGCAAAATATCTCATTGATGGAAAAGAAATTGAGGCGATAGATCGCGATGTTGATGTGGCTACAACAATAATCGGATTAGCGAGATATTCCGATGATTATACAAGATCAGCAGGACCTTCTATGATGTTTGCAAAAGATGCTACAAATACCGCTGGAGGAAAACAATTTGTTCTAAGACGACCAAAGAATAATGCTGGCACCGCTAATATTGATGCCGAAAATATGATTATAAACAACGATGTTAATTTCAATCTAGGAGCTGCAACACGTATTTCAATGTTGCAAGGAGCGCGTAAATCATTTTCATGCGCGATTCCACTGCATCATATATTTGGATTCTGTAGAAACGTCCGAAAAGTTATCTACGGGGCGAAGCATACAGTATCGCTTGTACGAAAGAGTGATGATAGTGACGCAATCTGGAGGATTCCAGCAGACAATGCAAATCCAAATGCTGATGCCAGTAAAGTCAATTTAACAAAAATATCATTGTGGATGCCAGTGTTGACTCCAGCAATTACCGCAGAAGAACGATTACTATCATTTATGGACCAAGGAGGAAAATCATTACTAAGTTGGCTAACCGTGAGTACAGATGTTAAACAATCAAATATCAACGGGTTATTCACTTGGAACCTAGCATCAAAACAAGGTGTTGCTGCGCCACGTCATATATTTAATGCGTTACAAGATAACGCACGAGTTGGCGATCAACGTTTCAGTCATATGATATTTGATCAATTAGGTGTGAAAGACGTCTCACTGAGAATAAACGGCCAACAGGAACCATCCGAGGATATACAACTTAATTACACAGAAAATCATATTGCTCGCGTGTATCATCGTCTGTTGTCATTTATGGCACGCGATCAAAATGTGGATACTGGTTTGCAAATATCACAATATGATTTTAAAAATCTGTATCCAATCTATTACTTCTCACTGGAACATCTCGATTTGATGAGACAATCTGTTGTTGATATACATTTTAGAGCTAATGTGACTCGTGGTGCTATTGCTGATTATAGAGCGGTTGCTGTCATTCTCAGCGACAAATCAATGCTACTTGAAGGTGTTGGTGGAAGAATGAGAGTGGTAGATGCACCAGTGGAAAACATGTAATTGAAATTGTAAACGATTTAGAATCAATCAATTATGTATAATGTCATATAGTAATATTAGTGTTGCGTTAACTCCCGGTCAATTAAAAAAATTGCAATCGGAATCAGCTAAAAAATGTGGAACCACAATCACGTTGAAACCCAACCAAATGACTGGTGGTGCAAATAAACTATCGCTGACAACTCGTCAGGTGAAACATTTCAATGATGCACTAGTAGCAAAAAAGGGTGTTCAGATTACTCTCTCTGCGGCTGCTATCAAAAATATGATTAAAACAGGCGGTATATTTCCGTTGTTAGCTGCGATTCCAGCATTGATTGCAGCAGCAGCCCCAGCGGTGGCTAAAGCGGCAGCGTTAGGAGCCGTTGGTACTGCAGCAGGAATGGCACTAAAGAAGGCAACTGGGAAAGGATATAAAAAAAGGGAAAGGGTCTAAGACTACCAGGAACCCCGTATTCGTGGTACAGCGGAAAGGGTCTAAGACTAGGACCGGTTTATTAATTGGAGAGTCTATGACTCAGGAACCTATGGTTCCCATGTCCAATTTTGATTTACTCGATGCTGCTAAAAAACTCGCGATTAAAAACTTCAGAGGTGTCTTTATGAAAGATCAATTACCACATCAACCAAACAGCGTTGAAACCGGAATCATTAATTTAGATAACAGCACCGGACCCGGAACTCACTGGGTTGCATACGCTATTGATCCACGTGGGATTGTCTATTTTGATTCATATGGATTAGCCCCACCAAAAGAGTTTATGCGTTATATAAAAACCCTTCCAATGAAGACTTGGTATTCTACGCTACCAACACAACAAATGAATGACCCACCAATATGTGGCAGCGAAGTATTAAATATCCTTAACGCTATTTCTAACTCCTTGAGTAACCCAAGCGGAAAACCACCACATGTTGTCGTGAATGAATACACTAGTAATCGCTGGAGAAAATCGAAGATTTTTCAACGAAGTCGTCAAAAACGATTTTAGAGAGAGAAAGAGTTTTACAATAACATGATTGATATTTGGGGGAGATCTTTGAAACCCAAACCCGATGACACTGCAACCGGTGATGTAAAAAAACTAATCAAAGATGAAATCGCTGAGACGTTAAATTTAGTAAATGTTGACCCGAACGAAATAGTTGTATTTCAGGACAAACAGGGTAAATTGAAATCCAGTGATGTGTCATTGAATGACATTTTGATACGGCAGCGCGACGCCGCTGAAAACTCTATTGCGCTATATTCCAACGGTGGACAGCTTAAACCAGGCGCACTTGTGTCTACGATCACCGACGCGATTGACGCCCACAAACGTGATCTGGAGGATTATATACGAGGTTATAGTACTTTTCGCAAAAATGTCGTACATAAATTCTTTGGAACCCCGCTTGTGGTTGGCATGACTCTCGCTGAAATTAAAGACTTGTTGAATTCATTCTTCGCTAACAAGGAAGCTGGAAGGATGATGACTGCTTCAGAAATCAAGGCAAATTATCTCGAGATTTCTAAACTAATAGAAGATCAAAAACCCACTAATGACATTGTTGGTAGATTCTTTGGAAACCCGCTTGTGGCAGGAATGACTCTCGCTGAAATCAGTGAGTTTATCGGCAAGCACACTCACAATGCCTACATCGCTAATAGTTTCTTTGGTGTCCCGGCTACATCTACGATGACTCTCAAAGATATTAATATGTTTATGGTGAGACAAACAACACTTCATACCATCGTTGATAGATTTCTAGGGAGAACACCTGTGTCTGAAACCACATCGTTGACAGGCCCGACCCTCGCTGAAGTTAAAAGCGCTATTGACGAACAAAAGCTCACCAGCGAAATTGTTAATAAGTTCTTTGAGGGCAGTAAACCCCAAGATATCACGACAAAATTTTCTAAAATCGACTGGTATATTAAAGACCAAGCAGAGCTTGGAATCATAGACCTTCTGATTTCATTCTTTTCTGACAGGAGGGGGATGATAGATTCTAGCAGAATCAGGGGAAATTATATCGAGATTTACAATGATGTTTTTAGACTAAAAGAAAATCAAAAACCAGTCAATGACATTGTTAATAAGTTCTTTGGATTCCCACTTGTGGCAGTCATGACTCTCGTTGAAATTATCGCGGCTATCAATAAGGTAAAAATTCCACATAGTGTAAGCGCCGTTAATAACATCGTGTACACGGTTGATAGTGGAACCTTTGATTGGATCCGAGGAAACATAAATTATCTTTATGTTGGCAACAAACATACTGGTGCACCAGGTTGCTACCGACTTACAATAATACATCACCGTAAATTTGATTTGGAATTCAGCAACACAGGTATCCGCGGTGTTAACACGCTGACATATATATTAGATAAAGTACCAAAACCTCCACCTGCTATACCAATCTCATTTCCGATTGTTATAACCAATTCCGACGAGTCTGTGATTAGGGAGCCACTACCCTGGATAATAGAATTTGTATCCGGTGTCCCCTCATCAGATCCTAAAACCGATTCGTTGGTGGGATAATTGAAAACACTAGCTGATTTAAAATAACAACAATGATTCCATCATCGTCGTAATATCGATTCGACACTGTGAAAGAGTTTTCCGCGAATTTGAAATTACTTTCCGCGAACTTGAAAACACAATTGAAAACGCTAGCGTTTTTAAAATAACAATGATTTCATCAACTCAATGTCGCTATGATCAGGTCAGAGAATTTCAAAATAGACTCAAAACCCTCACTGAGGAGTATCAAATAAAAATAAAAAAATACCGACGAAGAATCACCGCAATTGATATTACTATGTACTCGGTGTCAAGCGTTCTCGCTGGCGCCGGAATAAAACTTGCATCGGTTACAATGATTGCCCCGGTCGTAGTTCCAATTTGCATTTCTGCGGTGGCTACAATCGGGGGTATATCAACCGGGATAGCAAAAAAGATATCATCATGCAGCCAGAGTAAACTACAGAATTACTTAATTCAATTTCATATTGCATCAACCGCATATTCGCAGTTATCTCTGATGATATCGTCGTCACTCGATAATACAATTATATCAGATAGTGAATTCTCAGCGATGGTCAGTATTTTTGATTCAGCGATATCGAAATTAGAGCGACAACATGAATATAATAACAATGACAACACCGATGGAATTGGAAAACACGAACCCAAAAACCAAAATGATCTCAATAATCTCAACCATACCAAATTGTGAGTTCTCAGTGATGGTCAGTATTTATGATTCCGCGGTGTCAAAATTAGAGCGACAACAACAGTATAGCAACGATGACAACACCGATGGAATTACTTCAACGAGTAGTGGAGAACACGAACCCAGTACAAACAAGCATGATATCAATAACATCAACGGAACCCGAGTTTAGTGTGAATTTCCCTAGCCCAGTCCCCGTGAAGGAGATAGCGCTAGCAAAACTACTACTGCATCACAGTTGGCCTAATATCAGATCAAAATCATTTGGTGGTCAACAACCCAATAATTCTTTAGTGTTTGCGAATAAGAATAAAGATGACGGGACTCCAGACTGGAAAGTTGTTTCGATACCAACAGGGTCATACCAAATCGAACAAATCAATAATGAATTCGCGCGTAGAATAAAATCGATTACTGGAGTAGAGTCAAAAATCGCTATAACAGGTCATGAGCCGACACTATCATCCGCAATTGAGATAAGCACAGAAGGATACGGCGTAGATATCTATCAAAGTTCTATTAGAACCGTACTAGGATGGCCTGAATTACCACCGGAAAAATCCACCACCGACTTAACCACGGACGTAGAATCATATCATGAAATCAATCCCAGTTATCGAGATAATTTATCTGATATAAGAAAAGGAAAAATCGCCGATAGATTTATATTCACCAACAAAGACACATTGCAATGGGATTTTATCATTAAAAGAACAACCGACTCATCTGTTACTATTTCATTTACGCTAACTGACGTCCGTGGTTATTTTAATGAGATTAAACAATTATATGACACACAACTAGAACAACTACGGAAAACAAGATCTCAAAAACACGTTGAAATAATAAATCAACTTATATCGGACATGGAATATATCTATGAACTAATTATTCAAACAATAATTAATGACAACAGCGACAATAAACAACGATTCCTAACCGATTACAATATCACAGAAGACAATCTGCGTAATTTCAAGTTTCCGAAATACAACGCTGATGAATTAGCAAGAATTGTTAAAACCGATATCAAAGCGCTACAAAAATCAGATTCAACTGTCCTCCTTGGGTATAATAATGATCCAGACGGTGGCGGCAGGCGTATTGCTCCTGAAAATGTGAATATTTCAACGGTGATTGCGCTTAATTTAGTATGTGATGTAATTGAAGGAAGCTATCAAATTAATCTAGAACAATCAAATCAAGCTCAGCAGGGATATATTCTTTATTCATTTGCACCAACAGCTCCTCCAGGATTCCTAATTATTGAAAACCCAATTAATCCTGTCTACATGCGATGCCATAATAATTCGTTAACGAGAATTAATTTCCGACTCACCGACCAGTCAAATAATCTGATTGATTTACAAGGAGAGGTGTTAGCGATTAGTTTGTTTGTAAAGTCCTAAAGACTGGATCAAATATTCGGTTAAAATCATTTATTATTTTTTGTTAACCCGTAGCAGCAGAGAGGGTGGATGACAACAAGTTGCGACCAAAATTAATTAAAAAATCGTAAAAGTCTCCGTTTTCATTTTTTTAGTTAAAATGAGATTTCGTAGGGAAGGCTCGTTAAAATTTCAATCAATTTTTTGTCTGAAAACGTTGTAGGGTTTGCCCCTGAGACATTTTTTTTTTGGTTAAAATGAGATCGTAGGAAGGCTCGTTTTAAGATTTCAATCAAAATTTTGTCTAAAAACGTTGTAGGGTTTACCCTCTCTGCTGCTTATATAAATGTATGTCCATTCAGAAAAGTTAATGCATAGACAGATTAGGACTTTAAGATCACGTGAATCGGTTGAGTAAAATGATTCCTAATATGTAATGAATACAATGGATAAGCATAGGCATGTATTGCGCCAATTACGGAAAGAAAAACCAGTGGGAGTAATTCCAAAAACTACGGAAAGAAAAACGAGTGGGAGTAATTCCAAAAACTACTAAAATTTTTATCTGCGCTGTGGCAGGCGACTTAGAAGATGCAACCGATTCATGAATCGACACTGAAAGAAAAACCGAGCCATTTAAGCAAAGTTTGCTGGTGCATTCTCGGTGTCATGAAAGTTATTAGCCATCAGCTTAGAAATTCTTGTATGTAATTCATACCATACAAAACGTAAATATTGTAAGAATCCATGATATTTACTTGACAGAGCGATGTTACACGCTGGCGCGATTCCGCTAGAAGTCATAAATTTCCAAATTTCAAAAACCTCTTTGTAATTACTGTTGTAAACTAGAACGTCCAACGTCTCCATTCTATAAAAAATTTAATCATATATACTACACCTAGACTCACACAATCAATGTAAACAACTAGGTTTTAATAGGGACTATGGTACGACAGGAGACTCATGCGGCTCTGACCTGTTTTCATCAAAAGTAAACCATGGCATTATGGAGACTAACTAACACTTTACTCGTTGACGATTGCTCATAGTAACTGGCTAATGATTTGGTTCTGAGGAATATCTTCCGACACCGACAACCAATTACAAACATCTAAGAAATCGTTAACATAGAGCGCTTTAAACAAATGCGCATACTCCATATTTATTACAATATAATAAGTTTGGGGATATTTAAATTTTAACAAACGTCAAATATTGTCTCTTTTTAATAGCCGTTAATTTTTCTAGTTTTTTCAATTTTATTCATATTTGGTTAGGGCAAATCCATTAAGCTTCCCTTTACTCTTTGCTTTTGAAAACTTCTTTAAAAGTGCCTGCACATACAAGTTCAAATGGCAGACGATGATAACATGTATCCCATACATACTTCTGTGCATAAATATGTCTTTAAATGAACTATAAATTTATCAGACGTTGTAGACTTTATCTTCCTTGTTTTGATTTCGGTCCGAATGGATGAAATACACTCTACATTAGATCTGTTTTGTATGATTTGATCGCGGTTTTAAATCGTGTGTAACAAGTGATTCCTCTTAATATGTGTTTCTGATAGTCTTAGTTTAAAAAATATGGTCTGGTCTAGGACATCCAATACCAAGAATTAATTTATATTCTTTTAACATAATGCAGTTAAAAAAATAATGCACTAATTATATTAGATTTGTTCCAAAATCTTTTCATCACATAATACTTGTATCATTTAAAGGCATACAACCTAAGTAAAAACGAATGAAATTATATATTTCTTTTTTCAGTTCGTGATTACTTATTTAGTTGAAAAATTACGATTCAGGTTGTTACTGAGGCCGAAATCAGGCTAGTATCGGTAATTTTGTGTTAAAATACACGATTTTTAATTATTCTCTGCACACAAAAATTCGCTATTGGCCACGCCTATATTCATGTAACCTCTAAGTTGACCTCTTCCGAAGATAAAGAATTTTAGCCATGCGCAAACACGTGTTTACAAAAAGAATGGCGTTCGCAACTATATCGAATGCAAAGACTTAGATTCTGAAAGGAGGGGGGAAAAAAGCTCTCTGAGCAAATTATGGCAGCACACGCATATGTATTAGTGACCAGCATGAACAATGGAATAGAAAGAAGTCCACTTTGAGCCTGAAAACTAATCCAAAGGTCGCCATATTCTTGCTGGATAGGTGAGTCTCAATTTTGCAATGAACAGTTAAATTTGTATACCGCTATTGTATTTCTGTATTGTTAATTCTTTATAATAAAAAATAATTTTTATATAAATTGGAATTATTCCATTTAGCTTGAAATAAAATGTCATAGCTCTGCAACAATATCGCTAAAAGCTTGAAACCCTCATGTACGCCATGACATATAAAGAGGCTTCAAAAGGGGATTTAATGATCATCTTCATTTTCGCACGCAACCATAAGACTATTTAGAGGCAAGCAGTCACTACTGTTTTTTTAATAAAAATTATATATAATGTAAATGGTGATGACTGTAAATTAAAGTAATACAAGACAGTTAAGTATCTTTCATGCATACTATTATTTGCAAAGTATATATAATTATTGCGTCTAATGAAACATTTATTTTCCCTTGCTATATTAGTTATGAATTGAATGGCAGTACAAGGAAAACATCAGAAAGAGAGGAATGTCACAGAAGGCATGGCAACAACTTCTACACCTGGGCCTACAATTCATAGGATACAAATTCCTGCTGTGTCTGATGTAACCACATCAGAATCAGATATGGCATCTGTGTAAATATTACTAAATTTGCGTAAATTTTATGTATATTTACTTGTTTACTAATACTTTTTTAGATGCACATCTAAAAAGACTAAGGAATGTATGTATTACCTGGAAATATATCATTCAATATTAGCTTAATATTTTGCAGTTGGTAAAGATTGTATAATTTGTTACAAAATGGTTTGTTTTATTTAGGATAATATTTTTTTGTAAATTGTTTGTTGGCAAATGTCTTTTTGTTATTATATGTTCCTCATCATGCTGTTTGTATTATAGTTGAATGACCACAAGGGAGAATAGTCTTTTACTAAATGAGTTACTCTTTAAAAAAATTATCATTATTATTATTATTACTATTATTATTACTATTATTATTATTATTATTATTATTATTATTATTATTATTATTATTATTTCTTGAAGTATTATCATTCCCATCATAATAACGAAGATAAATGATAATGCTTTCTTTTGATACAAACTAAAGATTTCCAAGTTCAACATTAGTATTTACATATTTCAAAATTTTATTATAAGGGGTTCAGTCTTGTCTGAAGTTAAGGAAAAGGAAAGAGTAATGATGGAAAAGTCTAAAAGTTTTATCAACCCATTTGAGAAAGTATACTAAAAAAATAATTGTGATACGTACATAAAAGGGGAATATTTTTGTTAAGTATACTAAGAAACAACCATTATGATACATGCATGATATTTGTAACTAAACTAAAAGTAATTGCACTATATATATATATATATATATATATATATATATATATATATATATATATATATAGTATTGTATTGGTATTTGTGGATGAACCAGACAGTTGCTCCAACAAAAGCTTTCTTTGCTGTATATTGAACATACAAGTTAAAAATGTATAATTACAATATATCTTAAATATAGTATTGATGCATAATTGAAAGAATGAAGATATACTGGTTATCATAGTAAGAAAAGGAATACATTGTATTATAAATACAAACCACACTAAGGCCATAGTGATGGTTTGTTCGTTTAGTACACATGAAAAAAACAAGGGGGGTTTACCCAAATGCATATACATGTGAATGGGAGTGGTTGGTCTACTAATAATGTATGTACACATATACCTCAATAGTAATGTGTCTGATATGTAACCTGCTTGACTGGGTTCAGTTGGTGATTGAGTTTTAGTGGACAATAGACAAACTTTTTATAGTTATGCAGCTTTTTTATTTGATGCAGCCAGACATTCAACATTGTGGACTGTTAAATTAAATGCATAATATTGTTAATCCTTGATATTTTGTGTGTGGATTAAATATAGGCTGTTCTACAGAATGAGGAGGGCAATCACATGTACGCAGATGGGGTGTGTGTAAGAAAAAAGTATGAATGTGTACAGGGAGGGAGGGGTCTAGCTTTGCCAGATTTTTGTGCACATGCCCAATGTTGGAATCAGATTTTGTTTCCAGATTTTTGACTTTTTTGTTTGCAATATTAATTCACACCGGTCAAAGATATACACAGGAGAACATCCGCAAAAGTAGGATAAATTTGGGATTGGAAGTAAAAAGTTTCCAGGAGGAAAATGATGGGTCAGAAGAAGAAAAAACTCCAACTTGTACCCTTATGTAGCTGTGAATGATGTTTCTAGCACACCTAGGCATATATCTAGGAAAAAAATCTTGGAAGCAGAAATATTTTGATGTATTTAAAATTAGCCCACAAATGCGTTCACTACCCCCATGTCAGGTGACAATGAAAAAAAATTGTAGGGGTGGAATGAGTTGATTATTCTCTGCCTGTATAATGCTACTGTACATTGGCATTTTCATCAAAACAGATTTATGGGGATTTACACATTTTAAATAGTTCTCTGCATCTGAATCTATTTATTTAGTCATTTTACTTTGTTTCAGAAGTACAGCAAAACTGGAGAATTTCCATTAGTTTGATTTTATTGTATGCCTCCAAAAGACATTCATATCAGCTTTCATAGCTAGGAATCCGTTGGCAGCTCTTGATCATAACAATCATATTGTCAGAGATGTGATTGTAAACACATCTGAATCTATTTATTTATTTTGTCATTTTACTTTGTTTCAGAAGTACAGCAAAACTGGAGAATTTATAGAAGTTTGATTTTATTGTATGCCTCCAAAAAGACATTCATATCAGCTTTCATAGCTAGGATTCTGTTGGCAGAGATGTGATTGTAAACACAAATGGAACAATAAGGTAATAAACTTTATTCTTGTTTGTTAACGTAATAATTAATTTTTGTTAAAATATTAATGCTTTACCTGAAAGTTGATAAACCATCTGTTTGTTGTACAATTTAATCTCTTACAGAAGAAATTTTTAAAAATAAATTTCATAAACCAATTTTGGTTAGAATTAGTCTAATGTAATTAGAAAATGCTGTAAATAATCTAAACATTTTTATGATATATGGGTAAGATACATGTTTGCTATATTGCCATTTTCATCTGTAGCAAAATGATTTGTTACATGTAATTGTACGCAGTTTTTGTTTGGACTTTTGAGAATTAAAAAAATATAAAATGACCTTGTCAGTGAAATGTTTGCATTTTCTTGTCAGATACCAAAGGTCATTCAACAGAAATGTGACAGATGGTCTGCAAACCCAAAGAAAGCTGATCAACAGTACCTGTATATTCCGGAAATAATTATGAAACTATTGAAAATGAGGTTATATGATAGAGTTAGCCTAAACCAGCCAGCTGTTTTGGACATAAATGATCCTAGGTGAATATCAGATGTACTTGCTCCAATACCAACACCACCTGCAGAAGAGATTGTTACAAAGCATAAATTTCATTTTAAATTAAAATGATTTAGGCCTTTTAGTCGGGTAACATCTATTGATATCAAATTGTTATGGAGAGACTATTCTAGTGATTGTATGGTAACAAATGATCCCTACTAAGAATCCATATATATTTTCACTAAATCTTTCTTGAAGTGCCTACCATGAGCCAAAGTCCAGCATGTGTTTGATTTCCAAGTAGCAGTTTATCTTCAGACCATTGTTGGTTATGTTGTTGAGGCTTTTAAAATCATGCATTTGAACAAAAAGATGTAAGACCTTTTAAAATCATGTAATTGCAAGTCGTTGTTATTGCATAATAAAGTACCTTTTAATGATTTTATTTTCTAAATGTTTTTTGTAAAATTGCATTCAGAAAGATTTCTAACATACTTTGAAGCAGAAAAATGTACATTGAAGCAAATGACTTGAATTCATACTCTTCATTTTGATTTCATTGCTCCCGCTAAACATTACTGTACCTATCAATAGACAACACAATGAAGCCTTAAAATTGATATGTAACTGAACTGGACCCTTTTTTCCAACAAAACCCATCAAAGAACATGTGTTGTGCCATGTGAATGCATCTTTTTAGATTTATTACAAAGATCCAATATTAGGACTGCATATTTATGGTTTTATTATTTGTCTAAATACTGATAGCAACGATAAGCATTGCTTACAGAATTATTGCTTATCTATCTATTTAATCTTATCTTATCTTATCTATCTAACTCTCTCTATCTATTTATCTGTCTCTATCTATCTCTCTTTTCATGAAAATGAATTACATCAGAAAACAGCATCGAGCTTAACATATATATATATATATATATATATATATATATATATATATATATATATATATATATATATATATATATATATGTGTGTGTGTGTGTGTGTGTGTGTGTGTGTGTGCCTAGCTACCCTTTTTTTAAAAGAAATGCATTAGGAAATATACATGGGGGTTGGGGTGGGCTTAATTTCAATATTTGTGTCTCTGCAGTAGTTTGTTTAGGTGATGTACTAAAGTTTGGCATTGAGTAAATGGTAATCGCTTGTGTCAAAAGCATAGGAACCAAGCACAGGATACTAAAACGTCAATGTAATTTCTATAGAACTGTCTAGTATTTTGGAATGGGATGTCTAATCAATCTTTTATAGTAATGGACACTAGTTCCTCATATAAAAGTCTATGGGAGACAAAGAAAAAGGAAGAACGGAGGCAGAAGTTAGACGGACTGGAGCAAATGGACTACCAGTCCAGAAAAAGATCATACAAATGAGTAGGAACACAGGACAGGAGGAAAATCTATTACACTAAGTCAGATGATAAAATAGGCCATTATTTGGCCGAGTTAAAGACAAGTAATAGGGTTTTAATTTGAATTTCATTTGAGATATGACTGTTTTTTAATAATATTAAATTGTTCTTTATTTGGCTTTCACATTTTGTGTATTCATTAGTTTAACTGTCGGCACCACTGACAGGGGGCTCTGAGCATTGCATCCATCACTACTTCAATTCTTCACAAAAAGCAAGCTGGGAGAGGGGGGAGGTCTTTTGTAATAATTTAAATAATATTGGGAGCAACCCACCCAACCTAAATAACACAGAAAACCTCAATATATGCCATAATTATTCTTAGATGATATCCTTCAGTTCTGTATACTTGACTGTACTCTTGAATTCAAATTATGTCTGTACATGCACATTAGTACTTATATAAGTTTAGTACATTTCATAATATATAACAGTTAGTTTTATAGTGCATGCAGTTGTGTACATTCATCTGGGTATTCATATAAAGGGTATAATTAATTCTATACTAAATGAACACATTTTAAAAAAAATGAAAATTTGATGCTTTTAATTGGTGAGAAGTATATTTGATTTTGTTGTAATAAGATGGTTGATGATGCACCTATGTGTTATAAGCATTCAAGTTGCTTTTTGATGAACTAGTATGTTAGTCTTACAAACCTTATTCTGTTTCCAGAGCCATTTTGTTTTACATGTAATTGAAATTAATGAGCAGTATTTGGATAGAATAGTATCCTAGTGTTTGTTTGTTTGTTTGTTTGTTTGATTAGGATTTTTAACGTAGCTTTAACAATTTTTCAGTCATATCGCTACGATGTCTGCAATGAGGCAGTTTATAGTGATGTCGAGCAGTGAGACATCATGCCGCAGACATGTAACATGATGTCTCACCCAGTCACATTATCATGACACCAGGCCGACCAGTCCTAACACTAACCTCTTAATGCTGAGCGTCAAGCGAGGCAGCTGTTAGTACCATTTTTGTAAGTCTTTGGTATGACTCCGCCGGGGATCGAACCGACGACCTCCCGCTTCCGGGGCGGACGCTCTAACCACTAGGCCACTGGAGCGGTTCCTAGTGTTTGTAGTTCTGTTGATATTTACAAGCCAATCTGTTTTCATGAAACACTGCAACAAGTTTTGCTTTCTCAACACAGTATGAACATGCGTTATTTATCATCTAACTTAATGTGCTACTGTATATGCAAAATTATAATCATATTCACCAGTGCACTTTTGTTCTTTACATCCTTTTCATCCCAAGACAATGCTAGTCAACTTCAATTCATCTTATGATTTTAATAGTCTCCTCACAGTTGCTTTCAAAACATAGCCATACATATAATCATTCTTTAGTGTGCAGGTAGCTAAAAAAATGCATGCTACAAAATAAATGCTTTATACAACTTAAAATCAACATAAATTATATTATTCACACATCATATCATTGGATTGATAACACAAGTCTTCCTTGAGTAAAGCCATGGTAATTGCCAAAATTATTTATCCATTATATGCCATACACAACAGCATGGAGTGACATGTCTGTTGCCAGTACTTAGGTATCCATTAAGTTCATAAAATAAACTGCCTATTAGCAGCATGTCTTTTCCCCCGGTTGTAACCATTATCTTTTCCCCCGGTTGTAATCATTATGTCCTGCAGACATTTTTATAAAATTGTCAGTATAAAATATTCCAAATAAAATTAATGCATTAAATGTTATGTTGGTAAATATTAATTGTTTTGTTAAGCAGAGAAGTAAACGTGTAAACATATAAATAAATGCGCAAATCACATCGACTATCGGATCTGTGCCTCGCGAGCTGCTCATGCAAATGCACAAGAAAATCAACTTTATTCTGAACCTAAGAAGCGACTTGAGCGAGACCTTTTAATAGCGGTTATGATTACAATGATTCAAATTATCATATTTTTAGTTGGTTTATCTTGCGAAGTAACACAATCTCACAAACACGACAAGTAAACACTTTCAAGAATGGCCCATTAAAAGAATCTCTTATTGTCAGGATTTTCAATCATATTTGTTGATGCGTGTCACGCAACACTACGTCTTCGGAGTATATCGGTAAATTCCGTTTCTGCATAATTAATTAGCAATCCGTACAGAACATCGTTATATTTTCATTGATTAAACTTACAGTTGTACATTTTTTAAAACTGAATTACCTGTAATTACTCATTATTCCTACAATACTTTTTATAATATCATGCATTTGCAAGAACAAAAAAGTCAAAAATCTTAGGCTGTATGTCTTTAATCGATTGATGATATGGAAGCTAACGGTTCATAATAATCCCTTAAACGCTCAGCCATATTATCCATTTATAAAATTGGACTAGTGTGTTCATTGTCGTTTTAAATTTAGGCTGTTAGGTCATAAACTCTCTGCGGACTGACATTTGCTCAAATTGATTAAACCAACACACGTTATGTGCAATCAGCCGATTATAATCACTGAAAATGAACGTGACCATAAAATAGGACAGAGTTATTATGGGTTAGAGACTCTGGTTTATATCAGTAACCACAAAACCCCTATTATCATCCTACTATACTAGACATGTGTTTGCGATTGTCATGTGACAAACTGTTGTTTTTTTGTGTTGTTGTTGTTGTATTGTTATATTTTAAGGGTAATTACTTGACTTTTACTGTCTGTAAATCCACAACCACGAAAATTCTTCCCGGTGCGCAGAGTTGTCAGTGATGTTCCGCTTCCGTCAAAAATGGTTTCGAATTCTGTCAGGCTAGTTTATTATCCACAATAGCCACCGAATACAGGTTACCAATCGGATTGAGACTATTTTCTATTACAAGCTTTCTTGAATATATACGTATTCATGAATGTAATCTATACAAATTTATTTAAAAACTCCACCGGATATATTCTTTACTATCGATATAGCCTTGACTTTAAATCCTGGTGCCGCTAGTACCCGAGTGGTCTAAAGCGCTCACCATTACGGATTAATGCCATCTCACCTCTGTCTGAGTGGGTTTGAGTCTCGGGCTCAGCCAATGTGGGTATATGAGAAAGTTTACCGGTAGCTTCTCGTGGGTCGGTGGTTCTTTCCGGGTTTTTTTATGAGTTTTTCCTCCACCATTACTACTGGCTGCCATGTATAGCCTGTATTGTGCTGAAAGATGACGTTAAACACAATAACAACAATTTTAATATTCATTGCTGCAATTATGATGGTTGATTCAGCCACACCAAGAACAGTAGTTGTTTATGCGACAATAACACAAATATCTTCCACGACCTAACATAAGCGTTTAAATTCCACGATCATTGCGGTTCTTGGTGATTTCGTTTTGAAAATGTTGATCCTCTACGATTATGTTTCACGTTGATATTGTTGATGGTCCATTATAGTTCCTCTATTATTAGTGTGATCGCAAAAAAGTGCAACTGAGTATCAACGGGACGACCTTGGTCAGATGCAACACGTACACGCATTTCTAACTAATTACCATTTTCATTACTAGCAAAACTGTTATACAATCGTAAAAATAGCTTCCTGTGGATTAAAATCTCTGGAAATTGTACTTTCTGGGGGCCTAGTACCAACTTTAATTTAAAAGCATACCGATTACACCATGGAATAATGTTTGAAACGATCGTTCTTGTAGTCGCCCAAAACTGTGTTGGTTTAACATAAACACTATATATGGTGGTGAAGTCTGCGACAGAATCTTTTCACGTGTTAATGCTATAGAAACAAACCACACCAAAATACGACATCACAATAATTGGTGGTTTTGTTTCTTCTTCAAATAAAATGTCATTATACACTGGAGTGTCATTTATACAAATTATTTACCTTGATTTCTGAAGCAGGTTTTACAAATTTTGTTGTTGCATACTTATTTTGCATTCCAAAAAACATTCCTAATATAGGAAAATACACAACCGTGTATAGATTATTTGAAGAAATATAATATGACCAAACTGTAATTTATGCAAGATCCGAATTTCAATAATATTTTAAGTGTTGAAATATTAAACATATATGTGCATGTTGAATATAATTTTAGTATCTTATCATTAAACCTTGAATGCATTCATATTGCGTTGGGGCCCTAGTGCAAAGTCTGTTATGCAGTACTTGAATTTTAATTGTGATTAAAGTGTCAGTTGACCTATATTCATTTGCTGCTATCCCCTTTGATTCCATGCTGTGCTTACTAGCAGCTGTGGCCACATGACTGGTGCTTCTTTAACGTTCGCCTGACTTCTCACCAGAGAGAGAGAGAGAGAGAGACAGAGACAGAGACAGAGACAGAGACAGAGTGACAGAGACAGGGAGAGAGAGAGAATATTTTAAACTTGGGCAACGTTATTTAATGTCATGTACCTACATTGGGCATCAACTTACGTTTGAAGTTGTACGAAGCTCCACATCATGACCACATGTGCAAACCATTGAAGTTATTATTTATTTGTTGCAAAGTAAGGCCATTGTAATGTATAATAATCTGTAGAGCTCAAAATTGTGATATTTTTATTGTGGTCACCAATTTTGTAAACAGCATGTACTAGGACACTTGAAATATGATCATAATTTTATCAATAAAACAATATTTTAAAACAAATAGCTTCACCTTTTCTGCGTTTTGCAATCTCTTCAGCATTTAATGCTGTTATCATGTCCTTTTTGATATTGTGCCATCGGGGGTCTCTTGACTGCAACCTGGTGTTTGTGTCAATTTGCACGTTTTGTAAATGTTTTATTCGGACCGCATGTTTTGAAGATAGTATTAATTGATCATAGCTGTACATTTAAACCATACCTAATCAAAAACAAAATTCATGCTTTAAATAGTTTCATTTCTTTATCATTAACTTGTAGTTTGTGTGCTGTAGAGAAAAAGGACACTTTAAGATAGGACGTAAATTAACTTACGTTTAAGAGAATGGACATATCCCGCACTGTACTATCTGAATCCTTTTGTAATATGTTCATTCCCTGAACTGCTGTAGACGCCCGTGATGACATTCTCAAGGAATGCAAAATAATTATCTGTTAATCAGCTCAGATCGTTACTTGATGTACAGTAGGACGCCATATTTGTTTCTTAAAGTGCCTATATTAGCCTCGTTTTCGCGATACATTAATATTCACGAGGATCTCATTAAGTATGGTCTATAGTCAATATCAAGTCCGTTCAAGAGACAAATATGTGTATTTGTATGTCATATAAATAAAATAAATGCAACTTGTGTACGCTGTATCAATGATATACTCGTTATAAAACTTTTCATTAACAGAGATCTCGGCAGTACTCGTTTCCTTCAGTACTCTGTATTTTATGCCACCACACTGTACACATAACCGTGTTTCTCCCCAACACTACATCGTAAACATGGTTTTGGTAATAGAGAATCATTATTATAACAGGAGAAGCTTTACACAATTCAAAATACAAATCGAGAGGAATTTTGACTGAAGTTATTGATCATAACTCGTATGCGTGGACTAGCACAGTAACAAGATTTCCACAAAATCGAACTGTGAGATTTTATACTGGTCATGTATTCGATTTTATCGCTAAAATAAGTAAACACAGTATGGTTATTTCGAAGTAAGAAAAATATGATCAATTTGTTTGACCTAACGGCGAAATATAAAGAATCTGTTCATGAAAAGAAATTTTTAAAAAATCTTGCGCAGAGATTTTCAAAAGAGTATACTGAACAATTACTAAATAGTAGTTTTACAGTTCCGTCAATTGCAGTTGCAGTTCACTTTGCAAGAAAGAAACATTAGTGGAAGCCAACACGTTTTTATTTCTCGAAGACGTGCATCTCTGTTACTGTGAATACGGACACGGTGGATTGTGAAATACCAGGTATCATATATTGAATGTTTTCTTGGTTACGGAGAGTGTTTTGGATATTTTAAAAGATTTGGACATACCATTCACGAAATAAATAGAGTACCGATAAATGGACCACTGACTGAGTTTGATCTAACAGGATTCGCTTGTATTGTATTATTCGAGTTTACTAAGAGTCTCCACCTGATCTTTCATGTTTGGTTTGGTCGGCATTTTTCAGAAAAATGTTGGGCTCCAATAGTATTATTACGATATATGCTCAATTGTAAAATACTAATATCACTGATTGTAAGTGAGACAATTATATCATACTGTTCTCAGACCGAAGTTTATTTACCACCACCTGATGATGATTAAACGGCACAGGATCTCGGTAGAAGAATAATTGGTAAATTTACTCAATGATCATAAACTACATTATGCACGATTAAATCTATATGATGCTGAATACGATTTGATAATTTCAGATGCAGCAAGAAGAGATATATTTGTAAGTCAAGAACATGCTTACGTTTCCAACGGAACAAACTTAGGTACAATTGTTGGTTATATTGATGGTAAGTCACCTCAGTTTAAACATTTATGATCTTAAATACTCCAATATGTTTCTATAAATGTATTAACGATGATATTTAGATTCCCTGACATTACAGTCAGAGCTGCAACGGATTCATTCTATATCGAATACATATACAAAACTATTGACTACATTTACTGCCCATTATGCTCCGTGTGAGACAACTGAAGAAACGTTATATCAGATCGTGAAAACAAGCACATTGGCACTAATAACTAGTGAGTGTAACAAACGATTTATGCCTTGACCTTGTAAAAACAATTTATACTAATAATACTATTTTATTCTGCCTTGACATTGTAAAAAAATATATATTCTGATAGCAATATATTTTGAATGGGTTTTTTTTACTGTTTTTCAGTAGGATTTTTTAAATTTTATTAATATTTACCTGATTATCTGGAGAAATTGTTCGATATAGCCAACGTCGATTTTTTATGATTAAAAATCGTTAAGGTTTTATGCAGAGACTTTTTGACCAAATTTGATGTAGCAAAGAAAGCAATTATCTGCTCTGGTCAGTACGATTAAACTGTATTCTTGATAATAATGGTTTGTAACATCGAAAATAAACGGATTATTGGGTTATTGTGCAATCAAATATCCAGGTGGTACTTGTGGTATAAATGTATAAATTTACCTTTGTTAATCCTGGGTGGAATTGTCTAGATCTACTAGATATCTGCCATCAATTACACCATATAAAAGAATGACTGCAATCTTTGTTGTTATATTAACAACTCCCGTTGAAACATGACGAACTCACCGTGTGGATCATTATTTTACTTGCGAATACTGGGGTTTATTGTTTCCACTTTTTTGTTCTTGCAAATGCATGATATTATGAAAAGTAAAGTAGAAATAATGAGTAATTACAGGTCATTCAGTTTTAAAAAAATGTACATCTGTAAGTTTAATCAATGAAAATATAACGATTTTCTGTACGGATAGCTAATTAATTATGCAGAAACGGAATTTACCGATATTCTCCGTAGTTGCAGTGTCACGTGAAGTCGAGGTAAGCATATGTTTCGCTTTTGAGTAATTATTGCCCTATTCTTCGTCTGTCCTTCTCCTTAGTTCACCCACAATATATGTATTGCTTATAGATTTCTCATTATATATGATACATTACAAGCAGTAGGCAAAAAAGTCAATACGATGGAAAATCCTGACAATAAGAGGTTCCTTTAAGGGGCGATTCTTGAAAGTATTTACTTGTCGTGTTTGTGAGATTGTGTTACGTTGTAAGATAAACCAAATAAAATGTGATAATTTGTATCATTCTAATCAGAACTACTATTAAAAGGCAGCAGAAGAAGATAATACCACCGGGGGAAATTTCATACTACTAATAGGCAATTTATTTTATGGACTTAATGGATACCTAAGTACTGGCAACAGACATGTCATTCCAAGCTGTTGTGTATGGCGTATAATGGATAAATAATTTTGGCCAGTACCATTTTGGATTTACTCAAGGAAGACTTGGGTGATCTATCCAACGATATGATGTGTAAATAATAAAATTTATGTTTATTTTAAGTTGTATAAAGCATTTCTTTTGTAGCATGCAATTTTTATTTTGCATGAACAAGTTTTGTTAAACATTGTTTTAGCTACCTACCCACTAAAGAATGATTATATGTATGGCTTTGTATTGAAAGCAACTGTGAGGAGACTGCTTATTAAAATTATGAATTGAAGTTGACTAGCATTGTCTTGGGATGCAATGGATGTAAACAACAAAAGTACACTGGTGAACATGATTTTAATTGTGCGTATACAGTAATACATTAAGTTAAATGATATATAACGCATAGTCATGAGTTGAAAAAGCAAAACTTGTTGCAGTGTTTCATGAATAAAGATTGGCTTGTAAATATCAACTACAAACACTAGGATACTATTCTCTCCAGATACTGCTCATTAATTTCAATTACATGTGAAATAAATTGGCTCTGGAAACAGAATAAGGTTTTTAATACATAAATACTAGTTCATCAAAATCAACATTAAATGCTTATATCACATAATATGTGCATCATCAGCCGTCCTATTACAACTAAATCAAATATACTTGACACCGATTAAATGCATCAAATTTTCAGTTTTTTAAATGTATTCATATACCATAGAAATAAATATACTATTTATATAAATACCCAGATGAATGTACACAACTGCATACACTGTAAAACTGTTATATATTATGAAATGTACTAAACTTATATATGTATAAATGTGCATGTACAGACATAACTTTAATTCAAGAGTACAGTCAGGCATAAAAATGAAGGATATCATCTAAGAATAATTATGGCATTTAATATATAGAGATTTTCCGTGTTATTTAGGTTGGGTGGGGTGCTCCCAATATTATTTAAATTATTACAAAGACCTCCTGGCTTGTTTTTATGAGGAATTGAAGTAGCGATAGAGAGATGCAATGCTCAGAGCTCCCAGTCAGTGAATACAAAAAATGTAAAAGTCAAATAAACAACAATTTAATATCATTATATAACAGTCATCTCTCAAATAAAACTCAAATTAAAACCCTATCACTCGTCTTTAACTCAACCAAGTTATGGCCTATTTCATCATCTTACTGTAATTGATTTTCCTCCTGTCCTGTGTCCCTACTCATCTGTATGATCTTTCTCTGGACTGGTAGTCCAATTGCCTCCAGTCCGTCTAATGTCTGCCTCCGTTCTTCCTTTCTCTTTGTCTCTCAGAGACATTTTATATGAGAAACTAGTCTACCATTACTATAACAGATTGATTACAGACATCCCATTCCAAAATACTAGACAATTCTATAGAAATTACATTGATGTTTTAGTATCTTGTGCTTGTTTTTTTTATACTTTTGACCAAAGTGATTACCATTTACTCAATGCCAAACTTTAGTACATCACCTAAACAAACTACTGCAGAGAAACAAATATTGAAATTGAGCCCATGCCTTCACCCCCATGTATGTTTCCTATTGCATTTCTTTTAAAATTAGGGTAGCAAGACACACACACACACACACACACACACACACACACACACACACACACACACATACTGATTAGTATATATAATGTACGAAGTACAATGCAAAACTGGCTCAGATATACATATCAAATTGAGGAATGCAATGGTCATGCTACCAGTGTTGATAATAATTAGCCTACACAGACAAACAAACTCTTACATATTCACAGGCGTGTTTTAATTGCTAATTGACCATTAATCCTGTTTGCAACAATATATCACTGCTCAAGTTCATGAAATTGGGCCTACTATACAGTGATGAAAATATGCCAAATTCTGTTTTAAAATTGTAACAGTGTGTGTGATTTGGATTTTTAACATACCTTGAACAATTTTTGAGTCATATTGCTATGATGTTTGAAGTTTGGCAGTTTATAGTGATGTCTAGCACTGAGGCATCATGCCGCAGACATGTAGCATAACATCCCACCCAGTTACATTATCCTGACAGTAGGACGACCAGTCCATACACTAACCTCTTAATGCTGAGCACCAAATAAAGGCAGCTGTTAATACCATTGTTATGTGTTTGGTATAACTTGGCCAGGGATCAAGGACCCCAACCTCTTGCATATGAAGTGGATGCTCTTAACACTAGGCCACTGGAACGGTCAACACCAGTATGTAAATAGTAATTTGTTAAGAAATATAGTCGATGAATATCATTTCTAATTTATTTAATTTTTTAATTAAAAGAAGACAGAAGTTAACAGCCTTTTTTTCTTTATAAAATTAGTTTGAAACTGTATGTGAACCTTTAATGGCATGTTTAGCGGGAGCAATTAAATCAGGATGAAGAGTATGGATTGAAGTCATTTGCTCCAATGTACATTTTTTTTCAAAGTATACTAGAAATCTTTCTGACTGCAATTTTACACAAAACATTTAGAATTTTTTTTATTAAAAAGTACTTTATTATGCAATAATACAGACTTGTAATTACATGATTTTAATCTTGTTACTTCTAAAACATTAAATGATTTACAATGTATAGCCTCTGCTGTGCTTTTTTTATACATCATATGGCCAAAATACACTGCATTTACCTCAATCTAAACATACATATAAGACAAGTATAAATGCAATGGGTGTGAAAAGTTAGAAAAGGTCTTACATCTTGTTGTTCAAATGCATCATTTTTTGAAAGCTTTAAGAACATAATCAACAGTGGTCTGAAGATATGCTGCTACTTGGAAATCAAACATATGCTGAACTTCAGCTCATGGTAGGCAGTTCAAGAAAGACTTAGTCAAAGTCTATATGGGTCCATGGTATTGATCATTTCTTACCATACAATCACTAGAATAGTCTCTCCATAACAATTTGATATCAACAGGTGTTACCTGACTAAAAGGCCTAAATCATTTTAATTTAAAATGAGATTTCTGCTTTGTAACAATCTCTTCTGTAGGTGGCGGTGGTATTGGAGCAAGTACATCAGATATTCACCTAGGATCATTTATGTCCAAAACAACTGGCTTGTTTCATGCCAACTCTATCATCTAACCTCATTTCAATATTTTCATATTTATTTCTGGAATATACAGGTACTGTTGATCAGCTTTCTTTGGGTATGCAGACCATCTCTCACTTTTTTGTTGAATGACCTTTGGTATCTGACAAGAAAATGCAAACATTTCACAGACAATGTCATTTTGTATTTTTTTAATTCTCAAAAGTCCAAATAAAAACTGCATACAATTACATGCAACAAATGATTTTGCTACAGATGAAAATGTCAAAATAGCAAATCTGTACGTTACCATATATCATAAAAATGTTTAGATTCTTTACAGAATTTTCTAATTACATTAGACTTTTTCTAACTAAAATTGGTTTTTGAAATTTATTTTAAAAATTTCTTTTGTAAGAGATAAAATTGTACCACAAACAGATGGTTTATCATCTTTCAGGTAAAGCATTAATATTTTAACAAAGATGAATTATTACGTTAACAAGAATAAGGTTTATTACCTTACTGTTTACAATCACATCTCTGTCAATATGATTGTTATAATCAAGAGCTGCCAACAGATTCCTAGCTCTGAAAGCTGATGGCTTATATGATTGTCTTTTGGAGGCATACAATAAAATCAAACTTCTGGAAATTCTCCAGTTCTGCTGTACTTCTGAAACAAAGTAAAATGACTAAATAAATAAATTGATTCAGATGCAGAGAACTATTGACATTTATAAATCCCCATTAATCTGTTTCGATGAAAATGCCAATGTACAGTAGCATTATCCAGGCAGAGAATAATCAACTCATTCCACCCATACTATTTTTTTCCTTGTCACCTGGGGGTAGGGAGCGCATTTGTGGGATAATTTTGAATACATTGAAATACATCTGTTTCCAAGACATTTGATTAGATATACACCTAGGTTTGCTAGAAACATCATTCGACATAAGGATAAAAGTGGGAGTTTTTTCTTCTTCTGACCCATCATTTTCCTCCTGACCACTTTTTACTTCCATCCCCAATTCATCCTACTTTTGCAATAGTTCACCTGTATGTGTATAGCGCAGACCGGTGTGAATTAGATTGCAAGCAAAAAAGTAAAAAGTCCAGAAACAAACTCTGATTCCAACTATGGACATGTGTGCAAAAATCGGGCAAAGCTTGACCACTCCCTCCCTGTACACATGCATACTTTTTATTTACACACACACACTATCTGCATACATGCGATTGCCCTCCCCATTCTGTAGAACAGCCTATATTTAATCCAAATATAAAAGATCAAGGATTAACAATAATATGTATTTAATGTAACAGATAGTCCACCAATGTTGAATGTCTGGCTGCATCAAAGAAATAAGCAGCATAACTTTTAAAAGTTTGTCTATTGTCCACTACAACTCAAACACCAACTGAACCCAGTCAAGCAGGTTACATATTAGACAAATTACTATCGAGGTATATTTGTACGTATATTATCCGTAGACCACCCACCCCCATACACAAGCATATGCATTTGGGTAAACCTCCCTTGCCCTCTCCATGTGTATTAAATGGACAAACCATAACTATGGCCTCAGTGTGGTTTGTATTTATAATACAATGTATTCATTTTCTTTCTGTGATAACCAGTATATCTTCATTATTTCAATTATGCATTGATACTATATTTAAGATAAATTGTAAATACCCAATTTTTAAATTTTTGATAATAAACAGAAAAGAAAGCTTTTGTGGGAGCAACTTTCTGTTTCATATATAAATACCATCCACAAATACCAATACAATACTATACATTACTTTTAGTTTAGCTACATATATCATGCATGTATCATAATGGTTGTTTTTTTAGTATTCCCTTTTATGTATGTATCACGAATTTGTTTGTTAGTATACTTTCTCAAATGTGTTGATAAAACTTTTAGACTTTTCCATCAACTTCAGCCAAGACTGAATCCCTTAAAATACAATTTTGAAATGTGTAAATACTAATGTTGAGCTTGGGAATCTTTAGTCTTGTAGTATCAAAAGAAATTATCATTTATCTTGGTTATTATGACCTGACTGATAATGCTTCAATAAATAATAATAATAACTTATTTAAAGGGGTGACTAATTTAGTAAAAGATTATTCTCCCTTGAGGCACTTTAACTAATTATACATACATCATGATGAGGAACATATCAATAACAAAAAATAGACATATGCCAACAAACAAAAATATTATTCTAAATAAAACAAACCCAATTTTAACAAAATGTACAATCTTTACCAGCTGAAAAATATTAAACTAATATAGAATGATACATTTCCAGGTAAATCCTTAGATGTCCATCTACTAAAATATTTGTAAACAAGTAAATATACATAAATGTTTTAAAAAATGTAGTAATACTTACACAGATGCCATATCTGATTATGATGTGGTTATATCAGACACAGCAGGAATTTGTATCCTATGAATTGTTGGCCCAGGTGTAGAAGTTGTGGCCATGTCTTCTGTGACATTTTTCTGATGTTTTCCTTGCACTGCCATTCAATTCATTACCTAATATAGCAAGGGAAAATAAATGTTTTATTAGACACAATAATATTATATACTTTACAAATAATAGTATGCATAATATATACTTAACTGTATTGCATTACTTTCATTTACAGCCATCACCATTTACATTATATATAAATTGTTTTATTTAAAAACAAAAAAAAAACAAAAGTAACTGCTTGCCTCTAAATAAAGTCTTAAGGTTGCGAGTGAAAATGATGATCATTAACTCCCCTTTGATGGCCTCAAAAATAGCAGCAGTGGTGTACGTACATGCGGTTTTCAGCGATACTGTTGCAGGGCTGTGACATTTTATTTCAAGCTAAATGGAATAATGTCAGTTTATATAAAATATGTTATTTTAAGAGTTTTGATAAAGAGTTAACAATACAGATATAAAATAGCGTTATAAAAACTTGACTGTTTATTGCAAAATTGAGACTCGCCAGTATCCAGCAAGAATTTGACGACCTCTGGATTAGTTTCCAGGCTCAAAGTGGACTTCTTTTTATTCCATCGTTCATGCTGGTCACCAATACATATGCGTGTGCTGCCATAATTTGCCCAAAGAGCTCTTTTCCCCCCCTCCTTTCAGAATATAAGTTTTGGTTTTCGATCTAGTTGTGAACACGCCATTATTTTTGTAAACACGTGTTTGCGCATGGCTGAAATTCTTAATCTTCGGGAGAGGTCAACACAGAGGTTACATGAATATAGGCGTGGCAAACAGCGAAATTTTGTCTGCAGACATTAATTCAGAATCGCGTTTTTTATCACAAAATTTCGATACTAGCCTGATTTCGGCCTCAGAAACAACCTGAATCGTAATTATTCATCTAATTATCGTGAACTGAAAAAATAAATATATAATTTCATTCGTTTTTACTTAGGTTGTATGCCTTTAATATATTCAATATTTGATACGACCTAATTTAAATGTTGCGTTGTGTCAATAATATGTATTTTTAATTTGCATTTGTGTATACATTTTAAAGATAAATTTGTAAGACGCTATATACAGTCAGGTGTTCCATCTGGTTTAATTTTATTTGCAAATACCAATGAATTTCTGCATTGTCGACCCCCGAATGAATTTGACCTCATATTTGGCAAACTGTAGTATACTCGTAAATGAGCAAATGTAATTTTCTTACTGGAATTGCAATTTGAAAGTTTACGCTTAATTCAGGGTTAGTGGAACTTATTGATATTATTGTTGTCTTTTGGTGGAGTTGTATTAACTACCATCTGTTACAGTAGTTTTTGCGACATTATTATTATTATTATTATTATTATTATTATTATTATTATTATTATTATTATTATTATTATTATTATTATTATTATTATTGCTGCTGCTGTTTTCTAATTCAGACGTAGTAGTTGCCTTGTCCTAAATATTGATCACCGTTGCAAACTCGCTATCGAATGATATCAGCGAGAATAATTGGGAATATGCGGCCGCCACGATATTTAACTTTATTATATACTCTTGTAGTTTATTTTGACTACAGGTAGGTTTTTCTTTTCACAATTATATTGAGAACAGCAGCATTGTTGTACAGCTGAAACACAAATTGTGACAACTGCTGGTGTGATCACAATTGATGGTGTTATTGCTGAGATCAATACAACAGTTCAAGCAATACCAGCAAACACCAGCTACACAATTATGTCAATGCCGATTGCACGTCTGCGATAAAACAAATTGTATTGTGTACTCGTCAATATATTGTTAAGTTTAGATTGCAATTCACGCACGTGATTGTATCTATATTGTTGCACGTTGATTGGAGAGGTCATTATATTTATAAGCGTAAATTAATTACAAATTATACATATGTGACGCTGATGATAAATTATCAATGTTGGGTGCTATTCTAAGTACTTTCGTGGATCTATTTTCTATTATTGCACAGACATTATTAATGCCAGTAGATATACTTGATGACACATTAAGCTGTACAGATGAAATTACCGTTAATCTATACATAACTCGAACAACTGCAGTAACTTTAGCAGTTATTTTGGATGCGACCAAGTGAAAATTCACTACTGTATCGAGAACACGTTATTGATATTTAGTTTTTGTGGTATTTTAACCTTATCAAGACTTTCAGCAAAAGAAAGAAAATTAATTGTAATATTATCTTGTGTTTTCTTAATCGTGTCATTGCTCGGCTTCATATCAGAAAGTTTCATCACAACGGTGATCGGAATACCAAAGAAATTATCTGCGATTTCATGAATTTGTCTATAACTCCTACGAAGAGTTGCAAACGCACTTACACGAACGTCAAACTCGGCCTGCAATGTTAATAATTTGTCTACAGTGCTGTAGTCAACTGCTACATAATTATGTATTGCCGCGTCCTTAGCTGATACTGGATCCCTATGTGCGGCTAATTTATTTTCGTTCATGTTGAGATGGCCTGTCATTACATAAGAACACTGGGTTTAATTTTTCAGTTATTATCAAACAATGCTATACTGTATTTGGTTACTCCAAAAAAGATTAGTCGTAATTTATTTTCCTGCCTATCCTGAAATACAACCACTTCGTTTGGAGCCACATTTGCAAGATTAGTAATTCGGATATTTCATCGTCAATGATTTCTTTTTACAATCTCTTGTGATATTGCGTCACTAGGGTTTTGATAAGAGGAACATCATCCGTAAATATATATTATTATACTATAAGATCTTTTTAAAACGATAGCGATTACTCGTTTATTCGTGTACAACTTATTGGGTGGTTTGATTGATTTTGATACAGACTTGAGTGCAGCAGTTGCTTCCCGGCCGCATATTGGTGGGCCAGTTATTGTCTTTGATGGTAATGTTGAATACCAGATTGGAGTATTTGCTACGCTGACATATTTAAACACTCTTCTGGCGTGGCTAGCCTGTACGAATCGAAATAAACAATTTCACGTGGATCAATAGTGTATGCAGTCCAGTTAGTACATATACAAATTATGTTATCGAGATTAATGATACCGGTTTCAATATTGTTGGTCAGGAGGTAACTGATTTCGCATAAAAATGCCTCTTAAGTTTTGAATTTTAATCTTTTAGCAGCATCAAGTAAATCAAAATTTGACAATTGGTGTTATTGGAAGTCTCAGACATTTTCCGTACCAATGGGCGGTCTCGGAAAGTCTCAGACCCTTTGCTCACTTTTTAAAAATCCTTTTCCTGTTTATTTCGTTAGAGCCATTCCCGCCGCTGTCCTGACAGCCTCGAGGGTAGCAGCGTTAGCATCAGCAAGAGCTCCGGCAGCAATTATTTGCTGCCATTTCCGAGGGCAGTAGAAACATACCACTTGATTTAGTTATATCGGAAATAGGACTCGCGGACAGAGTAATTCTTATTACTGCCTTGTCTTCCTAAGCGTCATTGAAATTTTAAGCTGACATTCGGTCAGTAACACCTTATTCCGACCACCTGTTATTGGACTGTTTTTTTAACGTTAATGTGGTTCCGGATTTTTTCACCGACGCGTTTGATAGCTTTTTAGTCTGACCTGGAGTCAGAGTAAAATTTACATTATGATGTGACATTTATAATATGATCTATTTGGAAAACATTACATGTTTTCTATTGGCGCATCAATGATTCTCTTTCATCCGCCAGCACCTACAAGTAACATCGTTTTGTTGCTGAGTATAACAGCAATTGTTCTGTAATTAGGAACAGACCTAGCGTGTTTCAGTGAAAAATTATAAATTGGATTTAAATTTGTAAACTTTAATGGTGATATTTGTAAACCAGTATCTATATTCTAATAACGTCCCATAAATGTCATTAAACGATGATATTGACGTGCTACATTCTTTATTTGAAAATTTAACAATACCATCAGATGATCATTCGTGTCCGTTTTATATTAAAGAAACTTCACTAACTAAACATTTGTCATATATCATATGATTTTCTTCTTGCGAGATTACTCGTTCGCAATTTGTAGCGCAATAAATATATGTTACGGTGCGGAAACACCTTGCTGTGATGCGATCTGCCATGAAAATAAACAATGAATATTACATTGGATACTATTAGTGGTTCTTGTCAACCATGATAATAGTGATTTACCGCCTTCATCCATACAAGAGGGTAATATTTGTTCTTCAACAATTGTTCGAGACATCAATGGCATCCACAATGAGAGTTTTGTTAGCATTATTTTACCCTCATCAATAGCACCATTACGCCGTATAGCAAATCTACTGATCTTAATATGCATGACTACGGAATTGCGCATGAAAATTTCAACCAATTAAACATTTTACATCCTTTTTCACTTTTGTTTCCTTACTTCACATATTTCAGTACGAGTTTATTCAATTACTTCAAGTATTTATTTTTCTCTACCAAGTGGTTGAGCACCAGGTATCTGAACCGGAAGATCTTGTAAATGTCTTTTCTTCTTTTCTTAGTTCTATCCGCTATTTTACCAGTCGCTATGGTATTTCATTATAATGTAGGACGAATACATTCAGGAACTATCTATCTATCTCTGTCTATCTATCTGTCTATCTGTCTGTCTGTCTGTGTATGTATGTATGTATGTATGTATGTATGTATGTATGTATGTATGTATGTATGTATGTATGTATGTATGTATGTATGTACGTACGTACGTATGTATGTATGTATGTATGTAGACTATACAGTTGCCAATCATACACGAAATAACCTTTATGAAATGAACTAAAGTTTTGTTTAAACTATTTATATCGACATCTGGTTAACTCCATACACCTGACATGTATAGCAAATATTATACACTCTTATCACACCAACCATACTAGTTAGTGAGATCATGATCATCTTTGAACTCGAAGGACTAACAAGATTATCACGTTATATATATATATATATATATATATATATATATATATATATATATATATATATATATATATATATATATATATATATATCTGTGTGTGTGTGCGCGCGCGTGTGTGTGTGTGTGTGTGCAAAGAATTAAACAAGATTGCACAGGACTGCTCGTTTTGGCCAGGATTTTCATTATTTTATTTCCATTTATCCATAATCAATCTTTACGCGCTCGCTGCAAACTTTATGACCACAGGCGAGTGTTACAACAATTATTGATGCAAATTAGATACCATTGTGATTTTATGTCATGATTTTCGCTTAATATTACTTCAGGAAATATACTTTATTTCAGGACATCTTAATCATTTCGATAATTGCGTCATCCAGCTTTTGGAATTATATTCAAGGCATGGAATGAATCATTGATATCTTTAATGTTGTTTTCTTTTCAAAAGCATTTTTGTTCAAGTTTTGGCAGACATATCTGTTTACATTGTATTTAGTTTGCGTATGTTAAATTTGTTCAGCATTTTGATCTGCACGGAATTATTTTATTATATAATCAATTTCTAACGTTTACGTCCATAGTAGGAATGACGTAGTAGATAAATACCCATGTAAGAAGTTCTTTACTTTGTTAATGAGTCATCATACCTCATTTGTCACAATACATTACTCTTTTCAAGGAAAACGTACAAATATCCTACCTTATGCTAAAATATAATTGTTTCGAACATAAGATAGTTATTATAACGGTGACTTGCTCTCAAATATGATAAAATGTGAACCGATGAATAGATAAACCTATTTGTATACCCATCTGAACTCACAAATATATTCTCTGATCCACTGTCCACGTTCTCTTGCAGCGTGTGAGAAGGTGTTGTATGGATGTAGTGAAGAGAGAGAGAGAGAGAGAGAGAGAGAGAGAGAGAGAGAGAGAGAGAGAGAGAGAGAACAAAATTGTTAATATTCATATTTAACCTTTACCTGTTCGTCACTAAGGACTTATTAATCAATCACTGCAAGTGCAATAAAAAATATATCATGATAGATGAAAAAGACTGTTATACAACTGATTCATGAATAGATGAAATAGTTAGGTGTTTCACATGTCATGATAATAATTTTAGTTCAAAATAGTTTTTCCTGTTTTTGTTTCAGTTATTAATATGTCAATTCTTTTGTAAAGAAAAATCAGGGTATAATTGTACTGTACCTACAGTAGATCAGGCTTACATTACATGGGGAAATTTAAAAAGTTCCTTGCGATTACACGCCATTCTTAAGAAAAGAAATATAAAGACTAAATTCATTGTTCTATTAGATCATGAGTATGCGTATGTATGTATGCGTCCACGTGCGTCAATTTGAACAGATTCTGAAATATTACCGGAATATGACTTAACATAAACATACATAAGTAAAAATATATACGGAGATTTGTTACAAACATTTGCAGTATCAGATTTTTATTAGAAAAATATTCAAACAACATTCAAGGATATACAATTTTGGTATTAATAAAACATATCATACCGTTATTTACAAATGGCAGGAAACCAAATAAACAAACAAACAAACAAAACAAAAAAAATGAACAAAATCCTTTCTTAAGATCTAACATTTACCTTTGTTTCAAATTAACCTCTAACATTTGGAAGGTTTTGCATCACTATCTCAATGAATGCCACGCCCTGATATTGTACGAATGTATTAGTAGTCAAAGTATAATATTATAAAGCATGTAGTAGTAGTCAAAGTATAATATGATAAAGCATGAATTAGTAGTCAAAGTATAATATGATAAAGCATGAATTAGTAGTCAAAGTATGATATTATAAAGCATGTATTAGTGGTCAAAGTATAATATTATAAAGCATGAATTAGTAGTCAAAGTATAATATTATAAAGCATGTATTAGTAGTCAAAGTATAATATTATAAAGCATGTATTAGTAGTCAAAGTATAATATTATAAAGCATGTAGCAGCAGTCAAAGTATAATATTATAAAGCATGTAGTAGTAGTCATAGTATAATATTATAAAGTATGAATTAGTAGTCAAAGTATAATATTATAAAGCATGTAGTAGTAGTCAAAGTATAATATGATAAAGCATGAATTAGTAGTCAAAGTATGATATTATAAAGCATGTATTAGTGGTCAAAGTATAATATTATAAAGCATGAATTAGTAGTCAAAGTATAATATTATAAAGCATGTATTAGTAGTCAAAGTATAATATTATAAAGCATGTATTAGTAGTCAAAGTATAATATTATAAAGCATGTAGCAGCAGTCAAAGTATAATATTATAAAGCATGTAGTAGTAGTCATAGTATAATATTATAAAGTATGAATTAGTAGTCAAAGTATAATATTATAAAGCATGTAGTAGTAGTCAAAGTATAATATTATAAAGCATGTATTAGTAGTCAAAGTATAATATTTTAAAGCATGTATTAGTAGTCAAAGTATAATATTATAAAGCATGTATTAGTAGTCAAAGTATAATATTATAAAGCATGTATTAGTAGTCAAAGTATAATATTATAAAGCAGGAATTAGTAGTCAAAGTATAATATTATAAAGCATGTATTAGTGGTCAAGGTTCAATACTGTTAAGCACGAGTTAGTAATCAAAGAATAATACTGAAAAACATATATTATTGGTCAATGTGTAATATTGTAAAGCTTGTTAAAATGGCCAAAGTGTAATATTGTAAAGCATGTAGTAATTGTCAAGTTGTAATATATCAAAGCATATAAGGTAATATTATCAACACAAAAAAACATCTCAATGTTACAGGCAACATAATTAGATATTTCCACACTCGCAAGTTATTTTTCTGCTATATGACAATAGTTAGTACGCAAAACAATGTAGTGGTAGGCTGCTGTCAAAACACTTATTTAACAAACATTATTGTATTTGTAATCTGAAAGAAATACTATGAATCTTAGCTTTTCTCCAGTATTGTAGACCGGAATTACAACAGGATCTGTTTTTCTTTACATGTACTTTGATAAAAAAAATCATACATAGTTTGTTAATACTTTGATTATAAGCATGTTTTTCTTGCTAACTGCAGTATTGTTGCACATGGAATTTGTGTTAAAGACAGTGGAGTATTTATTGACATTATTGAATTCGTTCTCTCCAAAAACGGATCTTCTCATGATCTCAGTACCAATCCAGTAATACAAATTACGTTTAATAAAATCCAACCAGCATTCCAATTTCTAAAACGTAAACTTATTTATAGGAAATTTAAATCAAGCAAAAGGGAAAGCACTCCTAGAATATTCTAAATTGTACATTAAATTTTACACTTATTCGAAACTCTCCAAAGATATTCGGAATGAAGGTTATAATATTTGTATGAGCTTATGAGCTAGCACCAATTTAGAATCCTAATTCTAATCCCAAATTTATCTATATGTAATCATATTAAGGTAAAATATCACTGAAGGTTTTGAAAACTTAAATAATTATTACATTTAATTCTTTAAATATTTAATTCCATTGAATAAATTCACGTAGTGTATTATGTACTGACTGTTTAAGTTACATATTTTCCACTCAGCTATTCCAAAGACAAGTATAACTAAATCACGATTTCGTCTTTGTAATAAACTGTAGAATAATATATGTTTTTTGTTGTATTCTCCTATACAGTCACCAAATAAATAAACTCTGATTCACTACTATGATTGTCAAACATTTACATCATATTATTTTGACATAATGTAACAGCCATGGACTGATCTTCTCAAATTATTGAACCCGTCAGTGATTAGGGCATGCATAATAGCCCAACTCGTCAAATGTACACCCAGCGACAGGTGATATTTCTTGACCTCCATTCAAACAAATTCTGTGGCTTACTTCACCGAAATAGTTCTCTACATGACCATTGCAGTCTGCCTTGGTTTCTGAACGAGAATTATACATTTATTGTAAATGTGATATAACATAGTAATAGCAAGACACCGAACTATGGAATTAAAAATATAAATGTCATACACCCAAATGACTAAAACAAAAATATAGTGTAATTGAATAGATGATACAGATATTCGTAGCAAGGTATACTTATAGTCCATCGTTATATGTACGAGCTCGTGGTATTCATGTCTGAAATGGTAAATAGATGAAATAAAACAGTTGAGTTGATGCAATTGTATGTTTCAGATATTTAGGAAAGAAAGCATTTGCATCTTTCATGAGTTTTCTCTTTAGTTATGTAAATTTATTGGGGATCTTTACGAAGTTCCATACTCCCTGAAAGCACAAGTTGTTATTACTTTAAGAATTTGCATTTGTGTATTTATCTTTGTTTTCTTCCACATTTTCAAGCCTTACATAACATCAGGAAAGTCTTTCTTTGCCCTTAAGAAAATATATGAGTACTTTATAAAATGGTTTCCTAGACTTATCGTATTACATTTGCAGTATATACTATTATTTCTGAACTCGCGAAATTCCTCAAAAATGAAACCCATTTTGCTTGAAAAACAATATTAATAACAATGATAACAACAGCACATTCTTATATATTCATATGAATGTAGCATATTGTTTGAAGCTTATGGTTTTGTTCTCATTGGCACAGATCACGTTCTTTTAGATATGTGATTAGAACTGTAATTAGGTTATTCCTTTATTAATATAGTTATGTTTGTTTTATACAAATCAATTCCTTTCTGGCCAACAGTTAAAGTTTAAAATTAATTTGCAACTTTGTAAATGTAGTTCGCAAGGGAAAGCAAAGGAGAACAGGAATAGGTTTAGTTTAGCGCTTAATTTTCAAATTCCAAATATCAATATGCGCACCACGCCGATAGGCGTTTTCGATAACATCTATTAAATGTGAAATGCATGCCACCTGATATGTTTTAATGACACTAATCGTATTCTAACCACTTTAAATAAATAGCATGCAAATCATACATATCATTTACTTTGTTAAACATGAAATGTACACTGTTCGGTTTAGTAAGCCCATGACTGATAACTCTGTGCTAGTGATATGTGTAAAACTTAAACTACTGCATCGTCTGCGTATATGAATTTTGCTTTCATCGAAATGCAACTACCTCCAGACACCATGTCAGCTGCATTCGAATCTTCAATGCAATCTTGCAGTTAGGCAATTCTACAGCAGGAATTTTTTTTAAACTAGCTTTAGAAGCAGTCTACAGTACGCAATGACTGTCTCTACTTAAGAAGGCAGTTTTATTTCCCTCATTAGCAGCATAACAATTCTTTTATGGTTCATACTCGATGATTAATATCGTGCAAGTGCTCATCAGTAGCAGCATGCTCATTATTCATAATTATTCTAAGTTAAAGAAATATACATTACCTGTTTGCTAACCGGATGGAATCTCCATCTCCATCTTTGGAATTTTCGCCTTGAACCATACCTCTGGCAGAAATCTAAACGTGATGTAAAATAGTGTCTAATAAATCAAAACAAAACAGCAGGTATCCGGTATTGCTGGATTCTGATTTAATAACCTTATCACTCACTAGCATACACCATTCTCGTTTATTTAAGACATAGATAAAGACTGCCTTAAACCAGAGTTCCTTTCTATAAAATATTTAATATCTTTAACACGATAATCTGTTGCAAAAGAATTCCAAATATTTAGAGCCAGTTCTTTGTGCAATATATTTTCAATTTATGTTGTATTAAAGAACATAAATAAACTTACGGTTTTAGAGAATCAAATCCAACATTAATCCAATATAGCATTCACAAACATAATCCACTAATGGATTGCAAGAGTCCTGATAAATAAATGTTCTAATAGTTCCAGGTTCGAATCTTGACAATGTAATCCAAAATGGCTGACGCTGTCACGTGATGCAGTTCTTTTTTTATGAAATCTATGAGCACATGTTCTTTTCCAAATAAATAAAATATTTCCTCATGCTCCAACGAATTGACACAATTTCCAATATAACTCAAAACACAACTATTAACTTAAAGCCCAGAAAATCTTAACTTTTCTCTCACAGTACAATAATTTAAATGCCCGTTTTTTATACGTAAACAAGGGATCACGTTATTTTATGGAAGTTCATAATAGGTCAAAGAAAGAGACTACCTTCAGTAAGTCATGTACTCCACCATGAAAATATCAGAAATAGAGTCTAGGTCAGCCTGAATTTTCCAGAAAAGATATCTCCCAATTAATGAATTTTAAAGACAAATTTGAATTTGACAATTATAAATAAATAAATTTAAATCCAATAGACGTAACATTATATCCATGACATATACATAAACGTAATCTACGTTATAGATGGTGGAATCTGGAAAAGATATATTTAGCTGGCCACATTTCCATACAATAAACAAGACAAGTTAGCATGAGGAAATTAATACCATGTTTGAATCTTCTACACCAGAAAGGATCTGTTTCTTTTTCAAGTACAAATTTTATATAAGTATTTACCTGGATGGTTTTTCAGACTTTGTACTTAAGTACGGCCCATATGACCAACATGTTGATATTACAAGAACATTCTGAAACCCACACTTGGAGTTTCTGTTTAAAATTGAGGAAACAATTATAAATCCCAGTGGTTCGAGGTTACATGCTTTTGCCATTGTTAATACGTTCCCAACAGTACTCACAACACCACTGTTCTAGACCGTGCAATAATCCCAGATACTTACCGCACAAATTCCTCAAATTTCATTGAAAACAATACTAACAAACCTATATAAAAAATTATTCCTTTTACGCAAACGCAGGACATGTTCAAATGTACAATATTAAAATCCATCAGTGATCACATTCCTAGCAGGAATGACACAAACTGCAACCCATAATGTAAATAATTTCTTGCGGTCTTATTCAATGAAGTAAAGAGATTTATATGATTTAAAATCAGAGTTATATTAATGAAAGGAGCTTTATAAAGATCAAAATTGATTTAGTAAACATTCATACCTATTTTAATACAACAGTTGAGAGGTGCAAAATCCCGAAACTAACATGAATTAAAATAAAAAATAACATGACGCCAATGGGAGTTGACGAGCGATAGCGACTTGATCTCTACCATCATAGCTGTTTCTCGGGTGCCAGACAAATGTGGTGTACTCTTTTGCATGCCTCGACTGGTTCTTTTCTTGATGTGAACCTTGGCGCTGTCGTAAACAATGTTGACAGCAAAGATACCTCCTTGCACATTGCAATGTGCATTTCATTATTCGTACATATGGCGACGTAATCGTTCATGGTAAATATACACATCTCTCTTCCTACGTATAGTTACTGTCATTGTATTGTTATAAATACAAATATCAATACTGACCAAAATTAAAACGTGTACCTAGCATCTGATTAGATACTCTACACAGTTAGGGATTCGTATTTTTATCATTGCTATCATCGACAAGAACATCCTACTCACCGTCATGCCAACACAAAACAAATTAAATGAGGATGTAAAAGATCTTGACATATTAAAAACATACAAATCAGCATGAAATAATCGCATGGCAATTAGCAGTTCTAAAAGATGACATACAAAATAGCAACACGTGTTTGCGAGCATACTAATGAGCATACGGAACAGAAGATGTATATCAAACAACAACACTGTGAAACTATATAAACAATCTAAAATTGGAACACGAAAAGATGTGAATATGTCTGACATTATATGTCAAATCAAGATTAACTCGTATTGTTGGGTCAGTTATATTAGATGTATTTGGTTCCTTTTGCAGTCTTCCATCATGGGGAGGACACAGTGACTATCGTTAATATATATATATATATATATATATATATATATATATATATATATATATATATATATATATATATATAGAAACTGACAACGAACAGTCCACAAATGGTAGCTAACTGGCCAGAGCCCTTTGGACTCGTAATGTGTCTTTTTCAAAGGCACAAACAAAACATACACAAGACAAACATATAGCCCACGCAAATCGTCGTGTTTGCAAACCTTTACATGGCTTTTTCAACTTGAAGTTAACCTTTAAATCCACTATGTTTCAACTAGCCTATTTCATCCCCTTGTGGATCCTGAAAAACACTCTTATTCATCTAGAAATCGATGAGCCATAACGACATCTGTTGTTTTATGCACATTTATTTCAGCGCAAACTATATCTCTCCTAGTTTCGGACTTCCAAATGGGTTCTTAGTAATGCAATAAGTGTTATATCACTGAAAATGTGACAACGGTAGGAGAAATGTTCTCCGACCGGGCTTCTATACAATTTGCTTTCTCATCCAGTCAGAACTATGATGGGTAGACATTTCTTGAAGCTTTTCAGTTTCGCAGACATACTGAAGACTTTAGATCGTAAACGTGATCAGATATATTACATTCTTTGTTTGCAAGTTTTGTTTGACCTATATGGTTAGTTTTTCTCTAGCCACTGTGCTAGAAAAGTCCTGGTCTCTAAGATATGTTGACAGGTTTTGCACATTTTCGAGCCATAGTGGCCAGATTGTCTATGGCGGTTTTTCTTAGCGGTTGCCATTAGCTTCACATGGTCCTAGTATATCCTTGAGGTTTTTTTGGTGTCAGGTAGGCTACTACAGGTTTCTTCGAGAACCTGTTTTCCAGCATCCGCAAAGGCTTGAAATAGCGTAGCTGAAACATACTGTATTTATTGGGTTATGTTTTGTAAAATCAAAAATGTAAAGTTTTGCAAAGACGACAATTTTTGTGTTTTATTTGCTTGTCTCGTCTGTCTGTTGTACTTGCCTTTGAAAAAGACCCATTAAGAGTCGAAAGCGTTTAGACTAGTTAGATGCTAGTTTTGTAGTGTTTGTTGGCAATTTATTGCATTTATCTTAATCAGTCCGTGACATATGTGTTCCATTGCTGGATCCAGTGTACCTGAAAGGATTCGAATTCGCCATACGATTTATATTCTATATACAAATATAACTGGTATTCGCCATATGTTTTGTATATATATATATATATATATATATATATATATATATATATATATATATATATATATATATAAAGTTATTCACGACGATACATTGTTTACTGTATACAAAATGATATTAAAACTTCTATTGAACATAACTTAAAGTGCTAATGTGTAAAATGTTTTCCTGGTAAAATTTCGTGAGCTAAGAAGTTAAAATAATCTACAAAATACATACCTGACAACTTTGCGTCTCTTGCGATAAACTAACAAGGCGTAGCCGATGATTACAAGGGACAGGACAAACAGTGGTATGCCAGTGCCTAGCCCGACCAAGAGATCTACATTACCTGTGACAGAATAATTGAGGATATAATTATCTAGTTACACAGAGGTTCATCTTTGTTTCATTTATAACTGCATTTGTGGCATTTCCAATTATATTTTTCTTATAAAATTATTGTTTATTAATGATTTATACTAAGAATAGTTTAGACAGTGAATATATGTAATACATAACTAAATCGTTTTGAAATGCAGCCGCTTTAATTATTCGTGGGATGACAATTTTTGACTAGGCAAATCTGAAGGTGTGTTGACAAACGTACAGTGGCTGAGCTAGAGACCATACTATCTACATTTCTTTAATATAGAACAACTTTCCACCGTAAACACACACACAAAACTCACACACGTTTATGTATTAGTTGTGTATATGTGTTTCTCAGCCAAAACCAATATAAACTTACTTTCTAGGGTATGATTGGAATCGACTCTAACATTTCGCGGTAATATTAGCATCGATTATAATGTCTTATTTGCTTTAACAGAGTGTTGTTTACGGATGTTCTATAAATAGTTATTCCTTATCGACAGTCAAAACGCTAGAAACGCATTGATCTTGATACTCGACATAGCTAAAGTTGATACTTGAGTATATAGAAAGACATTGATCTTGATATTTGGCATATATATATATATATATATATATATATATATATATATATATATATATATATATATATATATATATATATATATATATATATATATATATTTATTTATTTATTTATGTGTGCGTGTTTTGTATTATGGCTACTACTTCATACAGTTAGTTAGTGGAAAAACATTAACCTTGATACTTTACATATATAGTTTTTAGTTATGGAAAGACAGTAGCATTGATACTTAACATAGATTACTTTCGACTAGGGACAGACGCACAAATGAGTAAAACTAAGCATAAATCGTTGGGTGAAGATGCAAACTTTAGTCTTGTGGTTAATCCACAACGTATGGCATTGTTTGAGAGAACTATGGTTACGTGATACCTGAGGTTTTGCAACCATCTGGTGCAAGTAAACACTCCTCCATATCTTGACTACAGTCGTCTTTCCATCCACTTTTACATATGCATGTACCATCTGTAGCTTTGCATGTCTGGTTGGCATTCACGGCATTTCTAGCGTTGCACATGCATAATTCTCCACAGTTTTTGCCATACGTGTTATTTGAGCAAGCTATGAGAAATGTTTAAAGAAAGGCACATGTAATGCAACATCGAACACACTGAACAAAGGAGGAGAAACACCCAATAGTTTGAATTGATATAGCTTGGCCGATAAAAAGTGATATCATGATATTTGTGAGAAAGGTAAAATATAGGTTTCACTTCGATTTTGTTTTGTTTCGTTTTCATGTGGTCCTTTTCCAAATTTAAAGAGTACCATTCTACATTGGATGATATTCACATGGAAACATAGTCTGTAGTTTATCTCGGAATATAAAATTCATGCAACAGGAATAAAACACTCTGGATAAATATTATTTTAGTTGCTTATGCTTAATGCTAATAAGATAACAATTGTTTCGTTTCGTTGATCAAGAACCTTACTTTTTATATTTCAATCAACTTACTTTTCTCTCCGTTCAGAATGCAGTTTCAGTTTCTTATGCGGTTGACATAGATTGATAATGTACAAGGCAATACATATTATCTGCTTAAGCTGCTTTGTTACCGCACCGGTGACCAAGGGGTAATAGCATCCGCCTCGGATGCGGGAGAGTTCGGCTTGAACCCTAGGCCGATTCACACCAAAGGCTGGTAAAAATCGTACTAACAACTGCCTCGCTCGACGCTCATCATTGAGAGGTTAGTGTTAGGACTGGTCGGCCTGATGTCAAGACAATGTGATAAGTAGGGACATCATGCTACACGTCTACGGCATGATGGCCCAATTGCTGGACATCACTACCGACATACACACTGCTGACATCTTAGCGATATGATTGAAAAATGGTTAAAAATTCGTTAAAAATCCATATCACATAACACACAGTTTATATGTTCGTCAATGTTCATGCGTTTTTATATTTCTCTGGGCTTTGTCTGTCGCTACTACCTATTATAGACTAAAATATATGAACGCGTTTTAATGTCCGTTCACTTTCAGAGCAAAACTGACCATAAAATGAAAGACGATGCAAACATGAAGTTGAAATAACAGATTTAAGTGATCGATCCTTTCATAAGCCAATTCTGAATACAATTGTTGAGTTAAAAACAATTTCATACCTTTCTTTTGCTTTACATCGATATATTAACGCAATGTGAACCCTACGTATTCGCACATTATTGTGATTATAAAACAAATCTTTTCTCGTAATTGTGCACTGATTTCTTTCAATGTACAGTAAAACAACAACAGAAAATCAAATTATCATCGGGAACTGTGCAAATACATTTTCTTTCTACCGAGAATTCTTATTAACCGTTGGTCTTTAGAAATAATTTTTGAAAATAGTATAAATTTACAAATATCGGTATAACGTGTGGAATACCTGTCGTGCAATTTTCATCTGTCCAACCATTTGAGCAACTGCAAACATAGGAACCATAAGTGTTTCGACAGGTACCATTGTTTTTGCACGGCATTTCTTCCTTGCATTCGTCATTGTCTAAATGGGAAAGTGCATGTACAAAATGTAAAAACAAGATACAAAATAGCTATAAGACAAAGGTTACGTTATACATGGTATAGTTATCCTTTTAGCAGAGCACATAACTTAGTTTCGTCCAAATTTGTTCTGATGTGGTTTTATGAACGACCTTGTTATTTGTAGTCACCTTAAATATATTAATAATTTTAATTAACGTAAGACATAATTATGAACTCCATTTTTTAATAAAAATGTACATATTTCTAAATCAACATTAAATGTGCAAGTTCTGAGTGCATTTCACGAAACGTAGTACTTCGTTCAAGCTTGAAATTTAAGTATATTGTCATGATATTTACATGTTTTTGCACGGAGTTTCCTCCTTGCATTCGTCATTGTCTAAATGGGAAATTATACATACAAAATGTCAAAACAAGAGACAAAGTAGATATATGACACAATATTACGTTATACATGGTATGGTTATCATATTAGTAGAGAAACTTATATTATGTTATAATTAAGTTATTTAGTTTGGTTCAAATTTGTTCTGATGTGATTTTGAGGACGAGCTTGTCAACTTAGTTTGCTCAAAATTTGTTATGATGTGGTTTTTAGAACGAGCTTGTCTTTTTTTAGTCACCTTAAATATATTAATAATATTAATTAACGTATGAAATAATTATGAACTCCATTTTATAATAAAAATGGACATATTTGAAAATCAACATTAAATGTGCACGTTCTGAGTGCATCTCGCGAAACGTAGTACCTCGTTCAAGTTTTAAATTTAATTTACGTTTATTGTCATTATATTTTCATTAAAACAAATCATCTTAAATTTCGTTATTATGTCTAAAGCACGATCGTAAAATATACCGAATTAAAATAAAAAATATACATACAAAATACTGATATCAATGGACATTGTTTTCTATATGGCTTCTCTCATATTACCTTTAAGACAAGTTCCATCCGTGTTTTCAATAACGCAGACACATTCAAATCCACCCATAGTATTCCGACATTGTTTAGTAGGATCGTCTGTGCAGATATCAGCAAATTCTGCACACTCATTTCTATCCTCGCTGCAGTTTCCTTGCCATCCATATTTACATATGCATGTACCGGTTTCATGGTCACACATTTGTTGCACATTTTTGACATTATCTGATGTGCATTTGCATGTACTTTGGCAGTCTTTTCCGTGTCTGTTGCCAGAACATGCTGAAAATTATCAGTCTACATTATTAGTGGTAATGCCAATAGTGTGTCGATGCTGTAGTAGCAGTGGAAAGAGGTATTGTAGTTTGTAGCTGTTATTATTAGTAGTAATAAGATGAGGATGAGTAGATGGAGGGGAAATGCTGATTGATGATTAGTAGATGGAGGGGGAATGCTAGTTAATGATTATTAGATGGAGGGGAAATCCTGGTTGTTGATTAGTAGATGGAGGGGAAATGCTGGTTGATGATGAGTAGGTGAAAAAGAAATGATGGTTTATGATTAATAGATGGAGGAGGAATGCTAGTTAATGATTATTAGATGGAGGGGAAATGCTGGTTGTTGATTAGTAGATAGAGGGGAAATGCTGGTTGTTGATTAGTAGATAGTGGTGAAATGCTGGTTGTTGATTAGTAGATGGAGGGGGAATGTAGTTAATGATTATTAGATGGAGGGGAAATGCTGGTAGTTGATTAGTAGATGGAGGGGGAATGCTGGTTAATGACTATTAGATGGAGGGGAAATACTGGTTGTTGAGTAGTAAATGGATGGGGTAATGCTGGTTGTTGTCTTAACAGTAGTTTAAGAAGAAAACTGTAGAAATTGTAGCTGAATAACCATAAGACCAAGATTAAACATTGTGCGAATGGAAAATGTAGTTAAGGGATTAGAATTAATTGGAACCTTGATGCATATTGCAATCTGAATATGAATCTTATATAAATACGAAGCACATACAACACGTCGTTTACTCCGCAAAGGAAATCGCGGTTTTTCTAAACTGTGTCTTAGACTGAGTCTTTATCTCATGAAAATACAAATGGATATTTTTCAATTGATTGTTAACAAAATATTTCATGACTTGTGCCTCAAACGTCACCAAAACACCTCACATTCGTCTAAATGGTCCTGAGTATATTCACTGGTACATATCGATCGTGTGCCAATTCATTGATAGTTAAGCAAACATCTGGCCAAGAATGCAAATGAACAGGACACAGAGTAGAAAGGTGATATTTCAGCGTTATTTGATCAAGGTGGTTACAGTTCTCGTAACGAGAACATTTCACAATTTAATGAATGCAAAATTATTTTCAAAATTAATCGACCACTCCAGTAGCCTAATTGATTAGGGCATCCGCCTCAGATGCGGAAGGTCATGGGTGCCAACCCTATCTGATTTAGGCAAATGACTTATACAAATGATGCTTTTGGCTGCCTCGCTAGACTCTCATTTTTAAGAGAATAGTGTTAGGACTGGTCGACCTGGTGCCAGGATAAAGTGACAGGGTGGGACATCATGCTTCATGTATGCGGCCCAGTGCTAGACATCACTTTAAACTGCCACTCTGCAGACATCGTAGCAATATCACTGAAAAATAGTTAAAGCTACGATAAAGTTAAAATAACACAAACACGCACACACGCACACACACTCTAAATGATTTCTCACCATCACATCGACTTGATCCATTTCTTATATAACCTGTATTGCATTCACAGGAGAAACTCGCAAAGCTGTTTACGCAGTGAGAGCGTTGGGGGCATATGCTCTGATCTAGACATTCGTCTCTATCCTCACTACAGTTCAATCCCGTCCAGTTACTGTAACATAAGCACCCAGTTTCCTTGTTACAGCCAAAACTGTTTGCCATGTCACAGCTGCATGAATTCATGCATCCTATACCCCAATGGCCAGGTTTACACTCTGAAAAAGTTAAATTAAGTAAACTATACAAATGTAAGTCCAGATTGTGCGTCATTCAAATATTTTTATGTATCCAACCTCTTGATTAATTATTCTTGCACTTTGAAAACCCACGGTACATTTTAGCATGTGCAATAACGCAAATGGTCCAAACATGATACTTTAGTATTATTATGCATTGTGGATATCCATAACATACAATTTGTTTGTCCAGTTAAGTCATGAATTCATAAGAACAATTCCTTTGAGCAATAATCAACAGCAAACTTAATTTTATTGTTAAATGTCTAATCAAAGTTTTGACTTCATTATCATTATATTTTAACACTACGTTCATTACTCTGGAATTTAATAGTTACGACATTAATTTCGCCATATACTCATAGAACTGAGAGGAACATCAACATCCATATTAGTGAAACAATTTTAACTTTATATATATATATATATATATATATATATATATATATATATATATATATATATATATATATATATATATATATATATATATGTATGTATGTATGTAATAATCATTGGTCACATATACGTATTAATTGAGTATGTTATTGTACATTCTTGTCTGTCAGAATTATATATAAATTCATAACAACTACTAGTTTAAAATGTTTACAAGCTTTTTGACTGATACGATTATAAGCTTTTGCGAAATGTGCAACTAATTTGATCCACATAACAAAACCTTATATTATTTACATGCATTTTCCACTTTTATTTGATACATTTGTTGAGCTCATTTCGTATTATATATTTCGGATCTCCTTGTATGCAAATAATCTTTTTTTAGCATTACATTATATATATCTTGCTATTTAGAAAGCAAAAACATAATTATAATTAGCGCAGAAAAAGTCGTATCATTATCATGCATCTGCATCGAATAAATACAATTAATTAATTACCTTTCTGAATTCAACCATGTGCACCATTAAGACGAATGTGTTTCGCAATATTTAGACTTGAACAATTCTAACTTTCAGCATGTGGCAGTCATAGAACTACGGCTAAAGAAAACGTGATCACGTTGTGTAAGAAATTATTCTTTGTGTCTCATCAAAGAGTTGGTGATCCGAAAATCAAATCGTGTTGTCCCGGGCTGCGAGGAAATTGATTTTTCCAGCTATGGATGCTGTAGCAGCATACTCAAATCGATCTCCTGTTGTAAAGTTATCACTAAAAGTTTATGTTATATTAGCGCAATGCAGTTGGTTAGATAGTACATCAACGGCTTATATCTTAGCTTAGAATAATTTAGTTATTTGAGGTTAATTGCTTGAATATAATATGTTTAGAAATAAAAAGTTGGAAAATATATTTTGTTCAGATCAAAGATTTTGGGGTTTCGTCGGGTGTGTGTCATCTCTTATGCAACGGCGCGTATTTATTTAAAGTGTGAAACTACAGTAACAAACGTAACGAACCGATCCAGAATGCAAACGTTTGAATTTGTTATTTCGCAAGACAACAGAATTGACAAAATATATCTAATCATTCTTTGAATAATCCAAGTATAAATCAATTCAATAAGAGGCAGACAACACGTGTATTTTGAAAATTGTGGACACTGACATTTTTCTTGTAAATGTTGGATTTCACAATGATGCTTTAAAAATGAAACATACAAGCACCAACTTTCATCATTTTATCATGATCTGCACACAATGTGTAAGCACTATACTCATTCAAATACTACAGGAACATTTAAGACATCCCCTTGTGAACACCTTCTCCCTGAAGCGAATGAACCACCTGTATCACATCGTAAAGGAATGCTTTCCGCACAGTATGCTATCAAATTAAGATCAAACCATCTGAACCCTGGTTGTTCGGCTGTTTTCAACCCAATTACAATTCCTCATACGAAAATAAACCAAATGACATGCCTTCCCTTGACATTAGAATATCAGGCAGCCTTGACAGTAAGACAATTAATCTTTCTAAAACTCAGAAAACGTTTGTCTCCGAAATATCTCCCTTGGTACATAAACAACCAAAACTACGTTTAACGCTACATAATAGAAAAAGATCGGAGACAAACTCTTCCATCTTCCACAACTTTTATCATTAATATCCCACCGAATATAAAAACTACACAGGAAATTTATACTGACGGATCAAAAGACGAGGACATGTCTCCGAAACCTTTATTAGAAAACTCATGTACGCTTGCCAAATTGTTATTCAATTATATTAGCCGAAATCAGGGCAATATCGAAAACATAGTTTTGTTAAACAGCATTATCTTCTCTGTCTCATTATTAGTACTTCAGCAACTGCACAATAGAAAATTAGATAATTAGATAACACATTAACCAATAGTATCGTCGAAATGTACCTCCCACAATATAGTATACTGTTGGTTACCTAGCCATATTGGTATTAAAGGTAATGAAAAATCAGATTGCGCTGGTAAAATGGCCTGATCCCAAGAACCGACTGATGTTTAAATACCGTATACTGATTTTAAACCTACTATCAAAGAGTTGTTACGCCAGAGGTGGCAGTCATCGTGGGATGATGCAGTGAATAACAAACTTCACGTCATCAAGCCAATCCTAGGAGAATGGACTCCTACATACAGAATCATCCGTATGGAGGAGGTAGTCATTGGAAGAATTCGAACCGGTCATACGTATATAATCCAGTCCCTAATACTAAAAAGGCGTACACCCACCAAAGTGATTATTGGTAATGAACCATTCACTGTTAAGCACTTTATGTTAGCATGTTTCGACCTGCAAATTACACACAATCAGTATTACAATGTAATGACATGAAGGGACTTTTTGTTATCAAATAAACATCCTTTGTATTATACAATTGCTGAAAATAATAAATATTTACTCTAACCTATAACCTCTATTCCATCAAATTTAGCATGTTATGTAATGTTTTTACCGTCCGTTGTTTGCAGTAACATTTATTCTGTCTTTCTTAATATACAAATTTTACATTCCCATTGATATGTAAGCTTTCTTTTTACAGTTACTATCTTGACGTTTTACCTTAAACTCATTGGTTTTATATCGATGGTCGATACGAAACCTATCACCACTTTTAAATGATAATACATATAACCGTTTGTTTCGCGCTAAATTGCCTAATAGTGCTGGTTCGCGTTAAAATACAATCAATCAATCAATCAATCATTCAATCAATCAATCAACCATGTGATTGTTCAAAACAGTGGTAAGGTAGATACGTTTCTAACGATTATAGTTTTCGTGTTACTAAATAAAAAATAAGATATTTCACCAGTTTAAGAAAACATTTTAGTCACGTTTGATTTAACTGAAAACATAAAAACATAATGATCTTTCTTTAAAATAGTTCTTAAGTTTCTGTTCTGAAATTACATTCTCTCTCTCTTTGTATATATATATATATATATATATATATATATATATATATATATATATATATATATATATATATGTGTGTGTGTGTGTGTGTGTGTGTGTGTGTTGTGTGTGTGTGTGTGTGTGTTTCGATATCATATTGCCTATTGTTTTCTATAACTTTCGACGCTAAAGCAAACCAGCAAAAAATATATTTATAATTTTTCCGTTTTCTGCTGGATCTGCATGACTGTACAACCTATTTGTGTGGAAGTTTAAAGGATGGATGATTTTTTTTGCATACCAGTACAATTGGACCCATCTCCCTCAAAACCAGCCGCACAGATGCATTTAAAAGATCCTGGAATATTGTCACACGCTTGAGTGCAGTTATGAGTTCCTTCCAGGCATTCATTGACATCTAAAAATGTTAAAAAGGACACATAATGTGTACGTTTAAAATATAATGGTAAGTTTGTGTTCTAAAATTACATTCTCTCTCTCTCTCTCTCTCTCTCTCTCTCTCTCTCTCTCTCTCTCTCTCTCTCTCTCTCTCTCTACTTTTATATTTCTTTATACTAAAAATATCTTACCATGCTTTGGGCATATTTGGATTTATATAATGTCTCTATTACAAAAATAAAATCTTCTTCTCACAAATAACTTTAGACATCTTACTAAGAAAAATTTACAACATTTTGTACACATTACTGCCTTTATCACAACTGTCAACGTTTTGGATTAAACAAAAGTGGATGCTTATTAGTTGCCTAATACATGGATGTCTTTCATAAAATCAAATATGCATTTTCGACAAGCGCTTTAAGTTCTGAAAGAATTAACACTGGATCATGATAATTTATTGGTGTGTGTGTGTGTGTTTGTGTGTGTGTGTGTGTGTGTGTGTGTGTGTGTGTGTGTGTGTTTGCCTGTAAGTGTATTTATATGTATAGGAATAAATTTATACACATATCGGTATTCGACTATGTGCTGTATGTATGAGACAGAGTACATTTGCATGTTCTAGATACCCTGGCATTGATGATGGCCAGTCATACGATATCCCTCTTCACATAGACATACGTAAGACCCATGTGTGTTGTTGCAACGAGTATGTAGCTTGGTGCAGTTAGTGGGTCTTTGACATTCGTCTATATCCTCGGTACAGTTAGCACCCTGCCAGCCATCACGGCAAGTGCATGTTCCGTTAATATTATTGCATCCGCGAGACGTCGTCTTGGCACATGCACACTCATTCATACAATCTTCTCCATAGTGCATGGTATCACACGCTGTAACATATCAATATGGTAACAATTGTTACTAATTGTAGTGCTGGGTTCTATTGTTATTATTATTTTTAAAAAAACGACGAAATGTTCAAAGAAACAAGCAAACAGAGAAGCTTTCTATATCATGTACTGTTGTCTTTTCTCCGTGTGTACACAATTTACTTCGCAGTAGGGTACAATAATGTACAACTTAGATAACATATCTAAGGTCCATATGTTTTTAAAGCACGTATGTGATCTTAATTGAAAATAAGTTAAATAGTATTAGTTTTAATTATTCTTGGTTTTGTATCTGTATTTAGACCAATAAATGTTATAAATAAAATTGACTGACTAGATAAACTTACTGAACTGAATACAATTAAATAATGTGCTTCATGAGAAACATTTTAATACTTACTAAATTAAGAGAAAAATATTAATAAAACGTGGTTTGCACAATCACATCTTTTTATAACAAAGCAGCGAAGGCAATTATAACCAAGGGACAAGAAAAACCCCAGATAATACTCGGTTAGGAAACAAGAATTATCATTTCAAAGCAATAAATACAAAATGCTTATCGATCCGATAAGTGTAGAATCAGCAGTGAATGGATTTTCTTTACAAACACTACGTATAATATTCTTCTTTATTTCACTGAGACAGAGAGACAGACAGAGACAGAGACAGAAAGAGACGATTGCCTTGCCGAAATTCACGATAGAAAATTGTAAGATGTCTTTAAAAGTATTTCAGAGCGCTTATACATTTTTAAACCTTGTTTTAAATGGTATTATAACAAGTTTATTTTATAAACTTGAAGATTTATTTATAACACGTCGTAGCCACTTTAGTCTTTCGATTTGATTAACGCATATATGGTGACGCCTTCTCCTTTTTTATTTTGTTCCATGTATACGTATATAAATTTCTACAGGCATGCTCGTGATTATGTTACTGAACGTAAGTTCCAGATTTATTTGTCCAAGGGTAAAGACTACTGCTGACATGTGAATGATGTAGGTAGCATATATTTACAGTAGTAGCGCCTACTGCCTTTATCACAGTAGATATCTTTGAGAAAGAAAAGCTATTTTACAAACACTTCTTGTCATTATCTTACCAATGCAATTTCCGCCCCATGTTTTTATGTATCCAATCTCGCATTTACATTCTCTAGATCCATTTGTGTTGATACACTTGGAGTTTTTAGAACATCCGCCATTGCCGATCTCACATTCATTGATGTCTGATTCACATTTGACACCAGTAAATCCCGCATTACAGGTGCAATTACCCGATATTTTGTCACATTGAACAGTATTGTTGGGAAAGCAGGAACAGGAAAGAGTGCACTTTGGACCATATGTGCCTTCTGGACATGCTTTAAGTAGAAAAACAAAAGACTGAAAAAGTGTAAAATAAAGAAAATAATACCAAGGGTAACATATAAAATTACGAATGAAGGGCAAACATAAATATAAAAAACTATGTTCATATATATGATGTTACATATAGCTATCTATGAGGAAATCATTAATTAACATGCACTGTATTTCGTTTTTGTATATAAGTAATTTTACAAAGCCATTATTAACTTGTGACTACATTGATTTTTCTTTGGATTATCTTTAGAAGAGAGGACATCTGAATACTATTTTCCAAAATATTTGAAACGTTATGAAGGTTAAATGTCAAAAAGAAAAAAATTGTCAAGTGTTTTAAACAATTGTCGATCTTTCTGGTATACATTTGATATGAATATATACATTATTGAAGTAACGCAGTATAAAATAAATATATTAAAGACATCATTCTACAAAATAGTAAAGAGAATATGGTTTCGAAGACGTACAACGGTTTCATGCTAATAAGATGAAATAATGTAATATGTAGGACTAGTAAAATAGTACTTCAGACGTTTATGGAAAATATCTTACCAATGCAGGTAAGACCATCACGGGCTAACTCATTTCCCTCCATACAACCACACTCGAACGTTCCGTTCTTGTTAACGCAATATGTGTCGCAAGGAGATCTCCTACATTCGTCTATATCTAAATGTATTACGTACAAAACGTTTTTATACATGTATGTGTACAGACATAAAGGCAAAAACATTGCAAAGCTTGCTGCCCTAAGTCTACGAAATTGCCCAAGTGATTTTGAGCTCTACGGATACATATCGAGACAGACGACAAAAAATATAATTGAAAACACAAAAGACGTATCAATATTTTAACTCATTTACATTTTGCTATTTTAAAGCGTTCTTTACTTTTTATTGTCATTGCCATTAAATTGTTGCTTTCGGAAGAAACTATAACCCATCACAAAGTCTGGACTTAGGTCCTTTAACTAATTTTTACCATTTCAATTGCATAATTTTATGCAATCGAATATTTGTATTCTACCAGATGCTGAAAATTAAAGACTTTATATAAAAAATAGACATACTAAACTTAAAGTATAGTTCTTGATATTTAAATCCTCTCGTCACAATAGGTAAGAGTTGCCGAGTAAATGAAACACAAATTAGTACATGTCAAACAGACTTAGTTTCTAACTCACCTTGACAATTCATATTATTATTGTCAAACGCATATCCTTTTTCACAGTAGCATTCACTTTGTCCTTTCACAGTCGTGCAGAGGGCATTCTTTGCTAAACAGAAAGCTGTTTCGTTTCTCTGGCAAGCTGTTTCAGCTGCAATATTTACCGAAAAACGTTTGGCCTTTATCTCTTGATCTTTAGAAATATTAGGTACAACGAAACCTCGAACGTATTGGAGTATATATTATAATAAATTAAAAATAGACGAAACATTTACAAACAACATTGATTATTTTAACAACAATATTAAATATATTTGCTGTAGATGATTGATATTTTGGGAATCTCATCCATCGGTGATGCATCAGGTTCAGTGTTGTCATCCAATGTAAAAATAATGTATTTCTTTGACCGTGTTGTCATCCAATGTAAACATAATGTATTTCTTTGACCGTGTTGTCACCCAATGCAAACATAATGTATTTCTTTGACCGTGTTGTCATCCAATGTAAACATAATGTATTTCTTTGACCGTGTTGTCATCCAATGTAAACATAATGTATTTCTTTGACCGTGTTGTCATCCAATGTAAACATAATGTCTTTCTTTGACCGTGTTTTGAAACATTTCACCCACCAAGTAATCATTTCATTACACACATACAGAAGAATACAATAATAAAATAAGAAACGTTGCATGATTAAAATTGCTTTTGGCTATTATGAACTTACGGATACATGTCCGCTGATCTGTAATATTGAGTTTAAATTCAACTCCACATATACATCTATATCCACCAATGGTATTTTCACATCCGTAGGAGCAATCGTTCTTCCCTGAACATTCGTCTATATCTGCAGTGCAATAACATATAAAGCATTATATTAGATAGATAGATAGATAGATAGATAGATAGATAGATAGATAGATAAATAGATAGATAGATAGATATATAGACAGACAGACAGATAGATAGATAGATAGATAGATAGATAGATAGATAGATAGATAGATAGATAGATAGATAGAAATATAGATGGATGGATAGATATTGCATATTATGTTGCTGATATTTACCGTGGGAAGTATACGAGTATAACAAGAAGAAAGGCATGTTCTCGCGGCCTTTTACTTCGTATTTCAACGCGCAAAAATTGAAAAAGTATCTTAAAAAAATATACGAAATTCGGCGATAGATGTTTCTTTTCTTCTTCTTTGCTCTTTTGCAATAAATTGTGCAAATCTTTATATTCAGAACACAGGACCAATTAGCAATGTGATGAGTCAAACCTACTCCTTTTCACCTCATACCTTGACACTTTGTTCCATTCTGTAGATATCCTTCTCCACACCTGCATTCATAGCTACCAATTGTATTCAGACATTCCTGTTCGCAGTCGTTTTGTCAGCTATCTATACATTCATCTGTATCTGAAATATATAGTCCATTTCATCCTCTCGAGATCAAAAGAGTTTTTGAGCTTCTCAAGATTTCACTTGTCATGACATTCATACAAACGTAGCACTTAATAAACAGTTAAACCTACTTATCATTCTATCACTGGATTTAAAACGGCAAAGAAGTGAACAATATCCAATTAACTTTATGATTTCTAAGACATAAAACATGGTGAATGTTTCAAACGGAGCAACAGCATGGTTAGCATAAATCGTAAAGACGTTAAGAGCTTGTTTAACATCATCAAAACATAAAAATATCCCAAAACAAGTTTAATATTTAAAGGTCACAATAGTTTCTGCCAGTCTCCAGCTGCAAAAGTAAACAGTAGGGTAATACTTGAAGGTAAAACAATCATAGATAAAATGTTCCCTTGAGCAGAACATTTTTAAAAATACTGGATATATTATTCGTAAAAAAAATTCTATCCCTTACCTTCGCAAACACTGGTCTCATTATTAAACCCAGGCTTACATGTACATTTGTAAGACCCATATGTGTTGATACAGATAGTGTTTTGACCGACACATGTTTTGTAGCTGCATTCATCTTTGTCTACGTCACATTGTTGTCCTGTCCATCCCACTTTACAAACACAGCCTATGATTGAGTCACATTGTTCAGCTCCAACTCCGCAGTTACATTGACGACTACAGTTTGGTCCGTAATGATAACGATTGCAAGCTAGGTAATGACAGAATTAAATGTTATTAAACTATTTATGTATTTATGTTATAAGTATATTTATACAAATATTCATGGAGATAGATAAATTATCAGACTATGCATGACTACATATATATATATATATATATATATATATATATATATATATATATATATATATATAAAGAGAGAGAGAGAGAACAATGTGAAACAGAGATATGATATATAATATATATGCAAATACATAGTATCTGAGGAAACTTAACCATATAAAAAAAAACAGATAGTGATTCAGACGGTGAGATTGGTCAAGGAGATCTGATTGATCCAATTTTCCAGTTAAAATAATGCAGTATATTATTAGTGACAAATAGGAACTCGCTTGTCATTTAGGGAGACACCAAACCACCTATTTAATAAGATGGAACAACTCATCTCAATTATCTTGGAACAGAACATAATTTATTACGAATAAACAATATTTAAAATTATGACTACTGTATAGGAACCAATCGCCTCGCTTCTAAGCAGCGGCTTCATTGCTATCACGGGTTTGCATTCGTTCCCAGCAGAGGGTGGGACATTGTCTCATGAAATTTATAATTCCAATATTAACTTCGCGTCGCAGTGACGATAACAGTTATATATGACGTTTTGGTAAACATATTTCTCTTGTTCTGATGAAAACCACGTGAAATTAGTTAAATAAAGAGCCTGGAGCTACTTACAATCGTCGCAGCTTTACTGAGAAAATATCCGAAGCTCACAATATGCAGTTATTAGATTTAAAGTTACTTGATCGAATTACCAACACAGTCTCTTCCATCATTGCCAATTGTATAACCATCACTACAGGAACACGTGTATCCCCCTTCTGTATTGAAACACTTGTCCTTTTCACTGCATCTATTGAATGTAAGATCTGCACATTCATCGATATCTGGAATGAAATGCATTTGTACACTGCAACTAGCATTTTCTCAATTATCTACAGGCGTTGAAAACATACAAGTGAACCTGAAAGAAGGTCTAGCGTTTAAAGAACAATAAAAGACAGACAGGCAATAGGAAACGTAAACAGATTACCGCATAGATAATAAATAGTCCGAAAACCATAGAAGTGAGTGAATTGATGGCAAGATGCGTGCACCGTAAACACTAATATTTCATTTATATAAATTGGTTTATTGGGGTTTAGGAATATATACATATATACACACACACAAATCTTGATTTATTACCTGACATTTTTAGCAGAAAGAAATATGAAAAAATACAGTGCAGCAAGTCTTAAAATCTGTAATCTTTTCTCGAGATCTTGTGTGATTTGTTTAATTTGCCAACATGCGAAAAGAAAAGAGAATTTACTTATCTCGTGCCTTGTGTATTATACGTGCTGCACCTTGCTTTGTTATATATATATATATATATATATATATATATATATATATATATATATATATATATATATATATATATATATATATACATATATATATATATGTGTGTGTGTGTGTGTGTGAAATTATAAGTCTATTAGCATATTTAACACACAAACTATAATAAACTTACATCAAAATGGATGTACTGCAGTATTATATCATACAAAGGTTGATAAGCAAATCACAAACGTAAAACGTATTTCTTTCAAACCTCACTGTAAAAAATAACTGGATCTCTTAAGTTTGGCAGAATACAATTTGAGCAGGTATGTAAGTGGAAAGCCGTTGACACCTTTATGGCATTGTCCTCTTTATATAATAAAGGTAGGAGACAGTTTGAAAAAACAGACTACCTAAACATGTTTGGTTATCCGCTCCAAGTCTGTACCCGTTATTGCAGGAACAAGATACGGCTCCATCTTGGAAATTGTAAATATGACTGCAGTTCAGATTAGTGTGCCTTCGAGAATGGTCATTGGCTACAAAGTCAAGAAAGGTAATATTTGTTTAAAAATGTTAATATTCGATCAAGCGGATTCAATGTTTTAAGTGTTAGTCAACATATTTTTTCTTTGGGTCAGTACTAGCGGGCTTATAGATCTACTGTCACGTTTATATAGAATAAGATGAAAGAAGATTATAAATTATACTTGCAATTGTTCAAAGGTTACATGTCAATACTGGTGATATGTATACCATGGTCGCGCATACACACTCTCATGATCATATTGGCATCAGAGAGAAACAATTGGAAAATTGAGAAATGATACATATTAATGCTGCAACTCTATCACTGTTTTACACCTGTCATACAATTTTCAGCTAAGTTACGTTATAGTGTTCAGTACCATCACCTGTCATACAATTTTCAGCTAAGTTACGTTATAGTGTTCAGTACCATCATTGATACATGAGAATAAATACCCAACGGATATATTCTTAAGTGATACTGAATACGTCCAGCAAATGAAAGCAAACACGTTGTACACATTCAACTCCATAGTCTGATACAGTTGATCAAGGATTAATATTGAACATTTAACGTAAGTTGTCCACGAATAACATGCAATGTTATCCAAAACGACCAATATTTTGTATACTCGATAGCTCAAAGATATTGGCATGTAACAGTGCCTGCGTTTTCTTCAGACAATGTATTTCAATTTATATTTGATTCAGCTTTACCTATTTTGCAACTTTTCCCGTCAGCCATTAGGTCATACTCTGGGTAGCAGGTACAAGTGAAGCTTCCATTAGTGTTCAGGCAGGTGTGTTGGCAATTTGCTGTACTCTGTGCGCACTCATCAATGTCTACAAATTAAAATTCGCTGATTGGTTGCATACATTTTATAATTCCACGTTTTGGATTGGCCTTCGCTTTAACATTGATTTTATTTATCATTACTTTAAAAATACAATACATTTTTTAACATTCTCAATATATGATATTTCAGGAAAGCAATTAAGAAGCAAAAACCATTAGATTAGTCAAGGTAAAGACCTCATATGTATGAGAACAATGCTATAAATAATAGAGACTAACCACACTAAAATATTACAAAATTAGGTTATCATTCACTTTGTACATATCGGATGGATACTGAATTGTAATAGTTTTTTCAACCACATAATCTGCTTTTGAGCAAAGAAACATGGTTCGGACTTTTTTCAGATGTAGCTGATATAGAAAATACAAAAGGCTGTAAATGTAGTTAATATCCTTACCTTTGCATAGGGCATCGCTATTTCGATCACTTATATAACCATTGTTACAGCCGCAAGAAAATCCCCCGTTTTCGTTCGTACATGATTGCGTGCAATTGTTTAAAGCGGGATCTTCACATTCTTGTATTTCTACGAATAAATAAAAGAGAACTGACTTCGTTCTTCACAGTCTGGTCATATTTACACCGATTTTAGTTTGTATCTCATCGTCAAATGTGTTACAGGAATTGAGCACAGTCGAGTAGATAATATAAAAAAAGAGTTATTTAATACCCAAAAGGAAACGGAACAAGAGCAACATAACAACCACTGTAAACAGAAACAAAACCAGCAATAACACAAGTATTATTATTAGCAGTATCAATTGTAGTAACCGTGGTATCTACACCAATCAATGGAAGGTTGCCAGGAACCACTTTGGCATTAAACTTGTAAACTTTGCTAATCCTTCTATTAAATAGTTGGTTTTCCCAATCAATTGGGTAATATAAATAGGTCACGCGAGATAATGATAATGGTTCATGCTATCTGCAATTTACATTCCCTCGTAGTTTTCAATACAAAGCTTGACGAGTGTTCTTTGAGTCAAACACGTATACAGCGAGTGGCATATCATTGATATAGCGTTCATTGCTATACATACATTTTATTTATATCACATACAAATGCACATTATTTGCCTTGTGAACGAAGTTATGACTGACTACAGGCAACTATGTATTGACCGAGTGAATTAACTCACTTTCCTGCCGAGTGTATAGTTACATACTTAATTGGCTTTCACAATCACCTTTGGATATTGATAAGTTGAATGTTTTCCATTTCTGAGTTTCTATTTATATTCACATTGTTTAAATCAAGATATGACACTCTTATGATATATAGATGAAAGATGATTTTAATGACAAAAGTAGAGCACTACAAACACATCGTTATATTCTTGAACACTGACATGTGAGTCATTCATGAAATCTTAAAACTAAGCCAAAAGACGAACCATTTTCATATTTAATTAATAATGATCGATTTTTAGAACCTTATAGTAGGTTTAAGAAACAACAACAACAAAGCTACATTAACATGTAACCGAGACAGGCTATTTCAACTTTGTATCATTGATTCTATGAACACTGTAATTAGATCCCGATGGAAGTTTATACAAAATGTTACGACAAACCGTATTTCTGTTAGGCTACTTGCTGCAAGATCAGTTTTAATATTTTTTATACAATCCACATTTATTTTCTCTCTCACTCCAGATTTTTGCGTTTGTCGCTTATGCATGTAAGGGGAGGGGAAAACAAAAAAAGAAAAGATTACTATTAAATTGTGTACTGTGTTAAGTTCATTTATCATTATTCTTACTTTTATCATTATTTTTATTTTTCACTAATGATTAATGGTTGACATTCATCACTCAAATGAAGGAATATAACCGACATCAAACAATTCCAATGTTTATATTTGATTATTCGTATTATTGTGTCATGGGTGGATCACATTGATATATACCAATAGTATTGGTATATCAAACTGGTTTATGCCAACATCTAAAAAGTCATGTTAGTTTCAATATATATATATATATATATATATATATATATATATATATATATATATATATATAATAGAGGGAAGTACATCTTTGTAAAATGGGATCTATATTATAACAAAACAGGTGAAATAGTATAGAAAATAACACATCAATTATTTTAAAACGACCATATTTTCGTTCATGCTGAACTGATAAACGATTTCAATATCATGTCATGTAAGTTAGTAATTGTGTATATATCAGAAAACAAGTACTTATCACGAAGTTTCCATCATTTACTACAATACAGAACACCAACATCAAGCTGAAATCTTTCCAAAATACATTTAAGTAATCGTATTAATGATTAATGTAAACTACGCACTATTCTCGAATGTTTAGATATTTAATTACGATTATGCTCATATTGAATGGCACAAATAATCTTTAAGTCTAACATGCTCGTCGAAGGTAGAAAAGAATCGAATTATTTGTCTTTCAAAAAACAGATTCGGAAATAGCCATCGTGATACTTCACAGATTAATAAGACTGCTTGCGAATAATAATAAAAACTGTCTTGATATTCAGATAGCATTTTTAAAACAAATACAATGATGGCCGCTGAAAATATTTTATGGCGTTTCACCAATAAATGAAATGTCATTACTTTTAATTTATGGTGTTATTCATGCAAATTTATTGTTAATACGTTCAAGAAATACCTCGGTTTCAATGGCCTGAAATTGTTACTTTCGTTGCTGTTAGTGATAACGCATCTAGACATAGTTATGTAAATAAGGATATCTCGGACTAATAACAATGGGATAAAGAGCAGTCAAAATTGCAATTTTTTACATCTAAGGATTCATCTAGTTTGCGATGGAATGTCCCATTTGATTAACTTTGCATGATAACATTTAAATATATACAAAGCACGAATATTACCTACGTTCTTTTGTTTCAATAACCTAATTTGAAAGGATACTATGACATTAAAATAAGGGAATGGTAGTTACCCTGACAAAGACCGTTACTGCCAAGACGGAATCCATCATTGCATAGACACATGTAGGAACCATTTGTATTTATGCAAGTCTTAAATGGATCTCCACAAATTAATATGTTTTTCTGACATTCATCAACATCCTCGTCACAGTTTGTGCCAGTCCATCCATCGGAACAAACACATCCCTTTACTGGATCACATTTGTCACCTTGGTCACAGGTACAAACACTATTACAGTTCTCTCCATAGTTAGGGAATTCGCATCCTGAAGAAGATGCATTGGTATATGTTTTATTTTAAACTTTGCAAGTAAGTTATGTGTGTAGTCGTAAATTCACGGTCAGTTTACAACTAAGTTTACAACATCAATAAGTGAGATTAAAATAACACTTTAGCAAATGTGTTATCGACAGATAATCGAAATGCCTTAGTAAATTCTATATTAGACTATTACCTTCGCTTAACGTGAGTAATGTTCATCAGGCCTTTTTTAAAGGAACGTCGTTTAGCACTATCTTCTCGTTTGAGCGTGACTTTCTCGTTAACTTGAAATTCATTTGCTTAACTAATCTAAATTCATTTTTAAAGGAAAAATCTAATCGCATGTTGACTCCAGTACTATAATATAAAATGAAGTAAACTGATGGATGATGAACTCAATCTCTGAAGATTTCGACGTTCATGCTGAGACCGTCATGTCCTAAATACCAACTCCTGATACGACATACATTCTTATTCTTAATCTTTAAAAGTGGAGTCTTATAAATGACCGACATCTTCTTTCGCTGGTAACTATGACAATTCCTGTAATGACACTCAAAGCTCCCTCAACAAACACTACAAATGGACATATAGATTCCAACAGCAACCTAAATTTAATTTGCTTTTATATTCTGCATTCCTTTATATTCAACATCATAGAAACTTAACGCAAACGTTACTGACAATATATATATATATATATATATATATATATATATATATATATATATATATATATATATATATATATATATATATATATATATATATAAAATTAGAAAATTTTTCTTTCTGCTGATATTTTCAGAATTAAATGATAATACATTTGCATATGTTCTAACGTCTTATTTGTAAATGATAACTGGCAACAAAAACCGTCGGTAATATACTCACTATTGCAGGTTTTATTGTCCTCATCGAGTACGTATACGTTAAAACAAGAACAGATGTAGCTTCCATGAGAATTGATGCACTTCTGTTGGCATATGTTGGCTTTGCATTCGTCGAAATCTAGATAAGAGAAATATTAGATTTGAAGTTTAATTTGAATGGTTTGAAATACAGTGTTAATATACTGAAGAATTCTACATTTCTGAAGACGTTTTTTCTCTTAATATTAGGTATTGTTTTTAGATTCAGTAGTAGAAATCTTGAAATTAGGTTATATGGAATGGTCTTCCTTTTTCAAAAATACAGCTTTTATGAGTGTTTTTAGTATTGTGTGGGGTTTTGTAATTTGTTAGACAGAAGAGAAAAATAGAATGATCAAAGTGCCTATGTATTTATCTAGTACTGACCAATATTGAATCTAACCAGAATATTTATCCAAATATTTGTTATTTCTCAGTAACAACTCAGTCTGAATTTGATTTAAATTAAAGGTGACATAATCTGTTGCTTCAGTGTTGCATCAATTATTGGATAACTGTTTTACAACATGAAAAGGGGCCGCAATTCGATTGCAAATTGAGACTCACAAATGTTGCTGTAAGTTATGCATAATAGATGCTGTTAATAACTAATAGTAGATGTGACAAATACGTACATGCATAGCTCGTTTGTTGAGCCATGATATTTGGGCATTACACTGTAAACATCCTTACTGAAGCGCAAATTTGTTCAACAAAAATATTGAATAGTAAAATTAAATATTATTAAATAGTTTTTATGCTACCATAGTTTTAATGTTTGCAAGAAGAAAGAAGCTATAACTTTCACCGTCTACTGCAAAAATTGTGTGATAGATTTCGTTATATATGTTACTTTAATAATCATTCCAATTTCGGCGGAGAATATATTAAATAATGTAAACAAAAATATAATAATAATTTAAACGAATATAAGTCTTGAGGAATAGAAAGAAGATAGAGAATGTATATATCTTTTCCAACTGATAACACTCTTCATGGAAACATTTTATTTTAATATAGGATTATAAAACGCCTTGAAATGACCACCTACCATCACAACTTGTTCCATTTGTGTTTAGTTCATATCCCACGTTGCAGAAACATGTGGCGTTGCGATTTTCATCAAGTCTGCATCCGCTAGTTGCACTGCAGTCAATTGTCGTGCATTTAGGCAGTACAGAACCTGAAATTAATAACCATGAATGAGATAATGAAATATTCCATTGTGAATTATGAACAAAACCCCATTAAGTAACCTCATGTTAACTGAACATCAATTGTCATTTTGTTATTTATGATACTTTCTTTAAGCATCGGTTTAGGAGGAATGATTGTTATGCGCTTGAAAGCTTAGTATGATTTAAATGATGACATGACATCAGTAATGCAATTATTATTGGAAGGCTCCTTTGTATTGAAATATCTGCCTATGACAACATAGTTACATACTGAATATATTCATGGACTGTTTGCATGTTATCTGTTCGATTCTTATGTGAAAAACTAATTTGATGGAAAAGGTGTCATAGAGAATCTTAGACCTAATAGGCTGTGAAATTTATAATCAAAGGAAAGTATTGAGAATGAAAGAGACTTGTGTACAAAGTTTTAATTCCTGCACTTTCAGAGAGAGAGAGAGAGAGAGAGAGAGAGAGAGAGAGAGAGAGAGAGAGAGAGAGAGAGAGAGAGAGAGAGAGAGGGGCGGGGGGAGAGCGCGAGTAAATCAAAGTATACTAAGTAATTAATACATTAGTCTTTAATTCAGAATAACATTAACGTTTATCCAATAACTGTTCTAAAATACGTGCATGGATGACACCATTTCGTGACTCTCCGATTATCATCCATTTCGATTTTGAATGTCATTATTTTTCATACTGCAAACTAACTTTCATATCTGTTTTATTTTATTTCATACGGCGTGAGAAAATAATAGAATATATTTTAATAAATTAGTATACTTCTAACAGAGCGTATGTAGCAATGTTCTTGCATAAGAACGTATTATAGAATTTAAGACGGTCCATGTTAGAAATATCTGGAACCATACTACGTTATATAGTTGTTACAAACATACAAATCTCAAACTTTTGTATGTATTCACTGACTGATGGTATGGTGTACTCTTTTTAACATACATACAGGAAAAGTATTTGAGACATATCTTAAAAAATACAAAAACTAGTTTAAACAGTAAACTGTTCATACCTATTTTACATATCCCTGTACTAAGGTTGTAAGAATACCCTTCAAAACAACCGCAGCTGTAATTACCAGGGCTATTGTTGCAAACTTGGTCGCACTTCCTTGGACCTTCTGCGCATTCATTTATATCTAGAAAACATAATCCAAATAAATAGCAGTCGTATTAATTTCCATGCCGATGTTTGATACATAAAGCCAACGTCTGATATAGAAATTAATATGATGTATCTGTATATTGTTCCAACATTGATCTTTACATGTCACCACGTTGCAATTATTATGCTGAGGTGCCGTAAGAAGCTATTACAAGAATTATTCCATCCATGAACTTTGATTGCGACAATAACAATTTTTCCAAGCTGTTTGCGTAACAACAAGACACCATCTGTGTCAAGTCGAATACAGGTTTTACAAAAGAGAATGAACGAATAAAATGCCAATATATGTTGTAAATATCACATAAGCATTCAGCATATTTTACTAATCGTCATCTTTGTGATTTACACAAATTGTAAGTTATTACATGCAGTATGTTATCGTCAATTGAATTCTAGATAAATTTGCATTGATTTGCTAATGTGTTTCTCAGGAAAAGATGGACTCTAAATGGCGGCCAACATAATTGTTGGATGTTGAATCCGCGGAAACGCTTAGAAATAACCACGGACCCACAGGAAGCTACTGGCACGTTTTCTCACATACCGATATTGGCTGCGACCGCGACTCTAACCCATGCAAACATATATGAGATGGTAGTGATCGATATAAGCGATCGCCTTAGACCACTCAGTCACGTGGGATCCCTCTTTCAGTTGAGATGATAGCAATATTAAGTTAATGTGGAAATGTTCAAGTTCAAACGATTACACAATCTACTTTTTAAAAGCACAGAACAATAATGTTTTAATGTATTGTCTCATCGTGTTCTAAAAAGTACATATTGCCAAGGCTTCTAATTTAAAACTAGACTGAGATATAACTATCATGCACTTTACGATATCTTTGCATGAAACTTAATTGATTCCAAAATTTATTGCCATATCTACCTGTATTTAACAGGACACATTTAAAACCCATATTTTGTCGTGGAAACCAACAGCACAAAGTGCAACAATATCACGATATTTGCTTTCAATGATGAATACTATCTGCAATTTAAGTTAACCCCAAACCACTGAAACAGTTCAAATAATGGAATTACCTCTGCAGACCGTCTTGTTCGATGGATCAAGTCTATATCCGCTGTCACAATCACATCTGAAGCTACCTACTGTATTGATACATCTTTGTGTACAAACTTCGGGTGTTGTATTGCACTCATTTATGTCTTCAAAAAGAATGATAAAGCATGACGTCATGTAGTGTTAATATACAAAAGATATTAGAAAAGCGTATATGACTGTTTGTTTCGATAAATCTACAAGATAATATCGTTTTATCTATCAACAGAGTTAAAATATGAATTATTGTTACAACATGTATATACATATTACATATTAGCAAACAGTTTATAAAACACAAGGAGTAGTGTATGTATCTATATTGCATACGTCAGACTATACTTATAATAACGGCATGTTTGCATTCAATTAAGCGAAAGGGGCCTTATATCATAGAACAATATATAGCTCAACGTTTTGTAAACTTATATTGGCATGTTAAGATAGATTGTCTGTCCTCATGCATATTTGTCCTCGATCTTTGCATTGTATTGGTCGAGTGATTTACCCTCACAACTTCCATCAATCATCGTCAAGTATCCCTTTGGACAATCCGAACAATTGTAGCCGATCTTTAAGGCTTTATGCACTTCCACAGGATTGTCGACACATGTACGTAGTGGAGAACATGGCTGTGTTGCGCATCCGTCCAAATCCTTCTCACAGTCTTGACCTATGATTATCATGAAAACGGTGACAAGCCTTCAGAAATAATTGTTTAAGAACAGACTTATTAATACATACATAGAAGGTAATAAAGAATCAAATATAAATGTTCCTTTATCTTTATTCAAATTGCATTACACTATGATGATAAATAGTCAATTATTACCTGAAGTAGAGATAATCAATAAAAGTCATCATCCCTATGTACCACGAACTATATAAGCAAAACTGTGACTAATTACAGATTTAGTAGCTTCTTCATGCCATAAAAACAGACCATCAAAAAAGCGCGTTTACCAATATTCCCTAACAAAAGAAAATTTCATCAGTATTTGTATATCCTTATTTTAAAAAAATAATTATTCATTTGAATCAGAACTGCTTTCCATCTGCCCCATTCTGCCTCACCTGTTAGATTCCACAAGTGATTTTTAGGATACACTGTTCAACACTACAATACATAACACTACAGTGCACTACACTACGCCACACTAAACACGTTACACTACACAGCACTACAAAACAAACAACAACAGTATACCACACTACACTGCACATAAGACTACACGATACTACACTAAACTATACAACACTACAGTACACTAAAGTAAACTAAGCTACACTACACAACAATACACACAACCACACCGCACGAAACGACACAACGCACACAACACTACACTAAACAAAACAACACTACTCTATATTACACTCCATTACACTTCACTACACTATACCACATTACACTCACACCAAACCACACTACACTAAACAAAACCACACTAGACTACACCAAACCACATAACACTACACTACACTACAATAAGTCACAATAAACACACTACACTACACTACACCACACAACACTACACAACACTGGACTGCAATATACTACACTAAACTATACTACACAACGCTAAAGTACACAACACCATTCTAACGACACTACACTAAAAACACATAACAACACCAGATAACACTACACTAGACTAAACTACACTAAACTATTCTAAATTACACTACATGATACTATAAGACACTACACTAAAATGCATTACATTACACTACACAATACAACTCTACACAACATTACAATACAGAATACTCTATCATACACTTCACTATACTGCACTACATTACACTACACTGTAATACACAACACTACATTTAACTATAGATTTTACACTCAACTACACCGCATTACTAATCACAATAATACTCTAAGCCACACCACACTAAACTAAAATACACCACCCTACGATACACAGTATTACTTTAAACAACACTACACTACACCACTATACTACACTAAACTACACTACACGTCACTGCATAACATTACATTACACTAAGCAGCATTACATAACATCAACTTCCACTACACAACACTATTCTACATTACATTCCATCACTTCACGCTATACAACGTCACACTAATCTACATTATAATAAACTACACTACACTAAGGAATGTTACATAATAATACTCTACACTGTAGTACACTACTTTACATTACACAATATTACATTATAATACATTTCATTACACTACAATACACTACACTACACAACACTACATTACACTAGATTGCATTACATTACATAACACTATACTACATTTCACTACACAACACTACATTGCACTGTATTGCACTATATTGAATTACATTACATTAAACTACACTATATTACATTACACAATGTTCTACTACACTATACTACACTATATTATTCAATACAACAATACATTGCATTATACTACACTATACTACACTATATTGAACTGTACTGTACTGTACTACTCTATTATTCTATACCATATTATGCTATGCTATGCTATGCTACACCACGCTACGCTACACTACACTACACTACACTACACTACACTACACTACACTACACTACACTACACTACACTACACTACACTACACTACACTGCACTACACTACACTACAATATACTACACTACACTACACTACCCTACACTATAATATGCAATACCATGCTATGATGTGATGCGTTATACTATGTTATGCTATGATATAATTAGCTATGCTGTGCTATAATATGCTACGCTATGTTATGCTATGTAATGCTAAGCTTTGCTATGCTGTGCTATGCTATGGTATGGTATGCTATGCTATGATATGCTATGCTATGCTATTTTATGTTATGCTATGCTATGATATGATATGATGTCCTGTCCAGTCCTATCCTGTACTGTACTGTACTATACTATAATGTTATGGTATGCTTTACTACACTACACAACACTACACTACACTTTACTACTGTATACTGTACAACCTTATATTACATTGCATTGCTTTACACTACACTACACTATACTGCATAACAAAACGCTACATTATAATATACTGTCCTATCCTATCCTATTCTTTTATATACTATTTATACTCTACTAGACTATACTATACTGTACTGCACTGCACTGTACCGCACTACACTACACTACACTACACTACACTACACTACACTAAACTACACTACACTACACTGCACTGCACTGCACCGCACCGCACCGCACCGCACCGCACCGCACCGCACCGCACCGCACTACAATACACTACACTACACTACACTACACTACACTACACTACACTACACTACACTACACTACACTACACTACACTACACTACACTACACTACACTACATTACACTACACTACACTACACTACACTACACTACACTACACTACATTACATTACACTACACTACACTACACTACACTACACCACACCACACCACACCACACCTCACTACACCACACCACACCACACCACACCACACCACACCACACCACACCACACCACACCACACCACACCACACCACACTACACTACACTACACTACACTACACTACACTACACTACACTATACTATACTATACTATACTATACTATACTATACTATACTATACTATACTATACTATACTATACTATAATATACTATACTACACTATACTATACTGTACTGTACTGTACTGTTCTATACTATACTATACTATATTATGCTACGTGTACTTGGGTAGCTATAAAAAAAACGATTGGAATTTCGGATGAACCATATTAAATATCGCAGACATTTACATAAAGACTGCGAGGACAAAATTCTAATTGATGAGGTTAAAAGACACTGCATTGAGGTAATGCTCACATGTATTTTAAATTCAGTATCCAGATACATTTGCACTGGTATCATGTATTATTGTATAACTGACGTTTTATTACTGAAAATCATTTGAGTACAAAATCGTATATTTTACATACCATCCCAATATGGGTCACATATACATAATGCTATATTGATTGCTCCTGATAACGGACTGTCATTTCTAGCACGGGTGAAATCACATTTTCCTCGATTAGAACAACCAGTACATACAGAACTATATATCACATTTGACGATCCATATGTTAATCCATCCGTTATTAATATGCTGAAACGAAACAATGTCAAATCAAATTGTTTTCAAATTATTCCTACGACTCATGTGTTTCATTTAAGAAATTATATTAGGAAATGTTGGTATGAAGGATCGAATTTCATCCTTAGCAAACCTTCAAAAGAATTGTCCGTAGTTATTAAAAAGGTTTGTACGCTAAGTACGTAAAAAGATCATACAATATAAGGTGTATCTTCATAGTTTTTAGATCATTATTTTGTTTTCTTCAAACATTTCCTGGTTATTTGTCATTCTATGCTAATTTTTTTTATTGTTGCTTTTTTCCTTTTTTTCTTATAACTTAGTAAGAATTATCATTCAGATAAAGGTAAGCGCTTTAAAATAGTTTAACGGATAGCGATTTCCAGGGTTGTTTGAAAATATTAATTGTGACATCAAAGCTGTCTGCAAATATATGCTCTACCTTCAACAGACCGATTTAATATCGAATTTCAATAGAGTGACTTCATATTGATTTTCTATAGACTCATTTTATATCGAGTTGGCATAATATCGATTCTCTGTTGACTGACCTAATACTGAGTTTCAATAAACTCACTTAATATCGAGTTTTGATAGGCTGACTGAATATCAAATTTTAATAGACTGACTGAATATCGAGTTTCTATAGACTGATATAATATAAGCGCACTTACTCTATTTGCACTCTGTTTTATGAACGAGTCAAATGTAATCAACTCGGAAATGCAACCCTCACTGGGAAACATTATTTGGAAACACTTTCACTTCTCAACGTAATTGCATTGGAAAGTGAATCATGTTTTTAAAAAGCCAATAGCTTATAAGACAGTGACATTTAAATAACATCAAGACAATCAAACAGAATGCTGATGACCAATACAGCGACTATTAATAATGTTATTATACTGATTAATACTGTAATACTTATGATGTTATTAAGTACATAACTATAAATTCAATTTTCCTTATTAATATTGTATTTTGTTGTTGAATACTGTTTATTTCATTCTAAATAATACCAAAATATACTTCATTATCTTTGCTAATAATAGTACTAGAATTACATTATTTCATACTAAATAATACCAAAATATACTTTATTCTCTTTTCTAATTGTAGTACTAGTATTACATCAGTATCATGAGTATGATTTAAAAAGAAAATGGATTAGGTATAACGGTACCAACTGTGGGTGGAGCGTAAGGTGTAGGGTCCATACCAATCAGAATTAAATAACAAGACAAGCTATGATTGGTGGATTATGTAAGAGTTGTACTTTCTGTTAGGCTTAAAAATAGTTTAGCCTCTTGGCAACATGTGAATTTAAGTTAATTCCTATACAGATCATATTTTGTATTTTTTATGATTTTTTGAAAATGTCATAGACATGACTGAAAATAGGTATGTTGTGACTAGATAACTCATACCCCTGTCTAGTTCCAGCAGAGTTATCTCTCTTGAATGCAATGGAATACCTGGTTTTGTCATCATCAAATTGACAATCTAACATTGTTCTCCATAACAGTGTGTGAGATGCATGCTAAATTAGGATAGAAAATATATTTATCTCTCCAAATATTAGCATTGAGGTCTATGGAAAAACAATTGGTACCGTGATACCATTAATAGATGCAACAACCGCGTCGGATCATTCGATTGCGCTAAAGCTGTGTTGGCTTATATGGTGCGTAACTAAGCAAGGTACATAACTCTCAATCCTGCGGTACCAAATAACCTACTTGTGTTACTGTGACGTAAAACACCAATCGAAACAAATGCCAGTTTAGAACAAAGATGACTATATCTCTAATATTCCTGTGTAAAAATTGGCTGCTACAGTTTAATTAACTGTTAAACTATGTCGATGTTTCAGACCCATTGAATAAGCCCAGCTTTATTAATTTCTAAATCACAAATTAAAAATATTCAATTACCTTTTTGAGTAGACTTCCTAAATGTGTGTGTGTGCGTGTGTGTGTGTGTGTGTGTGTGTGTGTGTGTGTGTGTGTGTGTTTATTTGTCCTCTGTGTCTATTATCTTAAAGTAATACTTACTAATGTAATCTTTATTTACTATTCCCATAAATAAATAAAAATTATACTGTCGTCTTCACTACTAGTATAGTTTTGCAAGCATGCAAGTAGATATTTCACTGCACTTAGCGGGAATAAAGCCCAAAGCATGGCAACAATAATTTAATGTAAATTCATAAACGTAATATTCAAGTAAATATATCTCGTTTTTAATTTGTTCTGTTAAATGTGCTCGTGCTTTGGTAAAGGAACCATCAGGCGTCATAACAGGTCCGAGAGATGCAAACTTATTTACAATTTCTGTGTTTCATTACAGTACATGAATCCCATATTTTTAGTTAAAGTACCACCTTCTCTAAAACTGATAATCTTTGTTTTTGAAATGCTGACCACAAGTTTCCACTTTGCACAATAGTCTTGCACACAATTTAACCTGGCATGGAGGCCTTTGTACGAATCCGAAAAGATGATAATGTGATCTGCGTATAAAATAATTAAAGGTTGTAAGATGTCAACATCTATACCTTTAATACCGTGGAGAGCAAAGTTTTCCCCTAGATCCTTTACAACTATTGAGAAAAGATTTCCTAATAAATATTCACCTTGCAGGACTCAAAGGATACAAGACAGTGCATCAATTAACATATTTGATAATATTTAACTTATTATTAATTATATAAGGACCAGCCTTGCTACATAATTATGTTTATGTAAAGTCTGTTCTACCTCCTAAAGGAAAATATTTTTATTTAGTTAATTAAACAGAGCTTTAATCTGTCCTTTTGCATATCTTTCATTAAAGCTAAGACATTATTTTGGTTTTAAAAAGTGATTATTGAAATTGTTTACATCGTCAAAGTATTTTTCAAAAGGATCCATTATAATAGCTTAAGGTTTCACTAAATCTTTTAACATTTTTTTCAATATAGCTTTGCATCTTTAAATTCCGCTTTTTTAAATCAAATATTTTCAGTTTATCACAGCCATGCCTATATATTTTGGAAGTAGCTGTTTATGGTTTAATCATGCACTTATCATTTCCTGTCTTGCTTTAGGTGGGATTTTTCTCTCTATTTTTAGAACTTGATAATGACTCCATTAACTCATACAAATTAACTGCTCATCTTCAAGTAAACACTTAGTCAAGGATTATATTTTTTATAATATTACTCCGGCATTCATTCATGACATTTGTACAATAATTCAAAGAATGGCAAACAAAGATTGTGAAAAAAACATGTACTGCAGACAAATAACTTTCAATATTGTCAGCGTTAATATCCTCAAGTACATTTTTCGTAAATAATTTATAACTTGCTCGATTGCATAATCCTCATTTGATTTTAATTTATATTCATATTTAATATCTGGTCGACATACATATTTACTCTCTATGCTTTCCTGGTCTCTGTCTTTCATAAATATTGATTATACATCATTAAAATATTAAACTCTGACGTAAATGATGCAACATAATGATCTTACTTCATGTTATGATCACTGACATGACATATTAAAATCTGACGTAAATAAATAATGATCTTACAACATGTTATGATCACTGACATGACATATTAAAATCTGACGTAAATAAATAATGATCTTACAACATGTTATGATCACTGACATGACATATTAAAATCTGACGTAAATAAAGCAACATAATGATCTTACAACATGTTATGATCACTGACATGACATATTAAAATCTGACGTAAATAAATAATGATCTTACAACATGTTATGATCACTGACATGACATATTAAAATCTGACGTAAATAAAGCAACATAATGATCTTACAACATGTTATTATCACTCAGATAAAGTAATATTAAATTAAATGAAAAGGGACTGAGCTGCAATAAAATACTCTATCAAACTACATCGCATTGCCCAACATACATATATTGCCCAATACTCTTATAATTACCTACACGCCCGTTCATTATACGTAAACATGTTTACTTTCAAAATTCAAGTACCTGAATGACAACAGAGCCTGGCTGTACATTATCTTTTGAAACAAGAGGTTTAATATTATAATCATCAACGATATAATCGTCGGGTAATGCATACAAATAACGATTATTGTTATCAACAACAAAATCTGGACCTGTTAACGATAGGTCATTAAAATTATGACATATGATAGAGTGTTCAATCTGTATTTAAATCACTTTTTACCAGAGATTGTAAAAGCATATTAAATGAAATGCATCCACCACGGATTGCATATAAAATGAATTTTGTAATTTATTGTTTTAAAATGCAAAGACATTAATCAAAATGTTTCCGAAATATTGAACCTTCAAATTTAGCCCATAGTATACCATCCTAATACCCACAAATAAATGTGCTGTCCTGAACAAATATGTCTTTAATACAGACAAATATGACACTAGAGCTTATTTTACATTCTCTGTTTCTTTTATTTAGAAAATGTCCAAGTTTATGTAAGAAGGACTATCGTTTTTGTAAATTATATAATTTAGGTATCTGTGCATTGCTGTAGTGTCCTGTGTTTATTGCTGTGTAAAGTGTTACTGGGGATAGTTCTGGTGACAAGTTGGCTGCTTGCCACATTTGCTTTTTGCTGACAAAACACTCGACCCATGCCTTTAATAAATATGATTATCATTCAACAGCTGGACTGTAGCTTGTTGAGCAATGTCATTTATGGTGGAAACAATAACGACCATATATGATCCCTGGTATATTTCTCGTTGGTCACTGGCGACTAGGTACATTTTGAATATCCACTAGTTTCCACAATCGGTAATTTTTAATTTGATCTTCATTTTCGTTCTGGAATGTTAGAACAATGATTCTTCAATATGCATCAGTGTTAGAATGGAACATGCCATCATTTGGATCAAACTTCTGCATTAGTCAACCGCTCCGGTGGCCTGGTGGTTAGAGCGTTGGCCTCGGATGAAGAAGGTCGTAGGTTTGAACCAAGGCCGAGTCATGCGAAAAGTTGCTAAAACTGTAACTAACTGCCGCCTCGCTAGGCGTTTCGCATTAAGAGGTTAGTGTTAGGGCTGGTTTGCCTGGTGTCAGGATAATATGGTTGGATGGGACATCATGCTACATGTCTGCGGCATGACGTCCCAGTGCTAGTCATCACTTTAAACTGTCTCACTGCAGACATCGTAGCGATTTATAAACTACGTCAGAATCTAAATCAAACACCCACACATAATTCTGCATAAGTCATTCCACTCAACAGAGCCTTAAGCCTGACTCAGAGGTCAGACACGCGAGTGCCATTTTCCCAACTTACACTAATTCATATAAGGGACTGAGTTAGTATTCGATCATATAATTCTTTTGATTCATATTTACACTAATACATATAAGGGACTGAATTAGTATTCGATCATATAATTCTTTTGATTCATATTTACACTAATTCATATAAGGGATTGAATTAGTATTCGATCATATAATTCTTTTGATTCATATTTACACTAATTCATATAAGGGACTAGTTAGTGTTCGATCATATAATTCTTTTGATTCATATTTACACTAATTCATATAAGGGACTGAATTAGTATTCGATCATATAATTCTTTTGATTCATATTTACACTAATTCATATAAGGGACTGAGTTAGTATTCGATCATATAATTCTTTTGATTCATATTTACACTAATTTATATAAGGGACTGAGTTAGTATTCGACCATATAATTCTTTTGATTCATATTTACACTAATTCATATAAGGGACTGAATTAGTATTCGATCATATAATTCTTTTGATTCATATTTACACTAATTCATATAAGGGACTGAGTTAGTATTCGATCATATAATTCTTTTGATTCATATTTACACTAATTCATATAAGGGACTGAATTAGTATTCGATCATATAATTCTTTTGATTCATATTTACACTAATTCATATAAGGGACTGAATTAGTATTCGATCATATAATTCTTTTGATTCATATCTTAAGTATCATCAGCGATCTAGTGCACACAAGCTTGCAAACATTCCACAAGTATCATCACTTGAGTTTTTATAAAACATATTTACATCCTAATATATTCTGAGATAAAGTTACTGTTCCGTTGTTATTATCGCAAATTTCATTAATTTAATAGAATCGTCTTATCCCTACTTTTATGTAAATAAATGCAATTCTAGTTCATACTTGAATCTAGGAATGTGTCATTAATTTTCATTTATCTTGTTTAATCTTACGAATTAGAGTGTTCTTTGTATTTTCTCTGTTTATATGTTTCGTTGGTCAAACTATATTCAGCTGACATATTCAGACACTGTACATTACCATTAACAGTGCCTACCACTTTTTTCCACACTGTCACGTGTGTTCAAACGTCAGTTGTGTTCAGTACAAACCAAATGTCTTGCGCTATGTTAAGAAAAGGATATTTTCAGTAGGTCTTTTGCCGATATATTGCTATTTCAACTTTTGCCGTCATGTTTTGTTAAGGTTTATATTGAAAACAATGTTTCTTTCCACCTTTGTTTAATAAGAACATTCCAACCTAGAATCTGAATTCAACGTCGTTTTGAGACAAAAATGATGATTTATACTCTGACCTTTTCAGGGTGGATATCCGGATTTATTATAAAGGATTTTTATAAGTCCTAGACCCGAACGATGTTAGGTACCTTTATTGCAAAATAGTGTTAACGTGCTTTTATGTACCCGAATAGCATGTGTGTGTGTGTGTGTGTGTGTGTGTGTGTGTGTGTGTGTGTGATAAAAAGATGCATAATTACTCAAATGTTTTGGCTTTACAAATATTCTCTTGTTCTTTCTATGTTTATCGATTTATCAACAGCCATTTCGACGGGTTTTATTATATGTATAAAAAGGGATTTACTATATACCTGGTACAAATCTTTATTTTCAAAGGATGTATCTTACATCATGATCATACTCATATTACTTTACCCTTTCTCATGCTCCAAGATCCTATATATTTTGCTTATGATTTCTCGAAAATAAAATTTGATGAAATGAATCTATCCTTGTTGAACTAATTAAGTAATACTCACATCAAAGGTTTTGGATTCATATCCGTTATTGTGCCGGTTACAGTTGCTGAGCCATCGTCATTCTTTATAATTTGAACTCCATCAGGCGGATTTGTAAGATAATATGTGATAGGGTCACCATTGCCATCAGAACCATTAACGGTGTATGAAAAAGGTTGATTAAGTTGTATATTCACCACCAGGGGCCCTGTGAGATATGGAACTTCATTTCCTGCACAAATACCGATAACATCAATCTTAAAAACATAATAAAGAAAGAGTTTTGATGACAATATTTCTTATATTAACTTGGGATAAATATTTACTTTTTTCAATACATGTAATTATCTAATGCTTGACCTATTACAAATACTGCAATATCTTATTGATATTAGGCCGAGTTTTAAAACTAGTTGTTAATTGTGGTGAGTTTTTAGTATATGCGGTACATGAATTAGTCCATAGGTGTAAGTTAGTTTTCTAACCATATAAAAGAAGGTGTAATAAGAAAGCATATAACGGTCAATAACGTGGTATTTTGAAGAGTAGACTAGTACCCTTCCTTAACAACGTCACGTGGTGTTACGAGTATTATGCTTTTTAAATAAGTAACAGAAGAAAGAGTGAAAAGCAAGACGCTCTGTAAAATTCAACAATTAATGTACTTCCATAAAATACAAAGTGAAAATGGTTGGAAAAAAATAACTTAAGGTATTACGAATTAAATCCCAAAATAATCCTAGAATTACAGACACAAGTCATAATAATTTAAATTTATAAAAAAAAATTTGCTTGAAATCCTGCAATTTTCCCTACAGAACAATAACATTACTAATTTCAGCAACCGTAACATTAGTACATAGGAGTTAGTGAGAAAACATGCAAAAATTACAAGTTCTCTGCATTGGTTTGATTTATACAGAAACACATAACAACATAATAATTTATATCGAAAGAATCAGTCATATCAAACCTGAAGATGTACGTAAACATAATATGTATGTATACATTCGTCCATAATGTATCAAAGTTTGATGATAAGCTAGTACAGATTAAAATAGTATATCTTGAAAAGGTGACGATTAGCTATGAAAAAATTCATCGGAATATAAATTATCACATTCATATTAATGAATCAAATATTTGCGTATTTTGTCATCAATAAATAACAGTATGAAATATTTTAATAATTTTAGTCCCTTATCCGACCTATACTATTTAGTATGGCAGTATGATTTTACATTTTATTTGCATTAATCAATAATCTCGCGTGTCTACCGTGAACGCCAACTTTGTGGTAAGTGTATGTTGCATACAGAGAGGGAGATGTGGAGGGAGCGAGGCTTGCGGAAGTGTTAAGCCCACGAATGATACAACCCTGAGCAAGTTATAGGTACCGGCATTAAAAACTGAGGAGTCTGCAGATATGTATATTTACTACTGGTACAAGGAAATAAAGCCTGCTTCATAGTGACAGATTAATACAGATGGGCAATAAATGTACTAGAGTCAACGTTTATAACAACTGTAAATACTTTATATTAATGTTAGCCAGGTATTTATTTTGAGTTTGAGATTCTGAAACATAACATAATGCACCATTAAGGCTTACAAAACGAAGTGTTTTGCATCCATTATATTCACTTGAAGCAAGACAGGCACATGAGTGCTAATATATAAAGTCTAAACTTCTGTAAAAATAATTATAATGTTTCAATCCGAAATAAGTTTCTTTACCTATCTGAGCTGCAACAACCGTGGCTTCAATTCCTATCCTTTTGGTTTCAATCGCAACTTCCCTGCTATCGGTAAAGACATAGTCGAATATGCATTCTGTGTCATTGCCACAATCCAGCTTCGCCTTTTGAACTCTTACAGGATCTACTTCATCTATAAATTTCGGTGTGAACTCTGCATGTGTGAAATCTTTGTAACTCTTACACGGCGGGTAAATGAATGCTGATTGAACTGGATCAATCATCCCTACTCGAAAGAAAAGAATAATTGTGACAAATAAGATTTTGCATCAGCCAAATATATTGGTTGCACTTAAAGTTAATTACTAAAAATTACTACTTTAAGGTTTAGAGCAAACTAAATTGTTTCATTTCTAAAAATGTGATGCTTTCCAAAACACGGATATATAATATTAGTCTGTTATGTACGTGATTGTTCTCTGAACTTTACATATTTTGACTAATTCCTAACTGTAAAAAATACATTTTAGACTTAAGTGAGATTATATATTTTAATGTTTGTTTAACAATTAGTGTCGAAACAGCATTGATCGTACATTACCTGGAAACAGTATGCATATATAGGCAAGCTTCAGATAGTATACACGTATACATACAAACAAATGCCTGCCATGAATGAGGAATCAGCCTCATTAGCAGCAGTAAATTATTTATAATTCTAAGTTGTCTACATTTTAATTGATCTTTATTTAGACCAGGTGTTAATCTAGTTCTCACAAACCGTCTACCAAAATCTGCAAAAATAATTTTCAAGAACTTTCTGAATCAAACAGAACGATGTCCCGGAAATGTTTCATAATCGCTGCATCAAAATGCCGATATTCGTGCTCGACTAAAACCAACGCGAGTAAAACATCGTATAAAAATGAAGTGACTTTCACTCAGAATCAACAATGCTATGCATACGAGACTAATTTCAAAGCTCGAAGACCAGAAATATAACCGGACAAATGCAAATACTGATATGATTTTAATAACCAGATGGACATAATACTAAATATCCATTGGAGAGAATCAAACATCTACTAAATTTATGGAAATATCTAAATGAACGAAATTACAAAAGTCACTCGCTTCTCGCAATAACATGAAATATAAGGGTCATATACAGACTTCTCTTCAGGATATTGTGAATTCATTCATTAAGTATTGTATAAATGTCTGATACATTTCAAAGATTTAACATTGATCCTGTTGTTCTAAAAGAGAACCAAAAACTACAGCATAGTGTACTATTTAAAGTGGTAAATGTTACAGAGCATGAAGTTTAAAAAATCACTGACATCCTAACTGTAACAAGGTTACAGGATTAGACAGGATTGTACCCAGGATACTTCCGTTATCTGCACCTGTGGTATCTGCGTCAATTTAGTGCAACTAAAGAATATTCGGGCATGCATACACTTGCAAAAAGCGAATTCTGTATTCATGAAATCTGCCAGCACGTATCCAGACCTAAACTTTACTAACAACACTTTCTAAATAACAAACAATCATTTAGCAAATTCCGTATATTTGTATTACTTCAGAATATGCTTCTACATTTTAACAAAAATCAGGATTTCAACATTTGTACATCCAGTCAAACAGCTGATGTATGGATGAGCAAATTGAACATAGAAAACCATGCCAAAATTGTTCACTTAAATATTAAAAAGGCATTTGATAGTCTTAATCATTCCATCTTACTGTCAAAAATGACATGATATGAGTTTTTAATGACCCTCGAATCCAGTGGATAGCATTATGTCTGCAAGGAAAAACAAAGCAAATGTGCATTGAAAATACAATATAACCAGCAGAAGGAATCGAAGCCGCTCTTGGATATTTTTTTGTCTTACGAAAAGTGTATCAAATGTTGGTCTTTCTGCTGACGATTTACGCTTGATTCATCTAATCCTCTATAAATTGTGTGCAGTGACGTAAACAAAAACATATATTGGTGACATAAAAATGATACACATAAAAATTATACGCGCATAAATAAAAATAGAACAAAATATTCGCTGATAACCACTTCAAAACAGCAAGTACGATTACACAAAACACATTCAGATTGATTTAAAGTAATACTTATGATTGGAACATAGTTTCAACATGACAATATATTATCAATAACGTCCTTTAACGATATCAGCTATACTCACATGTTTGACCATAGCGAAAAATATCTCTATCACTCGAAGACGCATTGAGCAAAGTCCCGTTCCTATACATGAAATCGTTTGTGTCATCTCCATCAAAATTTCCCATCAGCCCTTGAACTCTTCCCTTGTAGGTGTTCGGTATGGCTACCTCAATACTAAGCATTTTTACTGCAGTGGAGATGATGACGGAAATACCTGAAATAGATAATACTATAACATTTGTTTTGTGTACAATATTTATGTTTCATCATAAACGTTGGAAAAAGGGCGCTTGGTGCAAAGCTGATTCCAAACGTTCTCAACCTTATGACCGCATTTGGAGAAAGCTCTGTAATCAAACGGTAGTTTATATTTCTTGCTGACACAATACGAACTTGGCTAATACTTTCGTTTGATTTATAGCAATCGTTATCTTGTGTTCAAGCTTAGCCAAAAATGCGAGTATATACTAATTTTTTTTACAGATATTTTAATAGTAGGCAAAGAGGAAGGAAAGCAATACACACAACGACACGTTGTTAATATTGCACATTTTCCGGTGCGTTATTTTAGAAATGTGTGCTGGAATAGAATTAATGGGGATCAAAACGTGACATTTTATTGGGAGTGGAATCCAGATTTAATTTTTCCACGGGAAGGGAAGGACAGAATTTCTTGCTTTGCCACTGGAGGGGAATAACACGAAATAACAATATTTTAAAAATCAAAGTGATATATTATCAATGAATAAGATGAACGAGTTCTCATGTTAACTATCGGCACAATCGGGAAGATATAATGTTTGCCGGAACGTCAGTCGAAGGAGACCGTGTTTTATAGGGCGCCAACTGCAGCACTGCAATTTTAGACGTAATAATAATAATAATAATAATAATAATAATAATAGCAAAGACCTGTATGATGTTAAATAAAATGTTCTTACGTGCTTTGAAGTACTAATAAAACCACGAAGATAAGAATAATAGTCTTTCTTGTTTTGTATTCAAGCTGCGATAAACTTATTTTTGTTCGTGTGAAACAAGAGCTGCATAGTTAAATAAAATATGATTTCCCTCTAGTTCAAGCAGATTTCATTTATAGAATAAACTATCTTTGACAAAATACGTTGTCCACAAAGAGATATTAACTACGCGTTTTGATACAACAAAAATGTAAATGTAAAATGGTAATAATTAAATACGGTAAAAAAATATTAAAATTTAGAAAGATTAAAAAGAAAAATAAAGGTAAGGTTTCAAAATAAACAAGTTAACGAAAATTGTTCAGAAACTTTATGTTGATTATTCAATGACATTGTTGTCCCAAAGGATACTAAACTGGTCTCCCTGTTTTGTCTCATCTAAATTTCGTACAATTTCGGCACTCGTTCAGACTATTGCAGGTCAGAATTTTTTTTTAAAAATACCTATAAGCGACAATTGTGTACAATTTCAAATAAGTCTAATGACACTTTAAGTTTAAGATAAACAAGTTACACAGTTCTTAGAAATAATAACAACGATACAAATGACAAGACTTCCATTATATACAAACCTGAGGAAAACAAAGCACTAAGCGAATGTGTCTGACCATTTCGTTTTAATGACAAATACGATGTTACTATTGAAAACTCTTTTGTCGTATCGGAGAATGCCTTTGTATAGTCTTGAAAATTGATCTCGTGAGGACTGGATTTTGCATAAATTATGATACCTGCAAAGACATATGATCGGAATATGAATTAATAGCGTAAAGGATATATGCGATGATAATCATATAAGTAAACAGTGACATTAAAGCCATCATGTTATCTCTATTTGTTGAGGTACATATTCATCTTTTATCAATAAACCTATCTTTATGTTTTTTACATGTGTCTATCTATCCACGTTCTGTCTTCATAACCTTCTCTACTTTATGTCTGTCTCTGGTGTATGTATTAAATTAGTCATTTTAAATTCCATTTAAAAACTCTTTCTACAATATAATCCCCACTCCCAGATGTATTCTTTAAAACGAACATATGTTATGAGCGGAAACTATATTCATAAAATTTGGCCAACACATGTACCTTTACATCGTTGTTATTATCGTATTGACCGTTATTTTTAAATTTACTTTCTATTTTCAGAAAAGAAGACAGTTTGGATTGATATTCTCTTTTAAGTGCTAATTCATGACCTTTTGACCCTCATGTTGTTAAACACTTCACATCAGTTGCATAACTTTCAGTTCTAATACCCATATTTATTTAGTCTAATACATCATATAGTTTTTAGTTTCCTGCCAATGCTTATTTGTTCCTTGTCCTATTCTTAATGTGTGATTGTGTGTGTATGTGTGTGTGTGTGTGTTTGTGTGTGTGTGTGTGTGTGTGTGTGTGTGTGTGTGTGTGTGTGTGTGTGTGCGTGCGCGCGCAGGGGTTTCAACTTGTCATTTAGTGTTTTTTTTTATATCAAACAACATTCCAATGATATTCATTTTCCCTAGTACGACATTGTAGCAATTACCCGTTTTTGATCTGTTGAGTTCCACGTGCACACTAATACCGATGCCATCTTTGGCGGCAAACGCAGTGAAAATAGTGGCATCACTCAAATTTCCATCCCTTCTTTCAGTTCTTTCGGTTCTAGCCTGTAGGTCAAATATTCCAGTCGCAGAAGTGTTCACTGTCATGAGTGTGTACTCTCCCCATCCATTGAACGTGAAACTTCTTCCATCTAAGGTAGTAATATGGGGATCTCCACGTGCAACAGCTGAATACAATGACAAAACGTAAAAGTTTTTGTTATCGATAGTAATGCACATTGGGGGGTGGGGTCATATACCTGAGTCAACCAATGAGTAATGTCATACTCTTATTACGCTTATATCAGACGGCAAAGAGGAGATAGTGTACACATACACTGCGACCATTGTAACTTTTGTTTAATATATGCTTTTAACAGTCGTAGTATGATCACATGAGTTAGCTCGATGCATTTTAATAAAGACAATGAAAACATTACTGTACAAATTTTAACAAGTTTCATTCCTAATTATGTAATATGCACTTGAAGCAACCCACGTAACTTACTTGTCGTGGATTATGAAACCAGGTGCATAACATAAGCACTTGAATGCACCTTTTGGTTATTATTAGATTAGATGCAATGTCGATATTGACCATGTACATTCTCTTTGCCATTGAAAACCAAGAACGCTGGTGTTCCAATTAAATACCACAAATAACGAATTTAGGGTAGAGCAATACCAATGAAAACCACGGGAAAAAAGAACTATATTCCAAGTGCAAATAGGAAAATAGGAATAACTAAATAGTGAGAGGCAAACTATTGTAATCGTTTGGATAAAGTTTAATGCAGAAGCCATTATTTCAGTATTTAACGGTTTTTTTGAGAAGTCATAATGAGACGAACCCAGTAGCTCCCATGTAATGGGTTCGTGGTATGTTTTCATGTCAACTCCTGAGGTTATTTATTATTATTATTATTATTATTATTATCATTATTATTATTATTATTATAAAAATCACTTTAAAGTTGTATCATTATATTCATTATGAATACACGTATGAAACTTTATGTTCTTACTTTAAACGTGACTATTAGTGTTCCGTTGTTTTAATTAGTTATAAAGTACATTCAATCTACAACAGTATTTCAAAGCGAGCAAGTAGCAGATAATCATATGAAGAAACTTACTACCTGAAAATATTAACTTTTTAAAACCAACAACATTTTATTGATATTTTGCACTAATAAAATGCCTCATTGACGAAAGTACCACAAAAACTGTTCCGGACATTCTTCAAATATTTGACAGTAATATACTTGTTTTTGTTTTGAATATGTAATCATTGTTTTAAACGATTCTAACCAATTGGGACTATTTTGGGTTGCAATCTTTGTCCTAACTATCAATGTATTGAACAATAAATATACAACACTCTTATTTCCTACTTTTGTAATGAAAAGCTGTAAACAATTATGGCTAGTCATGTGAAACAGTGAAGAAAGACGGCAAATAAAACACAGGTTTTATAGATTTAGTAGGAAATTAAAAGTACTTACTGGGCCGCGAAGGGAATGAGGTGTAACAATGACCAAGTGGTCTAACGTCGTAATACAAATTACAAAGGTTGGTTTGTTGCTTGCAACATTCTTCTTTCATATCTAAATCATAGACTTTGTGTTCGTTTGTCCTTATATCTTTATGGTATCGAATGAATCCAAATGGACCATCACTCCGGAAACCATTGTTGTCATAGCAACACATCTGAAAAGAATGAGCATTCAGATGTGAATCCTTTGTGGAACAAGATCAAGCAATATTTAGCGTTCGTGTATGTCATACGTTTTGTAATATTTGAGTCAACAATTAGATGAACATATATCTTAACGATACGAAATCGCATTTAATTTAACTATTACAACGCTCTCTCTCTCTCTTTCTCTCTCCCTCACACACACACACACACACACACACAACATGCTGATAGTTTTTGACAGTTTATCATCTAGCTTTTTGTAGAGCATTTTTGTTGTAAATAAAACTTTTGTATGCAATACATACTGTGGAAAAATTTACAATAATCTATAAAGTAAGAACAGTTTCATTAATTAACGATTCCCTTGGTGAAAGCAGAGGTCTTTCAAGAAATAGTTATCTCCAGAAATTCTTGCTTTTGTATTTTAAAGGTAAAATGAAGATTACCTTACCAGAGTCCTTGGGTTGAAACTGCCAGTTTGGTAATATGTATGTGCATAAAATTCCATTAAAAGTAGTAAACCTATCGTTTGTGAAGAACTGGTCAAGATCAAGCATTCCTCGGCTACAAGGACATAACGGCATTTTAGACATCCCTTCATGATATATGTCTCTGTCGTTTCTCTCGGAGAGGTACCAGTTGAGGCACTTTTGTCGATTGGTATCAGTCCAAGCAGAAGGATAGGTAAGGCGGTAAAGAAGTAGTCCCTGATATCCTTCAACATATTGAATCAATATTATCTTATGCACAGTGAAGTCTAAGGGAATCTGCATTTTGGTCTATATATATATAATTTTTGCTAATATATTTTTACAAATATATATATGGTCGTAAGAATGGTCAAAGTCCAAAAACCAAGAGGTTTAATATATATATATATATATATATATATATATATATATATATATATATATATATATATATATATATATATATATATATATATATATATATATATAATAATTTCATTGTTTAATTATTAACTCAAAAATAGCTTTCTTATTCAGAGCGAAGAGGACCGCTCCGGTAGCCCAAGTGGTTAGAGCGTCCGCCTTTTCTCCGGCCAATTATTCCAAAGAATTATAAAAATGGTACTAGCAGCTTCCTTGCTTGGCGCTAAGTATTAAGATGTTAGTGTTAGAACTGGTCAACTTTGTGTCATGATAATGTGAATGATTAGGACATGATGATACATGTCAGCGGCATGATGCCCTAGTGCTATACATCACTATAAAGTGCCACTTCGCATAAATCGTAGCGATATGACTAAAACAGTTTTAAAGCTACATTAAAAATCTAACACAAATACACATGCCTAACGAAGTGTTGACAAAGAATACCTCAAACGCCTCATGTTTACTAGAAAAGTAAATTGATGAAAGAAAATAGAAATATGAATCGAATTGCGTTCATTTTTGTTTGTTACTATTTATGCATACTTTATATTGGTAAATTTGTATTAATAATTTATATTTTATTGTGTTTCTGCTACTAATTCGATATGAAAATTGAATATATATATATATATATATATATATATATATATATATATATATATATATATGTGTGTGTGTGTGTGTGTGTGTGTGTGTGTGTGTGTGTGTGTTTTGATTAATGCTGTGGTACGCTATCTCAATTTCAACAAATGTATTAGTTTCCTTCCTCTTTGACTGAAATCGTGTCCGTCAATAAGCAAAACATACCGTAAGTTATTGCTGTCGTAGAAATACTGTATGCTGTCGTTTCGAAGGAGTGGTAATTTTTATGGAACTGTCCAGATGCCGCAGAGTACCCAATGAATACGCTGCCAGTTCTAAGACTGATATCGGAATATATATAGAGCACGAAAGTATCCGCTCCATTTGTAAAGAGAACCAGTCGAAAAGTCATTTTCTGCAAAACATGAATCCAAAAATATCATCAAAAACGTTATAGGTGTGGCGATAATTTTGTTAATCGTACGTTTTTACCTTATATAAAAGTAGATATCAGTATCCGATAATATACGGTTGAAGTAGATGTTAAAGTAGATATCAGTATCCGATAATATACGGTTGAAGTAGATGTTAAAGTAGATATCAGTATCCGATAATATACGATTGAAGTAGATGTAAAATGCAATTAGATATCAGTATCCGATAATATACGGTTGAAGTAGATGTTAAAGTAGATATCAGTATCCGATAATATACAATTGAAGTAGATGTTAAATGCAAGTCTGACCAGTGATAACACCTTCAGTAGCGTCAATGCCCAAAGAAAATCGAACACACGTTACTCTTATTGTATTCAAATATTGACATGCTATCTTACAAAACTCTGTGTTTGGATTAAAATATTCCAAGAATAAAGGTCTCTTATTTATGAAACGCTTTTTATTACTCATATTGTATGACATAACTCTAATGACGGTAAAAATTTACATCTGTGCGTCTGTAGATACGTGGTGCAATGAGCGGCTTTTGTCGAGAAAAAGTTTGAGACAAGCAATAAGAATGGTTGATGTCGCACACTAATTATATTGCCAAAAAAATTCTATATATATAATTCACACACAGACACACACACACACACACACACACACACACACACACACACACACATATATACATACATACATACATACATACATACATACATACATACATACATACATACATACATACATACATACATACATACATACATATATATATATGTGTGTGTGTGTGTGCCATCCGCAAGTATATATATATATATATATATATATATATATATATATATATATATATATATATATATATAAAGAAACAGTTAAAGTTACCTCGCTAATATTGCTAGAAGTAACGTTTGTCCAATCAGCAGTAAGTATGAACTGTGAGTCGAAATTGTAAAACTCTGGATGAAACTTTCCGATCGCATGTTTCGCTTCATTGATGTCAGCCGATTCAGATGCATTTTCTATTTTATTGTGTACACGATAAGTTATGCTGGCATCCCTATTCAAACTTGACCGGTTAATGTAGACCAAATAGGGAGCCAAGAGGGTTCGTCCCCTCAAGACGGAGAGCGTTGTACTAGTAATACCTGGAGACTCAAAAGGTAGGTCAAAAGAAACGACACCGTTGGCACACACCTGTAAGAATGATAACAGTGATTAAATATTATTAAAATTACCATATGCTTAATCTCTAGATAATTAGTAGCATAAAACGATACAGCTTCTAACAGGACCCACGATCGTTAAATAAAGTCAAAATTGTTTAGCCCTCTAACAGTATATTACTATTAGTCCAAATTTGTGGCTATAACAGTGTTGCGTTATGCGTTAGTCGGTCTGGACTCTAACTGTAACAGAACATTATACATCATACTTTTCACAATGTTTTATTTAGGAGGAAATGTAATCGTAAACATTAGTTCTTTGTTTCACAGGAGCAATTTATTGTAAGTGTGTAAGTGCGAGTTTCTCAGCCCTCTAAATAAAATGCCTATAACAAAATAATAATAATAATAATAATAATAATAATAATAATAATAATAATAATAATAATAATAATAAAATCTATACTTACTATTTAAACTGCATTGCATTTTGGTACATTCAGACATTTACTAATCACCCAGTGTAGAGTAAAAGAAGAGGTAGAGATAAAAAAACAAAAAAAAAAACAATACCGTCCCTATAACTTATGTCGGGGACAGGGATTTTACTAATTGGGTGTCCCGCTTAATTTGGTTTTCGTTATCTAGAGGTTGACCACCCTCGATGTTATTACCCGGTTCGAGTAAATATAAATATTAGTGGTGAAACTTATAGGTGTAATAGAGATCTGACCATGAAATTAACGTTTACCGTGTCCCTAATAGTCCGTCTTGCTGCTGTCTAAACAAATGTTTAATTAATAATAACATTCTCCCATCGAAAGGACATTCTTAACATGGCAGCATAGTGATTGATACGCGCCTGTTCTCCAGAAATCTAATTAATGGTTATCTGTTTTCAACTAATGTATTCTTGTTAGATCGCCAAACATTTGCTCCTTCACAACTTACATTTGATTACTATTAAATAGTTAAATTCTAGGCACCTTCAATAATGTCCTTAATCTCTTCAACCGTCTCTTTTTAAAAACAAAACTCTCATCTCATTTACTGATCCGAGATTCTATATAATACTACTAGTGGAGTGAAAAAGGAAATAAAAATAATCCACGATTATTCTTCTTGTGGCATTTTATAGCAAGTCAAAATTTGACCGCAATTCTTGAAGAATTCTGGAGAAGAGAACAATATACGAAAGCCACTCAGTTTGCTTCATATCCAGCTGTAACAATGTCTTAATCATCTGACCCATACGTTATTATTATTATTATTATTATTATTATTATTATTATTATTATTATTATTATTATTATTATTAATTAATATTATTATTGTTATTATTATTATTATTGATATTAATATTTTTTAATTATTATTATTGTCATTATTATTAATATTATTATTATTGATATTAATATTTATATTATATGTTTAGTAGTAGTAGTAGTAGTATTAGTATTAGTAGTAGTAGTAGTAGTAGTAGTAGTAGTAGTAGTAGTAGTAGTAGTAGTAGTAGTAGTATTTGTATCATTTCATGATGACATTTTTAAAGAGAGAGGTACAGAATGACTTACAGAAGTGTTACGTGCTTAGGCTCGAATAAACAGTAACATAGAAAGAGTGAAAATAACAATTTATTGAGCACAAATATTTTCCAGAAAAGAAAAAATAAACTTACGGTTTTAAGAATCAATTTCAAAATTAATCCAAAAATAATTCAAAATATTATCCACTACAGAAATTGCAAACGTCCTGGTAATAAAATGTCCGAATAATTCCAAGTTCGAATCCCAGAGAAGTATCCAAGATGGAAGACGATGTCACTTGATGAAGTCAGTTATTGGTAATAACATTCTATCAGCACAATTCTTTTCCAAATAAATAACAAAATAAATCCTCTTGAATCCAAACGAATTGAAATAATTTCCAATACAAGGTAATTTAAAATAACTCAATACGACACAACTTAATATTCTAACAGCCCAAGTTCTACTAAATAGTTCGCTCCAAAACATAATTTATATACCTGTTTATACGTAAACAAGAAAGGGGTCACATGATCTTATAGAATCTTTTACAACAAATTTACGTTCAAAAATCACATACACACCGTATGACCCAACTACAAATAAAAAGATGTATATAACAAAACTCCGTAATGTTCTTGTAATCAACCAATCATTTTAAAAGCTTGTTTACAACTCTGATACCAGGTCAGAAATGAGGTCAACACCTGGTGTTTATTTTGTAAAGTACAGGTCATCTCCCAATGAATGAATCTCAAACTCAAAATGTCAAACTTGAATCTGACAAATAAACAATAAAAAATAAATATAAATGACTTATATCTAATATACGTAACAGAAGACAGAAAGTAGGGAGTGATACTTTTAATATTATTATGCGGCATTGTTCCACAAGCTGAATTTACCCTATTTTCTGAGGACAAGCGTAAATCAAATAATTAATGGCATATATGGTTCATTCATCAATATCTGAAAATCTTTGCCTTTCGAAATTCTTTTCCAATCAACACAGTTCAACTTGGCATATGCCAAATTTGAAGCCTCGGTACTGTACGGCTGTAAGGTACATTAAAGGCGAGTATATACAATTATGATTTACATAATCATAAATGTATGTGTGTGTGTATGTGTGTGTGTGTGTGTGTGTGTGTGTGTGTGTGTGTGTGTGTGTGTGTGTGTGTGTGTGTGTGAGAGAGAGAGAGAGAGAGAGAGAGAGAGAGAGAGAGAGAGAGAAGTGATGATGATGATGATGATGATGATGTTGATGATGATGGGCTGGATATCGTAAAGTGAGTGTAAATTAATATCTTATCTACGGTACCAAATCAATACACACACTTATGTGGTATTTATTTCTACTGAATGTATAAGATCTAATTCCAAACATTCACGGTCACGGAAATGTGATATCTGTAAAATCCAACAAACATTGAATAGCATCCACCCTGTAACAGTTGTGTTCTGTCCAAGATTATATCTAATGTTCACACAATCACATTAAAACATTAAATAGCAAGTTTAGAATAATGGTAAAACATATTTTATATTCATTATAAATCTCAAGTACTGTAACTCCAAATTAAGCAAAGCAAAGCCAACTATATTTACATCTCTCTCTCTCTCTCTCTCTCTCTCTCTCTCTCTCTCTCTCTCTCTCTCTCTCTCTCTCTCTCTCTCTCTCTCTTTCTCTCTCTCTCTCTCTCTGTCTCTCTCTCTCTCTCTCAGTGTGCGTCTTAATTGTAAATGAGGCTGGTTGGATTGTATGGACCTTACAGTGTTTGTAGGAAGTATAGTTGCATTCTCTCATCAGCATTTTTGCAGATGACTTCGTGTAATCATCAAATTTAAAGTCAACCTATTACAAAATACGACTGCTACTTTATATGATATTGTTGATTGTAATATACCATTTATCTCTCTGAGCGAGACTCTATAAACGGTAGATCTAATGTTGGAATTGTTCTTGTGATACATTGTTTAAAATACCGAATTTAGTATCAAGCTATGATTACAGATATATGTCATATTTCTGAAAAGGTAATCGTTTGATAGACATTGTTTCTGGTGATACGTGTCAAATTGTACGTTTGTGCAAATTTCAAAAATAAAATAACATAGATTTCTGTTTCAGATGAGCATTTTGAGCGTGCCAATCATTGAATACAGCAAGTCATTCTGGCATTTACAAAAATCGTTTTCAGCAAGCATGCATTTTTAAAGCGACTATATGTAAAATTCCTGAAACTTGACGTGTTTGCACCTGGACATAATGTAAAAGTATACCCGCAAGTCGTTCATGAAATTCTCGTGCTTCGATGACCCAATTTTTCTGTCGGAAATACATTAAGGCTTATCATTCCCATGATCAATGCAACCATCACATGATTTTTTGGCCGCAAGTTATTATGATGAGGAAAGTGACCAAGGATATCCAGATCGTGGCCAATATATTGTTTGTGGAGAGATATGTTGTCCAAGCCATGCATTCCAAACGGACAAAAAAATGCCCTACTTGCAAACAAAAGGCTCCAAAACTGATTTTGCCGAATGAATTTTGAATCCCTCTGATGATACTTGAAGTGCAATGTTACAGAAACTCTTATCGAAACGAGACAGTCATGGCTGATAATTTCTCAGGATACGACGGATCTTTTCTTTTGAAATATTATTCTGCACAGGGCACCGAATTCTCATCAGTTGTCATAAACAGAACCGAAGTCATTTACTTAAATGTGTGAAAGATATTATTTCATGATTACCATGCATTTGCTCAAAAGGTTGAAACAGTTTGAATGACGGAATGGCTAATGGCTTTACTCCACACATTTTAATTCTGAAGCTTGTTAACACTTCGTGTTATAAATCAGATGCTCTTTAATATGACCTAAACTCTGTGTGCCACAACCTCACTCATCACACATTTCCGACTTTCAAGAAGCTTTGTTCTGGCGACATAAATTATGTGAAACTCAAAACAAGCAAACGGTGGAGAAAATAATCTTGAATCTTATTATGTAGATGGTGGGATTTAAAACTAACACACTGTATGCGAATTTCAAAAATGTTTATTTCATGGATGCTGTAGCTGCAGAGACTTGGTAATCCCTTTCTCAGAATTCACCATGGAATATTTGTACGCCTAAACATACCTGCGATACCCAAGTTTAGAAAACAAATGATATTTAGTGACAGAAGTGCGCGACCAAGACTAGAGTTAACGTTAACGTTTGATAATTGATCGAGATGTTTAACGCACTGTCAAAAATATGAAGTAAAATGGCTATAGAACATTTAGATTAGGGCATAACCGATTAGCATTTTTCTACCGATTTCCGATTCCGGATCTTGGGCATGAAATTTTTCCGATTCCGGATACGATTCAATTAATCGGAAATGCTAAATCCGTATTTTTTTTTTCTAAAAATTTCATCTTCCGTTTCCGGGTTTCTGGTATCTGGTTTTGCCGTGTCTAGCATGTTACTTAGTACTTTACCATATCCGGCTTCATTTCCGGTTTTCATCCGCCAGTTCAAATAGATTGTCTCACAGCGTGGTTGTGTTGACCATATTGGACTTTTCTGACTTCTTATTTAACTTTATTAACGCACTATCGAATGACACGCAGTGTTAGACACGGTGCTATAGAAATTCAACTTTATTATTTTTATTATCCGAATCGGTCGTTCCTGCCTCGTCCGACTCCGATTAATCGGACGTTCATACTATCCGGTGGAATCCGATTTCCGGATCAAAAGTCGGTTATGCCCTAATTTAGATCCATTCACTTGTTTGTTTGGTGGACGGATCAATAACTTTAAAGTTTTAGACAAAGACTTTAAAGACCAATCTCTTGAGAAACAAAGGAAATGCACCCCTGTTCTTCCTCCACCAAATATACTGGCCGCTATGTATAGACTATCAAATGCTGCAAAATTGCGTTAAACCCACAAAACAACAAAATCAACTAAAAGAAAACAAAATGACATTGTAAATATTTTAACCTAATATTGCATGTCAGTTATTTTGCAGACCGCTGCATACTACAAGACTTCTACAAACATATATTTCAAAATGGTATAATTTTAATTTACTGCTAGAGGCTAGAAATGTTTAATGCTGGCTAACATAAAGGGTCTTGTAAGACAACAATTTGCCATATATTACTACTCGCGTGCTTTAGTTAAATACTATATCAATATATCATGCAACAGTTTGCCAAAGCAGCAACATGTGCCGTGATAAGTAAATTATTGTTCGTTCTTTTGTTTTGGCCGTAAGTTCTCTAAGAAACTGATTTGCTTTTTAAAAAAAAATAAACTATTAGGTCTCTCTTCTAGGTATTACGTAATGTATATACGTGCATGTTTAAACTGGTGAAACCTTCTGAGGTTGAAATATAAGTTTCAGTTGGTCACAGGACGTGTTCGTCTTTTGAAATTAATATAACGACCAGTTTAGCTTTACACCGTTGGATAATTTTATGTTATGACTTTTGATTTAATTTCCCTTGAGAACTATGCTATGCTTGATTTTAATCTTAAATACATGTATGATATTATTTATTGGCGTTAAAATTAATTACATATACGGCCTTGTGCGTTGAATTAAAAATTGGAATCTTGTAGTTGGATGAGACCAATGTGCATGGCTGGTCAGCATTTATCGATGTTTTATCTCCGCTGCTAAACCAGTCAACTGAAAAACGTATTAACATTAGGACAGTTATTCACGACTATACTCGATAACGTGTAAAATAATACAGACGATGTGTTCGCACCAGTTATATAAAGAACATTATCAAACTCGATTTTACCTCCAACTTAAATGTTATCAGACTAAAGATTTACTTTGTATATCACCGACTGGAACTTGTTAACCGAGCGTATCAATAAATCTATGTCTGAAGATGTTAAAAAGTTCAGTAATTTTCAGCATAATGAATTCAATTTAATTAGCTCTGTGTATCATTATAAACAAAAATGGTTATCATAATGAAATACGAAAACGGGTAAGGGCAAGCCATACAATACATTATTGTGTAAATATTATCTCAATATACCTAGGTCAAGGAACTATACCATTTAGCATTATTATTCAATAAGAAATGCTCAGATTGCTTGGTTTCGTAGACTTGCGAAGGACTAATGTGACATAGGTGTGAATACATAACTGCATTAAATAATTAATATAGCATCCTTCTATTTTTTTTTTCAATGACGTTTGAACATCAACCTACCTGGGTCGTCTCCAGACTCGGGAGATATCGTCGTAATATCTATCAATATAAAGCAAAGTCACTGTAATGAAGACGTGATCACGCATAATTTGGTAGGATACAGCATTATTGTTTTAAAACCTCCCTATTACTCGTCATACTTGGATTACATAGATCGTGTATTGACATGCTACACTAAACGTTACGAGTATACAACGGCAGCAAATATTAGTATAAGAGGACCACTAATATTTAAATCAAACTAGTTAAACTAGACAAATTAACTGGTATTAAAATTTAAACAGTAATTTTCCAACGTTCTGTGGATTAATTTAAATACTTTTAAGTTTTTAACTTGGCTGTTGTTTGGACCATATATTTCGAACAAAAAAGTTAAACAAAATGTATTGACTCTTTTCGTGCTTCGCTTCATTAATTATGTTCGATTATCTTAACTTCAATAAACAAGCGGTTTCTACTTTCGTTAAATTTCAAGTTAAAAAAGTCCGTTTCTTGATCTCTTTGCGAAAAGTGTGGATAAAACGAAATTTAAAGAGATTTATAATTAACGTGTGATGATACTGTAAGTGCTCCTTTGTTACTAGGGGGATTACATGACCTCTCTATATTAATAATCTACCCCTGCTCTCTTGTTAATTCGAAATTTGTTTGCTTTTAGCTCTCTCTGCCGACTTACACATTCATGTGCGGCATTTATCGTTATTAGATGCACTAAGTGCAGAGACATAATCCAGCAGCACATTACATATACGTTTTACATCAGCTTAAAATTATCTTGCAATTGAGTTTATGCAAATAGTGTACAGTTTAAAATACCTTGTTTCGTTTGTGTTAACGTTGATTTATTTGAGACCAAACACTTTCGGTTTACGTCTTTTGCCACGATTAGCTGTTCCGTTTCCACCATACAAAGTTTGCAAACCGCATCATTTTTTCAAGCTTTCCTTCCGATTTCCGTATTGTCTCTAGCCGTATTCGATCGACCCTTCATGTACTGACCATTTTTGAAGAGCCCCTTAACGGTCCTGAGTGATATTACTCTCTCTTGTGACCACGTCGCATAGTATCGTACCGTCATCCAAATTGTTCAATTATCAAACTGCAAAATATTTCTTTCCTAACAAATTGCGTATCATGTCGCGCCGTACGCGCGCCGTTTGATATACGTCCTATTTCCCATTGAGTAAAAGACATATGATGTACCGGTAGGTTTGATAAGGTAAAAGTAGTGATAACTTTGATAAGGTAAAAGTAGTGATAACTTTGATAAGGTAAAAGTAGTGATAACTTGTTTTGAGCATAGTAAGACAAGCCGCTAAGTTGTATTTCAAACTATTGGCACGACAGACGTTATTATTTTTAAACGTGTTTGTGCTTGTCATTGATGAGGCAGTAGTGATCCTTATCCATTCATACTTCTAATAGGCACCTAATTAGGCATCAACATATTTAATAACTATTTGAAAACATGGTATGATATAATAATGCATGAAGAGATTTAAATTATTTGATTTAGTTATTTTTTCTCTTTCTCCCATTAGAAACATCACCTTGTGTTACGGTGAGGGTTACGCATCTTTGTTTGCTTGTCAATCTGAAATTGAATACAACAACCCAAATTAAGAGTTTGTTAATGACATCAATAAACTTTATATAGCCTATATATTATAAATCCAGAAATATTTTTCAAAACCAATGCAACATTTGATTAATTGAAATGATTATTAGAACATTGTAGTTGGATTAAACACAGTTTGCTTTAAGTATTTAATGCAAATCATTATAATGAATTTCTAATGTGTTGTATTAGGATAGCCTTTCTTAACTTTCTTCTGCTGAAACAAAATTTGATGTAGATATTAAAAATGGCTTGATATTTCAGAAACAAAACAAAACAGATCCGATTTTTTTTTATTGAGACATGGGTGCAGGTGCATCTTGCAGCATAATAAATAAACTGTTGGGAAGGCTTACCCATGTTGATCGGTAGCTGAGAAGCATAAAATATGGGACTGATCGGCATCCTCATAATCAGGAGTCCATCCGATTTCAACATACCATGCGTTCTCTGCATTGGGATATTGCATCAATTGAGACTTTACAGAGCCGCGCGGTGAAACTGTTGTGATTTCAGCAATCCTGTCAAAGTATCAAGAAAAACATTTTTGACATCACAACACTTGATCACTAGTTCATGAACATAAACGGTACTAACGCAGATTAATTATATTCATCATAAGTTAGGTGACATGCATACACACAACAATTAACTCTCGAAACGTAAATGTCTTAGTTCTAAATTTAATTTAGCATGTTATCGTTCCATCATCACACCTTCTAGATATAAACTGAAGGTAAAAAGAGACCTTACCTTGCATTAGGAACACTGCTTCTTGCTATTATTTCCTCTTTATGGGAATCGCCTTGTTTGATGTAAGTGACTTCTCCGTCTAGCTTGGTTGGCTGCAGAAATACGGGGACCCCAAAGCAGCCTCGAGTTGATGAATATATTTGTACCAGAAACTGCACGGGAACACTACTGTATGGCACAATACCCCCAGTGGCCGGAAAATCTTCAACCTGCACAGCGACTCCGTAAAATCCAATTCCGGTTCTCAGTGGCGTATAGTGTATTGTGCATGTCGTCTGCTCAAAAGGAATTGATAAGGTATATTTAAAATTTATGTAATAGCTTTGAACAGAACCTTAACATAAGTCAAGGGTCTTTTCTCAACTGTGTTATCGAAAAGCAGGTATCGTATACAAATGGTTTCCATGAGATAAACCTAAGAAGCTGACAGGATTTATGCGTGGACATTTTCTAACGTTTACTCAAATCCTTCCACAATGATACAGGATTTCGAAATTAAATATTCTATCTCAAGGTCCATTATCAATATTTGGACATTTACAAATAAAAATGCAAACAGATTAGCACGGTTTATAACATTTCATCACAATGTATCAAAACATCGATACGTTAATTTTCGTTCGTTTCACTGAAGTAGAAAGAATGTATTGAGAATAACATGTTATGACGCTAGAACATGAATATATCACCGGAACCATCTTTTATTGTTGATTACGACAGGTACAAGTCTTGATTAATCAGCCGCATCCCAGCGTCAACCACGACTTAGACGCACCTCTGTATCATTTTGTCTGGCTTTGTTGGTGGAAAGGGCTTTTGATTTATAACTTTTTATTTGACTTTTACTCTTGTACGTTAATCCTTGTAACGATGACTGGCGTAGATGATAATAGCTGTTTGAAACGGAAGTAATATTTATGGATAGTCCCATTCCAGACTGGAGGGGGGCAAAACAAAGCGTATTAAAGCTGAAGAAAGATGAATGTCAAATTGTGTTAACTGAAATCAAGCACATTTATTTTATCTTGGCTCAAAAAGAATTTGTTGAATCCTTTTATTGTTCTTTTCTATAGTTTCACTCCATACCATAATGTAATAAACCATACCATAATGTCATCAACCATATCTCTCTCTCTCTCTCTCTCTCTCTCTCTCTCTCTCTCTCTCTCTCTCTCTCTCTCTCTCTCTCTCTCTCTCTCTCTCTCTCTCTCTTATATTATTTGTGTAGTGGCTCTCTGGAACAGTTCGAGTAGAGATGAAGTAGTGTTAAGGTATATTAAATGTACCAAAGTAGGCTACACGGTTGTCCATTCCAAATCGCCAAATTCTACTTTTGGCATCACGTTTTGAGAAGACTTTTGCATTTGGCGATCTAGCCACATCATCAAGTGTTCGCAAAGTATGGTGCGCGCATTTGCTTGCGCCACTGAAATGTAGGGCATAAATGCATCTGCGAATCTTGCTGTTTTGTTTTCTTCTTAGAACTGTGACCATTGCGTTTACCCATTTGATGGTCTTGTTCTGTGACCACAAGTGATACCATTCGTTCCAGTTTAGCTTTAACTTGATCTCATATCCACACTGGTACCTCTTAGGTCTCCGAATGAGGACACTTAAGGATCAAGTTCGATATGATGCTGATAGAATAGTCTAAGTTCTTTGCGCAAGTCTGGATAGTCGCCCATAATTTTCTACGAGTTTAAAGTGCCAAAATCGCGCACGTTATCCAATCTGGACACGGTTCTGGCTCTAACTGGACCGAAGACCAAATAATAGTATGACGTCATGGTCAACTACTTTGAATACAAGAACATAACATTTGTTCTTATTTTTACAATCGAGTGTGGTTGGAATTCGTTTCTCTGAATGATCCCAGCTCTTAACGTGACTAAAGCCTTTTCTCCACCTACCACGCTATTAAGCCAAATTGGGACATTGAGTTGTATTATACTCCGGTATTCATCTGGAACTCATTTTAACAATATAAGCAGAGGTTGAGGTCTCACCAGCAGGCAAATTGGTATATCCAGCCACAACGTCAATTTTAGTCTGAATGCAAAAACGTTTCATGTTTCCCAAAATATTTCTTACAGCAATGAAACAAGAGACTTTCTATATAATACAAATTAAATGCGTCTTATTAGAAACACAACATGACAAAAACTAACCTCATTAAGGAAAGCGTCAAGGAATCTATTGCATATTCCAGCGCATTCGTCATAAGAAATTCTATTAGACCATCTGCATCGAACAGTATCACCATCGTTATCGGATACTGAAAAGAATATAGAATATCTAACATATATTCAAATGCATAATAGGTCAAAATGGATGTCAATACCAGTCACGAAATATAGGTAGGAATTCCATGTGATGTCATATTTACCATCGAATGATTTATGGCACATAAAGATATTTAAAATAGGAATATACTTCAGCTGGAATCCTTAATAACTGATCCACAACTAAGTATACAAAGCGAGAAAAAAATCAAAATCTACAGTTCGTTGTCAAATAGGAAAGCTCATATACGCCTAAAACAAGATATACCAATAAAAAAATATAAAAAAATTAAAAGAAATAAATAAAGTAGCATTAATCGTGCGGCTGCTGTACAAAAACCTGACATACTCGAAACGTATCTGATAATCAAGTGTGCGTAAAATGTAAGGTCGAACGTACTAGAAGCTAAAGTAAAATCTAGTTTAGTCAAATAATAAAAGGTCATATAAGCAAATAAAATAAAGTCAGTTGAATGTCTAATACATTGAAAGCATATTACATCATTTGCGCTAAATGTGATACAGATGCGTCGAAATAATCTGTACTAGAGTGTAGTAAGTGATTAACTTCCGATATATTTACAATTACCTGGGGTAGATGCTTTCGATACTGAGGTAGAGATGTTACAAAATATTAAGGTAAAAGATTTGCATAGTAATACAATATAAAATGAAACCTTAAATCTTAAAATGAAATTAACTAATGGAATGTTCATCGAAGTCTTTTAATTTATATAAATCAAATCAGTGGAAAAATATTTAAAATATTTAAATATTTTGCATATCAAATAATTAGAAGTGATATATCTTTAAAACAAATAGTTCTATTTAAATAATCAATGACTCTTCGATACTTGATTGAACTGTTCAGATAAAAGTATGACAAATATTATAGGTCCTTTTTTCTGCTTCAGTAACAGGTACTTACGCAGAAGCCAAATACATACAGAATATAATTAAAAGAGTACAAAATTCATTCAGAAGAAATTACAATGAGCATATGATAGTAAAATGATGTTCAACTGTTTTAGTGACATGTAACGTTCGATCTATATAATAGCTCTCAATGTTACAAATATGGATACGAAATATCTACTTGTGCAGCTTTTAAATACACTCACCAAACATTCACATAGGCCGTATAAATACAATTTAGACAGATGAGGCCATTGCTGCATTAGGCGCCTGATAAAAGTCATAATATCCCCATAGGCGAACTTCAATTAGATATCTCTGTAATTGTGTATGAAATATACAATGGTGTAGACTTTACTGATAATAGATAAAGCTTGTCAAGGATGGGCGTTATTGCTAAACGTTGTGACAATGATAGCATAGCTGGCACAATACCATATTGATCATATACACTTGAGTAATGATATAATCAGATCCTTTGATATATAGTACCATTAAGATGTAATACCAGTTATCTTTAGATTGCTTTTATCACACAACAACAAGCATAACGGGAAAAGTAGATATGTTACAATGTTTATTTTGCTCTGCATGAATATACTATGTCATGAACCAAGATCACATAGCAAAGTTAGACGATGCAAATAATTAAACACATTCAATTAGGGTCGCGTATGAATCTCAAGCCAATTCTAAATATTACAGACAAATCATTTACAAATTTACTAGCTGCATCTTTGGATATTTTACATCCGCTGGGATAGAATTTCAAAAATGACATGTGACTAATTCAGGCCAAAAACAACAAAGCTTATGTTCACAGAAAAAGATTTTAACTCAACAAATACACGCCATACGTATGTGAAATAATTATTAGATGATGAAGGAAGGATCGTTATCAAATAAGATGGAGGCTTAGTGGTTCTCCTCATAGCAAATTCAATTTGAATTTTGGATACCATAAATTTATCACTTTTTTCCTTATTTGTTGACTTGTCAGATTAGGACAGATTTTTATCAGGACGATTGTACAAATGAATTCAGGTGAATAGGTAAATTAATACCTAATAAAAATGAGAAATATATTTGTTTCAGAAAGAATCTCATATCTGATAGCTTCATAATAGATGGTGAAAAAGTAGCTGCCGACAAAAGATAAGAGTTGTTGATAATTTTCGATGTATGTGCAGGTTGCCTAGAATGTTAACAATGAACAGTTCACAGTGGCTTACATTTCAGAGAAAGAACATCTATCCGTATGAATAACTCGATAAATTCGATAAAACCTCTTATAAAAGAGGTTCCCTCATCAGTTTCCGATTCACACGTATCTGATGACAATACACACGTATCTGATGACGATTCACACGTATCTGATGACGATTGTGAATGTGTGGATAATGTGGATCTCACACTTCGACCTTGAAACATTTAATGACAACAATTACATGAAAACATAATCTCTGATGGTATGTGAACTTAATGAGACATGTAAGGATAAATTCATTAAATATTACGAGTTAGATTCTGTGCTCTAGTACAGAACAACTTGTATCCCCGGATGCACGTGTTTAGATAGCAGGTGTTGAATTTTAACATGTGACAGGATGTGGCAATTTCTTGACAATTACCATGAAATTATGTTGGGATTAATATGATGCGGCAGATGACGTTAATTATTTTTTACCGACAGTTGTGTTGGTTTTTTTTATGAACGAATAACAGTTAATGAAATGATTCTTTAACCTGTAACTTCGACGTGCGATGTGGCATTATAAGAGCCCCATCCCCATCCGTATCTAAATGACAAAACGTATGTTTTGTATACCGTAGAAGTAATTACTATGATGAGCTTGCTACAGTAATGAGATGAGCTTGCTACTTAAGTTTAGCATGGACGGTAATAAGGAAGATTCAGAGAATGACAATTCTTGTGAAAGTGGTGGGATAAAATATATGACTACCACTGAGTCTGATTTTAGCAGAAGTACATAAGCCAGTGGCAGCATAAATTGTAAAATACGACACCATTAAATGAGTAATAAATTGTCAGCTGTTGGATTGGTTGTTATCCCTAGCTTGCATTTATTGACAGAGAAGGAAAGGTGTTTTGCAGTTATTGCAAACAATATCCCGTTGGAGTTACTGACACTCAACTGGGAAAGACCCCTTCGTAGTGTTTTAAAATCAGTGCTATATGGGAATATAGACTTCAGCAACTAAGAGATCTGAGACAAGGTTGATAGATAGAGTGATATATGTAGGTCTGACATGCAAGTTAGTAATAGTAGGTATGTTTTGGAATAGATATGTATTTTCCTCATTCTTTGAAAGCCCAAATAGTAGACCCTTTCCAAGTTTTAATAATGTATAACAAGTGGAACGTAAGTTGGAACAAGTGCACTTTATAACACCGCGTGTCCTGTACAAATGGGAGAAAAAGATTTGATCAGCCCTGAACGTATTCAGATGAATAAAAGGGTTTCTGATCTTTCAACAATGAATTAAATGTCACAGCCGTCAGATATCGTTCTGGGATAAGGTCAAACCTATTCGTTTACAATAACAAAGATGGAAATAAACTTTATTAAACAATAAATTGATGTGTAACAAATCACTCAATAATGTGATATGTACCGAAAATATATTTCACAACATAAGGAAATGAACAATCAACCAATATGCTCGGATTGTACAATCATTATATTCAATTTTCTTTCTCAGCATAAGGAACTGATCAACATATAAATATTCTCAGAACAATAGACAAAGAAAATCAGATCGTAGAATCATTATATTAAATAATCAAACTGAACCAAGTAGCACATAGGTCTTACGATCACACACGTTATTTAGCGGATAAAGAAAATATTGTACCATACGCTCATTTCCGTACACTGTATCGAAAAGCAAACTGGAGTCTCTTTAAAAGTTGTTTCTCTTGATCTGTTTTAAAGTATATACAAGTTCTCATGTCATTATGTCTGGAATGATATGATTATCATGGTATTATTGAACTCTTTTTTTTTCCAAGAACACATTAGCTGATGTTTCAAAATGTATATCAAAAATGCTAGTCCAGTTGAGCTAGATACTAATTTATTTACGGCATCTAAATTTCCATAATCATCTATTAAAAGAAAGTAATTGTAAAATATTACATGTCATGTCTAATCACGTTTCTAATTTATCTTCGGAATCTATCCAACCACATTTTCATTTTAAAGGAACCACTTTCTTACGTTCTTCCCGCACACCCATGTTATATATTTTAAAGTTATATATTTTTCTTTATTTAATTTACTACGGCATCGCCTGTATCGTAGTTGCTTTATCGCGTTAATTAAATGACCCATTTGTATTGTGTAGCTATGTATTGTTGTACTTTCTTTTCTCTGTATTGTTTCGCAATCTATACTAATGCGCATGGTGATCACGTTTCAGCTGATTCATTTCCTAGAGTACACAGTATATTTTTACATTTTAAAAATTCATAAACTTTCAAAATCTAAAGTTTTCTAGCTCTTTATATACTGGTATATATGTATTGTTCTTCCAACATTTTGGTTGTTGAGATGCCATTTTCCTTATAACGGATTAATGTTTCAGCATCTTCAATGCAGTAAAAGATTCAGCATATCCTCTCTCTTTCAAAAGAAAATAGTCTTTCTATACTTGTTATGTTTTATTTCTTTGCTTGCATTTTGTTTAATGATGTATGAAGAGTGTTACTATATCCATAACGTAAGCAGGTTTTTACAAAAACAAATTTTTTCATATCATGTGAAAACGTTCTACATACAAGTCATAATAGTTATATTTAATATTTCTGCAACAGGTGCTGTTTGCCTGATGAACGGTATTCATTGGTTTAGTTTCCTAGCAAATCTTAAACATTTACTTGTAAAACCCTTTTAACTTTCCAAACAATACTGTTTCAAGGTATCATCATTTAAATATTCGAGTCAAATCCTCTCTGTGTTGTCTCCCTTTTTCTTTCTTCAGCCCAATCGTATTGTAGCTTAGCCATTTTGATTTATAAATGTGTAGATGGAAACTAAACGATGTTCCAATATAGCAGGTAAAGAATTTAAATTAAACACACTTTCATACTATGTGTCTCTCATTTGGCGACAAAAACGTTGCAAATATACGTGAATATATAACGGAGTATATGGAGTTTTTGTGGCAATAAAATACCTTGCTGAATAGTCGATGTGAAGAATTTCTTTTTAAACAATGCTTTTTATCAAAGCTGGATACAGCAAAATAATTAACAATAAAGGGTTTGGTGAAGACGATGATAAAGAGAATAAAGCATCTGTCCGAAAGGAAAACTATTAATTTGATGGAGTATATAGTTTAGAAAAAAGGAGGAAAGAAAAGAGAAGAATAAACGAAAGCAGAATCAATTAAAAGTAAATCTGATTTGCTACGTACAGTTGCTAATGACCAGCGCAAGTATATGCGTGTTAGTGACAGGTGCGCTTGGTAATTTTCTTATACTTTCCAATACATTTATGAACGGTATCGATAATATGAATGTTTACATCATATGAAAGCGTTAATTTACCATACAGGAATGTGATTAAAGTTAAATTAGTATATATTGTCTGGAATTTAAACACGTTCGATGCGTTGATCTTGGTAATAAATATAAGGGAATAAAAACGTGTTCTGTTCTTTATACAAGTCCACACGCACAAAGATTTGATGATATTTTATACTTTGTAAATAAAATGTATTGTAAAACTACGTTTGTTACAGTCAAGATTTTATTAATTTATCTTCATACTTTTCGAATACTTGCATGTCACAAATCTCAATAGTCTTCCACGAGACTAATATGAACATTTCGTATTCTAGCTTGATATACTGTATAGCAGACAGTCAGTTAAGCATTCTTTCAATAAAGCGTGTTTTAGTTTCCTTTCTGATATGCGTTCATACGTTTGAATGACATTCCGTAAAGAACGGTTTTTTGATACTTTAAATAATATTCAGTTCAACCATTTACAATCCTATCAGGAGATCAATATAATACTTTACGACTGACACACTGACTTTAAAATCCACTTAAATTCCCAAAAGGACATATATTTAAAACGGGAAAACTTACTTTCAGCTGTTTACAACTTTTCTTTACACTTCCAAACGTATGGCTGATTTCCGATTTATATCAGGTTGTAGATTGAATTTAAGAGATCTTTGAATTGTCTTTAAATTAAACCGAATACAATTTGTTGAGCTTTTACTCGCGCCAAATATGATATATTCCTTTTTAATAAAGTGATGGTTTTATAATCTTACTTTAGTGATTGATAATGCTTGTCTGGATATTACCATAAATGTAGTATTCTCTTTTATTTTTGATTTTATATTACCGTATCACCCATAAATGTAATCTGTAAATTATGTCATCTTTTCTACAACATTGCATGATATTTTTATCATTTTTAAATTAACAAAACAACATGTATAATATATTGAACGTTATTTTGCAATACACATAGCTTTGACCACACTTTCCTCCGAAATAGTAAACAAATACACTTTTAATTTGGCTAGCCATGGATCTATCTACAACTTTATGCAGTTATTAATGTTTCGATAATATTGAACTTTTTTATTTCCCTGCACAAAGAATAAACAGTATTATAATTATGTTTAAGTTTGTCATGAGTTACATCTCTACAGTTGTTTCTAGAGATGTGCATCAGAATTGAAATAATCCTAAGCAATTTACCCAAGATTCTTTTATAAGTATCGATCAAGTCCTTCATAAATGAGAACACAGGTTTATAAGACTTAAGAAAGTTGGGTGCATCATCACGTTTGGTGCATTGATGGAGTAACGTTCATTTGTTTCTCTGTAATTGAAAGATCTTTCTCCGCAAAATGATAAATGTCAGATATATATTTTCCATCTAAACGAGATTTGATAGACAACATTGTCTTACACCGCAATCTTAGTGGTAACATTCTGCTAAAAAACCATTGTTTGATCAACAGATTTTGGCATTATCATTAAAATGACCGATTCAATTTACCAGATTTGTATCAAAATTGAGGACAGCTACCGTATAAATATAGGTAATCTGGATTATTGAAGGTCTTTTAAAAATCGGCGAGAAAATGAAAAGTTGGGGAAACGGGACTCTTTCCATGTACATAATGTCCAACAAAATGCTAATATTTTGACCTGTATGTTTGCTTTTTTAATAAAACCGGCTTGAATTTGATGAATGATCCTTAAAATAATTTGGATTAGTCTTCTCGGATATAGAGGATCACAAATGTGTAGGGATTTAATATTTAATGTATGAAACGAGTTGAATAACGTCCAGCTTTTGCAAGCCTTGGCGAGCAAACGATAGCCATTTTTCAACGAGTTTCATAAATTTATGTTAAATCATAACCCGTTTGAAATTTTTTTATGTTATAGTTTATTTAGTTTTAATTCTTAAGATAGAAATAGGAATGAAAAGGTTATTTCATTCTTACAAACATTGCAATTTCTTTTCTTGTGCATACTTTATAGTCCCAATCAAAGTTGAACTAGAATAAAGCAGAATTTACATTTTTACAAACTATAATTCAAAGAACAAAGGTCCATCCGAATAAACAGACTATTGTATAACAACAGAATCGCGTTTTAAAAACAGAATGATCAATGCGTGTGATGTCACATTGTTAAGGTAGACAGTAGGCCTAGAGGATGTGTTTACCGTAACATTCACTTTCACAGCTAAACATTACATTGATACGATTTGTATGTGAAATACGATTACTAGGCGCAGAACTGTCCATATTTACTGCAATGTATTTGTGACCGGATAATTGCAGTATTTTATTTCAAACAGTTGACAGTATAGAAGACGTAAAGAAATATAGGATGAATATTAGGTAACATATATATTGCCCTCCCACCCACCTCCATACACCCTAAACCCCGCTATCAAATGAGCAATACCCTTAGTTTTACTTCTTATTGTTCTTTTTTCTTTGAGTGCTATGCCAGTTTTCTTCTGATGATATTGTTATGCTTGACATAACTCATGTGGTGGTAAATTGTCCATATTTAGACAGTGGACATATTTCCTTTTGCGAGTCGAGTTGAAAAATGACCGCCAAAATGTTCATTCAATATAAAACAAACCAAAAGGCGGGATTCAAAAGGTTTCCCCACAATCGCAGCAAATCAATAAAGCAAATACTGCAAATTAATGTATTGGTCTTATTTTGCACGAATTAGAATCAAATAAAGTGATATGTTCACATATTATGTCACAAAGATAAAACTGTACACACATTAGGCAAAATGTACCGACTATGTGATACATTGTTTCACGCAATTTTATAATCGTCATTCAGAATTTGTATAGGCCGCCACATAGAAAGTTCATTCAGGTCTTTGTCTCATTTACCAATCAAAGATAGTATGCAAAGAGTTTGAAAAATTGGGAGTCTGCCTTACTCAAAACTGAAATTGAATGCTTCAATAAAACTCGTTTCGAATCTTGCCAGAATTTCTTATAAAATTCGAACGTTAAACCAGCAGGTCCTGGACTTTATTTATTTTGAATACCATTTAGTACTGATGTACATTCCTGAATTATTAATAAATACACATAAACGTGTGTTTTTCCCCTGAAAGTTTATTTTAGTTTTTAACAGGGAACAAATTGTCTATGATGAGATGGATAAGTTAATAGATTTTGGTAAAACCCCATTTCATTCTTCAAATTAATATATGTGTTGATAATTTCTTTCGATATACTTTTAATTTCATTACCACTCTGCTTTCAAAATTTCCTGTTTTCGATGTTAGCAAAATATTTACTACATTTTCTCCCCATCCCCATTTGGTTTTCATTTTAACTTAACAACCTAACTTTTTCAGTATCTAAGTTTCATAAATCTCTTCCGACCTTGCAAGCTTTTTTTGTATTTCTATCTCTTATTATTGCACTCTGCATTAAAACAAGTATGTCTCTTTTCCAAAGCTTTCTCTTTTTCCATTATAGTTATTTTTCAATATTGCACAATGTATGGATTCGTTTAAAATATCGCTTTTAGTAATCAGGTTCAGAAGCCACATTGGTTTCCATCATGATATTAACTCTATTTTATTGATTTTTATATGCTTTATCAACCAAACGACAATTCGGTGCGCTTATAGTTTTAATGTTCTGAACTTACAAGTAAATTAAGAGAAAAATAGCAATATTTTTTAATAAATGTTTTATGTCACTTTCAGAAGTTAGTATTGTCTGGTAAAACTGCTTTTAATTGTATTTTTAGTAAGGACTAACGTGTGTGCTCATTTCCGGAGACGCCAGCAGTTATTTCGATCAGGCAGCGCGTTGTTGCTCTAATAACACTAAAAATGAAATTTCAATCAAAGTTCATAGAGGTTTGCCATTATAGTCGACCATTCCTTTGTTTTAAATGTACAAAGCTTTACACCTTATACAGTTTCCATTTTCAGAACGGCTTAATAGCTGTCAATAAATCTTGAGTACCGTAAACAATGTATTATAACTCTTTAAAAAGCTACAAAGATTAGTGTGATCATATTTGCGCAATTATTCTTGCGACTCCCCATGCGTATAAATCTTTCACATAAATGTGTTCTTTAATATCTTCATCTAGGCAACTTGTTACCTGATAGGTCGATAGATGCACTACAGTTTTGAACAATTCGGACGATAGGGGACACACTTGTCACAGGAGAATGGTTGATTTTTCCCGTAGCTTTGTGGAGGGTAACATCAGTCATTGCAGTCATAGACCATGCGTTACCAGTACCAGTGAGAAGGTCAATCCAACAACAGCTGTTAAATCTGCAAAACATAAATAATTCGTTTCATTTCGTACTTTTATAGAATACATTTAAGTGTAATCTATGTTGTGAACATATGCCAAAAAGAGGTATATCTGGGACATATTGTAAATAAAGCAAGTAATAAACTACATAAACGGTTGAGACATCTATGCTTTATAATTTCCTCTTTCGTCACTCGTTCATGAAAATTCCGATTTCAAAACCATTGTTTGTTTGATTTAAATGTTGGTATGATCATAAAATTATCGTCTGAGAGATTCTTGAAAAACTTGGACAAATAAGAAAACAATAAAAATTCAAACTTGTAAAAAAAAAGTCATGTATACACGTATTCTTTGTTCTTTAGAGCTTATTGGTTTTAAGTTAATTCATTGCAAGTTCCATATATAAGCGAATATATATCTGTTTGTATTGTACGTTAGACACCTTAGTGATTCTTGCAGCTGCCATATCACGTCAGTGATGTACACTAAATAACAATTTGTTTATATGCAGCGACTGAGATTTTTCGTCCAGTGTTACAAATAACTTGCAGAGTTTATTACAAAATGTTTCCACCTTTATCAAATATGTTTCTTTACTTGTATTGCACTTGTCATACTTTTCATGAAATGGTGCATTTATGAGCGAATACTGTGGATTGTGTACATTTTTAGTAGTATTCTTCAGTACATACAATATACACGTCTATCCAATATTCAGCAGTAATATCTGCAGAAGAAACATTAATGCTTGATAATGATGTAGAAATACTATCAGCAGAAGAATATTTGATTTTATGATCGCTAAGATCATTATCCAATAACCTGGACTCTTTAAGACTCAGATTGGAAGCACGGAACGTTGCCTCAGACACTAGTTGTCAGAAACATTCACTGAGGACCAGAGATTGTCATAAAACGAATAAAGCATGTGCTGCGAGAAATGGGCCTAAAGAGAAAAGGCTTGAGAAGAAAGAGTCGTGACTTTTATCCATAATCAGATGAAAACAAAACAAAGATGTGTACATAGTTAGAAATAGACGTCCTAACCCCACCACGCTGTTTTCACTACTAATTCATTGGAATCATGTTCCATACAAAGCTGAGATGGGGCAAGAAAATTGAAATATGGCGATGTAGCGCTGAATAAAACCGCAACAAAATGAAAATAGACATAAATATCATGAGTCTAATTATAATATCACGAATACTCCACGTCATAATTATTCAGAGAATCTAAGCCAATAATATTAACTCGAGATCATGTATCGACTGTATATATGGCCGAATGCATACGAAAATCCTGAACAGCCCTTATACATACATGACTAACATCATACGACAACCATTGCAATAACTTTGTCAAATAATTTAAAATTCTGGATGGAAAGAACAAATTAAAAGGAAAGCAAATATGTGTACCCTAACCAAACCTGATGTGTCTATCACACCGCCTCCGTCACAAATCTGCTAATTGAGTTATCCACTGATAAAACAATTGAACAAAAATGTGAAACAAGCATCAGTCATTTATTCTCCAGTCAAATAAACCTCTGCATGCTGACATCAACAGTAAGCACTTCCTCTTTGATGAACATACCTCTTCGTCGTGACAACGTCACCTAAAGTGCGACAGTCTAGATCTAATATCGATGTGCCTGTTTAAGATAAAAGATCTTAATAAAGCAATTGTTCATATAATGCTCTATTTAGTACAAATAAGTACCTTCAAGGAAGCACACTGTTAATATATCCATACATCCAGAACCAAAGTTTACATGCATTTTTCTGTAGTGCCAATAAATAACTGCGTATCCCACCATATCACTAAATACTATCGCAGTTACATTTTCCATTACGTTGAGAGGGCTTTATTCAAGATACGATTGTTTGAAATAGTATTCACCTCTAAAGTAGATTTAGAAAGATTAAATATTGAATGAGAAAAAGTATGCATAAATTGATAGTCCACTTGACGCTATGGGTGTCCATAGAACAGAGTTCATTAATAATCAATAATCATCACTGATTTAAAGCAACAACATGTGACGTAATGCTCGGCATTCAATAGTCATGTGATGTAATACTCAGTATTCAAAAGTCATTTGACGTAATACTCGGTATTCAATAGCCATGTGACGTAATACTCGGTATTCAATAGTCATATGTGTTTGTCTTGAAAAAAATGGTTCAATATTCGTCAATAGAACCTCGTCTCTTTCAAGAAGAGTGTTTCTTTGTTGATACCAAATGTATCTATTAAACACTAAGCTCTTATTTAAATTGAGGTAAATATAAACAGCATTATTTGTACTGTTGGAATGTGTGCTCTCTTCCGATGCAAATAGGGTTTGCAACTCCACCTGTTGAACATCAAATGGAACAAACACAATAATCTATCAAAATTGTTACCTAACAACAAGGCGAGATACTCCGGGTGGTATGTTGTATTGGACGGTTCGTGTTCCTGTTGTCCAGTCTTCTGTTTCGCTGAAGTCCGTGCAAAAGTAATTTAGGTTCGTAATGGTGCCATTGCATCCACTGATACAGATCAAGCTGCCTTCACCAACGATAACAGTTCCGTTCTGTATATGCCCATCATTACAAAAATGGCCTGCAGAAGAGCGTCTCCAACTAACTCTATAACTGATTTCAATCTAATGGAGAAAAACAACAATTCTTTATTTAAATGTTAAATAATTTCATCTATGATTGTCATCGTTTACAAGAGGTAAAATTCACACATCTAAAGCTTTATCGTTCGTTTAGTTTAAATTGAAACATAAAATCAATTACCAGTTGTTATACATCAAAGTAAAGAAATCTGGCATTATGTGAGGAAAATGGAATCGGCACAAATGTAACAGAGTATTTATCACATAACAAAATGTATTGAGTTTAATAACCACAACTGCGGAATGTAGCACATTTTGCAAACAGTCGGATTCCTCCCTCGCTGCATGTGTTCCTTTGCTACACATGCCAATGTTAAGTATTTTTGACGTCATAATGTGCAATTGAACCTTTTAGATACATAAAATTACGATATAAGTACATTGACCTATATAAAGCAGTCATGTGATAGAATCGTTTTTATATTGCAAATGTGTTGTGTCTTACTTTGGTTGCTGACAGCTCCGGTGGTTTCGGATGCGGGTGGTCGTGTGTTCGATCCCCGGCCGAATCATACCAAAGACTTAAAAAAATTGGTATTAACAGCTGCCTCGCTGGGCGTTCAGCGTCAATATGTTAGTGTTATAACTAGTCGACCTGGTGTCAGTATAATATGACTGGGTGGGACATCATGCTACATGTCTGTGGCATGATGCCCCAGTCCTATACATCACTATAAACTGTCACAGAGCAGACATCGTAGCGATATGACTGAACAATAGTTAAAGCTACGTTAAAAATCTAAAGCACACACAAACACACTTTGGTTGCTTCACATTTAGTTTGTACAATATTTTAAGCATCTGAAATATATATTAAAAATACATACATACAAAATTGTCCCTTCCCCCTCCGCAAAGTATCTGAATAACATGTGTTCCATCACTTCGTTATTGTGCTCTCTCACTTCAATACTGCATACAGTAATTAAGCAATCTAAATATTCCCATCGAAGGTTGCGAATTTTACCTGACTGGATGTCGCTGTTGGCTTCCAAAGAAAATAACCTCCTCGAAAGTGTGTTGCCAGGCATGTACAGATGAAACACGTCAGTAAGAATGAAGTGATCGTTCCAAATCTGAAAATCCCAAGGTACAACGTAATTTGTCAATTTCATTTGTGGAAGATATGTATTTTTAGCTTGCACTATGCTGAAGTGTGTCAATGTTACAACCATGGTCATGATATGGCACATGATAATATCATTTTTTAGGACGAGTGACTGATTCTGATTAAATTAAAGTAATAGGAAAATATTTACAATTAACTTGTTTCTCTAAAAGGTTACATATATTCATGTCGTGTATACAGTTAATAAATTACACAAAGCGTTCCTTCTAATCATACATGAACATAGAAAGATTTCAATTTGTTCGTCGTATTGCACGTAAATAATATCAAAGTATCATATATGGTGCAATTTAATTCTTTAAAACTACCAGTCCTCCTTTTTCATTTCTTGATGTGTCAACGACGCTCTTCTTGCCAGTAAACATCAGCATACAACCAACATGATCGGACATATATTTTTTATTTTTATGTATATGCTTGTTTGTCAGTTTTAATAACTTTCATTATTTTCATTACATGCTTTTGTAAAGTAAATTTATTCACTAGAGATGACCTTTTACCAGAAAATCGGTTGACCTGAATTTTCTTTGGTAAACAAGTAATGTTGACCTAGATCCTGACCTTGATTTAAGGTTAGTGGAAACAACGTAAACAGGTTTCATTTTTTTGTGTAAATGATTGGTTGTTGTCAGGGTCAAAATTGGACTAGTGATGAATTAAACAACTATAACTCTTGTAGTGGGAACAGAGGCGTAACTTTGATATTTTACGCCCGGGGACGAACTATAAAATTGGCGCCCCATCCCCCTCCCCGTTTAATCACATTTTTCTATGACCGATTTATTACCCTTGTTTACTTATTATAATGTAACGTTGTAAGCCTCATTTTGGCGCCCCTGTACCTTGGCGCCCGGGGACATATGTACCCCCTGCACCCCCCTAGCTACGCCTTTGAGCGGGAATGATTTGTTCTCGTTAGGGTCATGTCTGTAGTACGTGATATACACGATCATGTGACTCTTCCCCCTTCGTGATTTCGCAATTTGGAAACTTTTATTAGAAATCTCGATACAATTTTTGTTCAGTGAAATACTCTGAGTTTGGGGCTTTTGCAAATGAGGTTACGGCATTTTCTTTTGTTGTATTCAGTTTCTAAATCCAAATAAACATTCCTTCAGTTCAGTTGGATTGTAAAAGATGAATTAGTATATCCGGAAATATTTGATGTGTTCATTAGTAATTCTTGGAAAAAAGACAGTTTATCAAAATATTATTCAGATTTCCAAACACCGGAGTGTTAAATATTGTGTTTCTGCAAGGGATCAACACAAAACAGACTTCAGCATACGTCATCGTCTTTCATCTTGGATTTTCCAACATGATTCGAACATGAATATATTAGAATATTTCATTCCTAGGAATTTTATAACTTCATCCGTAGATTATTCTTGGATTATTTTTGGATTGATTCTTAAAACTGTAAGTTCTTTTTTCATTTTTACAATTTTTTTGCAACGAAAAAATTTATTTGTTAATTTTTACAAAGCTCGTTGTTTTCATTTTCTGTTGTTTTGTTTATCGTAGCCTAGACTCGTAACACTGCGAAGTGATTTTCGCTATTTAGTATCTTTTACTTATAGATACGGATGCGATAAGATTGATCTCCCTTGGAAAAGCAATGTCATCAGTATTGTTGACAAGAATGGAAGTAAGTCAGATATTGCGAAGTTAGGTATCTAAAATGTGTATTATCAAGCATTTAGATCCAAACAGATTTATATTATGCAATGATTTCGAATAATATTGTATTAATTTTATAATTATAATATGCAACAATTTTTATAGATTATGTATCTTGTTATGTCATTCTACAACATATGCAGTAATTTTGAATAATCGTGTGTTTAAGTATATAATTCAACAAATTATATAGTGACTTTGAGATATAAATGACTTTCGAAATAATTTCAATAATCAACATCTTTTGTATACTACAAAACATTTTCTGATGCCCTATTTTTATTTACAGCAACACTTATTTTTCTCGAAATTGTATATACAATTTCCATTATTTTACTACTCTGATTAAGACGTTGGATAGTTTCATAATTTGTACATTATATAGTACAAAATAAGCGTTAGGCTGTCATAAATCTGAGAAAAACTAATTAAAAATAAAATAATTAAAAATTAATCATTCAATGAAAAATTAAATTAAATTAAATTAAATTTAAATCAAAATCATTTTTTAAATATCAAACTTCTCCAGATGGAAGGGAAGGGGTATTCATTAAAAGGAAAACGTATCTGCTCATACCTATATATAATTCTACCGGAAAATTAAGACCAAGCTTTTTGTAAGAACTATTAGTACGGACAGTGTTTAGTTATCAGTGCTTAGAAACGTGTTGTGAACTTGCACATTTTCAAAGGGAAATGGATGTGTTTCATATTGCAGATAAGTTGCATTTTGTAAATGTATAAATATACGGGTCGAATTCGGGAGCCAGACCAGCTCATTTGTTAGATTTCCGGTGTCTCAACCACTAGTGTATTCCCGGGCAAAGCGCTTTACCGTCGGCACTAAGTAACGTACTTAGCTTGCTTTGTCGTAAAATAACTAACATATAAACCGGGTTGGATCTTCGTTCAGAATTATGTAATGACCACGAGCGGATTAAATGCCAGCTATATACTGCGTTCATAATATCAGTGTACCGGCAATAAATATAAAAAGAATGTCAACTCTTAAAGTAATAATAATAATGCATTTTCTGAATGGTCTCGCTCACAGTGTTTAATACAGGTAGTCGAATTGTACCTTTGTTTTCTTTCCTCTTTTGTTTTTAGAGAAATCCCCTAAAATGTACTGTACATATTGTAGTGCAACTGACAAGATATGAAATCCAAACTAACACCAACATTCTGCATGAATATGAGGAAATTATATAATGAATACAATTTTAATAATAAAGTTATTAAAAAATTAAAAGTAAAGGTTTAATTATGGAAAGTAATCCACTGATATTTTAGACAAAGATACAGAAAATGGATACTCTTACGATACTGAAGAAGTAGTTTTGCTCGACCTGTATTATAACACGTCTAGATTTGAAATGGAGTCTCGTGTACGATTAATTATATGACTAACTTTGTCATAGGAAATGAACGAAATGAAATACCCTGTTAGATACGGATGCTTTATGATGTATACTAGTAGTGATCGCTCAGGTGGCCTAGTGGTTAAAGCATCCAGCTCGGATGCGGTAGGTAGCGGGTTCGAACACCAGTAGAGTCATACCAAAGACTTATAAAAATGGTACTAACATCTACCTCTCTAGACGCTCAGCATTAAGAGGTTAGTGTTAGGACTAGTCGGCGTGGTGTCAGGATAAATTGATGTCTGCAACATGATGCCCCAGTGCTAGACATCACTATAAACTGCCACACTGCAGACATCGTAGCGATATGATTGAAAGATTGTTAAATCAAATCCCAAGTAACTGTAACTTCCATAAGGGTTTCGTCTACATTTGGTCTCTAGGACAATTACATTATTATCTGCATATATACCTTGTTGTTATTGATTGACTGTTCAATTTATTGATTGACTGATTGTCCTGCAATTAGACTTTAGTATGACATAACACGCTTCGGACTAATCCACCGCTCTGGAGATCGTATCATTTGACCGGAATTGAGCGTTTTATGGCAGGAAACTCGCATTTTAGGCAATGACTATTCCTTTTTGGACACAATAGAGTACTTTTTCGTTGCATAAACGCGTACAACTCTCTCTCTCTCTCTCTCTCTCTCTCTCTCTCTCTCTCTCTCGTATGTGCATAGTTAATGATGAAAATAGGAACGAATGTTTGTGTCAGCATATTGTATATTTCACGGAGACTGCATTTTTCAAGTCATTTTTCACCTCAAAACAATGTATAATGATATGCTAAAACAACAATAACAATAACAACAACAAGGACAACAACTTATTTATTTTAACTGAATTGAAACCTCCTAAATAGCTATGGCGCCATGAATTAATAAGAATATACTTTCATGGTACAATACTATCACAGTTCACGTTCCAAATCACTTAGTTTATAGATTTGCTAGTTTCAGGTACCTCATGAAGGTGTTTTATATCGTTGATTGGAAGTTTTAAATATATCTGCACTGGATCAACCTTCTATAAACCATAAGCCATACTCAGATGCAACTTCACCACCAGTTGCTATGCACTAGCAAATTTAAAATATCTGATGTAAACTGCACACTGCTGTCATATGAAAATACTAAGAAGCACAAGAAAGCTAATATGCTAACATGAATAGTAAGGGTTTTTTTAAGGATGAAATTAACTGCCGCCTTCGTGAATCTGCTGCTTCTACTGAAGATGTTGAGTATATTCGTGACAAAGCACAGCGGTCACAAGTACCTGCATTTAACTGTTACGCGCGAATTGGAGAATGAGAAAATCACGTGACAATTATCCCACGCACATTGTTTATATATATACGTGTGTATATTCTTTTAGGCCTTTTACAGGTTACGTTCAAAAAGAACAAGATAAACCTTCAATAAAATGATCAGTTTTTCTTATATCAATTATACTTTTATTTGCAGTTAGTTTTATTAGCGGTCATCAGCCGTAAACTCAGAAATATATCTCGTGGTAGCTGCGTGTAATCAGAAATGAATGTGGTGGTATCAATTATATCCTGACAGGATCAATGTATAAGTCTTATCACACCCAATATATATATATATATATATATATATATATATATATATATATATATATATATATATATATATATATATATATATATATATATATATATATACAGCTAGGAAACGTCAAAATCTGATAAATGTATGGAGTCTATGTTGGGGTAACCTATGAGATTATTTAATTAAAGTTGCAGTAATGTAATGCGTCACACTACAAGAACAAATTTCAAGTGTGGAGGTGAGCGAAGTAGTTATATCTAACTGTATAGTTTTTGTTTGACATTTTTTTCTCCAGCGATTGATGTTTACCAATACAAATGATTGGGCAGAAGGAATTCTTTGTTCGAGATACCTTTCGCTGTAATTGTCAAAACCATGTTGTGTTAGAGCACAAGTAAAGTAAGTATGAAACGTGGTCAAGAACTATCTTTGTATTGACCAGAAAATGAAATCATGACCCCAATATGTGCATTCCAACTGCATTATAAAAAAACGCAGGTTAATACCTAAACTAGTTTAGTGGGTGTTAACATAATACTATGAAACTGTCACCCCTAGGAATCCTAGTGCCATTGAAACGTTTGTCTGAGTACAGCTTGCATAAATGTATGTTGGTAATATACGACAAACTATTTAGTGATCCAAACCCACTGTTTTAATCCAGGAACAAGTCTAATATTAAATAGATCACGAATGGAGTCTGACTGGTGGTGTCAGTTGAGAAGTGCACTTACATGCACAATAATGTGAATATGACATTAATGTTTATTTCCTTTTTGGATAACTTAAAGATACTTAAAGTAAGAGCTTTTATATTATAAACGACAATGTGACACAATTAGTAAATCTTCTAAATTAAATAATAATTATTATAGACGAGGAAGTTATGGGTGATGACAAGCACTTTGTGTCGACGTACATGAAAAGTAACGTATGCTTTTCTCCAGCGTTAGACAAATCCTCTTACAAAACACACTCAACAGATGGCGGCCATGGTAAGTAATATAATAAATCACGTCACGTCCTCATATTTGTAGTCGAAACATTTTTATTTTATTTTGTATAGCGTTACTTACCATATTTATAAATTGAAACCTAATTTATGAGGTTAAAAACGTCTACAATTTTGCGTTCTATATTATACTGTTAAGACTAATAAGACCGTTGAAGAGGGTCACTGATTTGGATATTGCAAGTCACCTTATCGACAACTGTTTATCAAATACGCAGATACCCCCCCCCCCATAGTTTGTGTATTCATTTCTGTCCAAATAACATGTGCAAACTTCTTTTGCATTACCTTTGTCATTTTTGCCCTACTTTCAAATGTGGCTAAGTAATCTTGTTCAAAATTTATTCACTTAAATCATTCATACAAACACGCATGCATGCAGACAGACAGACATACATACATACATATATACCTACCTACGTACGTACGTATATATATATATATATATATATATATATATATATATATATATATATATATATATATATATATATAACAAAAATGAGTTGTTTTCAAACGAAATTCTGAATCCCACTAAAATTTCATGATTGAAGCGAAATTTTATTGCATACATCATTCCTAATTTTGATTTCACCTTTAGCAAGAAATTTCGTTGAGTGTACGCTAAATCAGTGTAATACATCGCAGGAAACTCAAAGTCTTTGTGTGTTTAAAAAATGTAAACCAAACTTACCGGTGACCGGCGTTCATCTTAACTGTGTTATGTATGTGGCCTCTACGTTTGCCAATAGCTCGTAATTTGGTCTTGATCAAACAAGGAAGTTTTGAGTTTGTTCTGCGTGCAAACCCGCGGCTTCGAATGGAAAGTATTGGGACAGAATGGGGGAATTCTACAGGAAACGATGTAAAGACCTGTTCGTCTTTCTCTAGTGTCGTTTGCTTCCCACAATTGCTGACTGTCCCTTCAAGCACACGTAGTTAAGAAGGAAGTTACCAACCTTTGCTAATGTGACGTGATAGTTTATAACAAAAGCCATACAGCAGAGGGGTTTGATGTATCATCACTGAAAACCTGTTCAGCTTAATATACATTCAAGAGCAATTTTATCAGGTTCCCTATTGGTTTGACACAAAGATTATTGTTGGTCTGCAGCAACGACAATACCCGGAAAAATGAGTTTGCCAAGATATAATCGAATTCTAAGTAGTACTATTGCCATTTGCAAATTTGGACATGTAGGACAAAATGCTTTTGATAGAAATATTGAAAAGAAATACAATTAAGTATAAATATTCAAGAGAAACTCAGTTAAGTTTGGATATCCGAATGATTGCAACTTTCAATGCCTAGAAATATTACTAATAGTCCATACGAAAAACTACACGAAATCTCGCACTACATTTTTGCATCTAGATTTAATGAATAATTATCATTGAAATGATGATGCGCTTTACTTTATCATCTTTAGACATGCAATGCTAACCACATATTTAATTTTAGAAAATGTATACATTCTTCTTCATTTCTTCGACAATGGTTGATAACTAATTTAGAGAAACTCCAGTAACTTGTGTATAGCTTCTGATGTGGACAAAATATTTATATGTACATTTATAGGCTATATTCACCGATAGATCCTTAATCGCGCCAGAGACTGATTACAGAGATCGATATTAAAAGGATATGTAAAATATTTTTAAAATTAAAAAAAAAAATGTTAAACCGTAGTTTAACAATTCGTAGATCTGTGGTTACTCATGATTATTCAACGAAGATGAACACAGATCATATATAACTTGACAACGTAGCACAGTAATATATGATGGTACATGACAATGAAGTGTTCTATATAAATGTATTTCCATTCAGAAACTTTAACACAGTAATATATGATGGTAAATGCTAATGAAGTGTTCTATATAAATGTATTTCGATTCAGAAACTTTAACACAGTAATATATGATGGTACATGATAATGAAGTGTTCTATATAAATGTATTTCCATTCAGAAACTTTAACACAGTAATATATGATGGTACATGATAATGAAGTGTTCTATATAAATGTATTTCCATTCAGAAACTTTAACACAGTAATATATATGATGGTACATGATAATGAAGTGTTCTATATAAATGTATTTCCATTTAGAAACTTTAATGCATGGATAGATATGACTTTAAGATCACGTGATTTGGTGAGAAAAATGATTCCTAATATGTAATGAATACAATGGATAAGCATAGGCAGGTATTGCGCCAATTACGGAAAGAAAAAAACGAGTGAGAGTAATTCCAAAAACTACTGAAATTTTTATCTGCGCTGTGACAGGCGACTTAGAAGATGCAACCGATTCATGAATCGACACTGAAAGAAAAACCGAGCCATTTAAGTAAACGTTGCTGGTGCATTCTCGGTGTCATGAAAGTTATTAGCCATCAGCTTGGAAACTCTTTCATGTAATTCATACCATACAAAACGTAAATAGTGTAAGAATCCATTTTATTTACTTGACCGAGCGATGTTACAAGCTGGCGCGATTCCACTAGAAGTCATAAATTTCCAATAATTTCAAAAACCTCTTTGTAATTACAGTTGTAAACTAGAAAGTCCAACGTCCCCATTTATAAAAAAAAAAATTTACTCTGATTAATACAAGACCGCAGATCTCACAACTTCCCAATTATCTATCAACCGTACTGCTGCATGGATTCTCTTGATTAACTTACCGTAACGTACCATCAGAATTTCACTCCGTAAAACTATACTACTTAACCAACTAATACAGGGAACTATTTTTACTACGCCACCTTAGGCCAATCAGATCATGATTTTAAGCCATATTTCGCCTATAAATATGCATAACATTTACAACCAAGACAACAATAAACGCCGAATGCCGACGACGGGACTGCCCCATCTCGTTTATTCTGTTGTGTAATTTACCAGTCTCCAATCATATATACTACACCTAGACTCGCACAATCAATGAAAACAACTAGGTTTAAATAGGGACTATGGTACGACAGGACACTCGTGCGACTCTGACCTGAATTCACCAAAAGTAAACCATGGCATCATGGAGACTTACTAACACTTTTCTCTTTGACGATTGCTCATAGCAATTGGCTAATTATTTGGTTCTGAGGAACATCTTCCGACACCGACAACCAATCATAAACATCTAAGAAATCGGTAACATAGAGTGCCATAATCAAATGCGCATACTCCAAATTTATTACAATAAAATCAGTTTGGGGATATTTAAATTTTAACAAACGTCAAAAATATTGTCTCTTTTTAATAGCCTTTGATTCAAATTTGGTTAGGGCAAATCCATTAAGCTTCTCTTAACTCTTTGCTTTTGAAAACTTCTTTAAAAGTGCCTGCACATACAAGTTCAAATGGCAGACGACGAAAATTTCTTACCAATACATACTTATGTGCATAAATATGTCTTTAAATGAACTATAAATTTATCAGACGTTGTTGACTTTATCTTTCTTGTTTTGATTTCGGTCCGAATGGATGAAAGACACTCTACATTAGATCTGTTTTGTAAGATTTGATCGCGGTTTTAAATCGTGTGTAACAGGTGATTCCTCTTAATTTGTGTTTCTGATAGTCTTAGTTAAAAAATATGGTCTGGTCTAGGATATCCAATACCAAGAATTGTTTTATATTCTTTTAACATAATCCAGTTAACAAATATCGCACTAATTCAATTAGATTTGTTCCAAAATCTTTTCATCACATAATACATGTATCATTTAATCGATTGATGATATGGAAGCTTATGACTCATAATAATCCACGTTGTTTTCTAAATGAATGTAATATGGTACACAATTTCATCGCAATAATTTATTTTTTATTTTTCCTTCTCTCCATCATGCATAAGGGGCAAGATACGCAGAAAACTAGAGCGAGAGACAAAAACAATTTGGGCTGGATAAAAACCTTATAACTCAGCTTGCACCAAATAACCAACAATAAACTGTTGTGCTGTAACGGTATGTTTACTCTCTCTCTCTTTCTCTCTCTCTCTCTCTCTCTCTCTCTCTCTCTCTCTCTCTCTCTCTCTCTCTCTCAAAAACACAATCGTATGCTCTCATCATGAAAATGCAACTCTTTACTAATACAATTTACACTATGTACATAAATATCTGGTAAAGGGTAGAGGAAATAATACCTATGGAAAAGGTGAAGCATGATCTTGAAATTGAAGCTGACAGGAAGTGATCAATCCCAGAAAGGATCTATAATTATTACCAAGAAGTTCAAATAGATACAAACATATTTGCCTTTCACGTGTACGTTTTACCTAATATCTTTGGTACGAATATGTTTTGCAGTATAAATCTATACTTTTGTAACTTATAAGCTTTGGGTTATTTTTAAGAACAGCGAGATTTATAAATTAAATATTTTGCAATCAAAAATTTTGAAGATTAGTTGTATTACAAAACTTGTCAGGTATAAAGAAATATCGGATTTTGAAATGATACTATTTGGTATATATTTCTTAATCCCTGCCATTAACTATTTCCAAAATTATTCAATAACTGAATGATCACAAAATACACAAGAGATTCAAAATATCTAACACCTATTCTCTGATTGATACTTTTTCTCTGTGTTCGACATTGTATGTGAGAGAACGATGGCGAAAGATCGTTTATATTTATATAAATTAAAACAGATTTTGTAAAGTAAACAGAGCGTCAGGACTTGGGAATCTTACAACTTTACATGTGAATGGTCAATTATAAACAAAATGGCGGATATCAATTCCAACTCATTTCTGTTCTTCATGTCGAATATTGGCCTACTTTTGGTGTTCCTCGATCGTAAATGCTATCTATAGCATATATATGGTCTCTTCTTTGGTCACATAGGTAAATATAATACTTATATGTACATGTGTTGCAATTTATAGATGGGAGGATCACGTCGACACACTTGTCTAGTGACAAGAAACAATTCGTTTGAATATTTACATAAATAACATTAGTCATAAGTGAATTTGGTTTTTCCAATGCGAACACCATCTCCAGTCGTTAATACCTTTCAGTTTTTGGTAGGTGGTAACATTCCAAACAATCTAGCAAACACTATCACCTCGTGTTTATGGACCACATCTTTGGGTAAACCTCCAAAGATATATATATTCACGTGCGTTCGTTCAAAATTGTTTGAAAACGTTCTATGACACTGGCAGTGTGTCAGGATTTTTGGTGGTAAATACATTGAATGTCTTTTCTCAATTCGTTTTAAAACTCTAGATTTAGAAATTAGGTGCATTGGTCTATTTGCTATGGTAGAGCTCGAATACCACTTAGCTTCAAACTAGTGTTAAAGCTCGCATCCACTGTGTACATGGTTTAGAAGTCAAAGTAAATGCCCAATTTGATGCAGAAAGCAGGTTAAAGACACAAACAAATATTTATTCAATATCAGATGAGAGACATAAGTTATATCGGATTGTCATTGATGGTCGATGCCAGATACTTTGATTTAGCTTCTGAAATTAAGACCAAGCTTTTTGTAAGAACTATTAGTACGGACAGTGTTTAGTTATCAGTGCTTAGAAACGTGTTGTGAACTACAATGTAAAACCATCGCTTTACATGCACATTTTACAAAGGGAAATGGATGTGTTTCATGTTGCAGATAACTGGCATTTTGTAAATGTATAAATATACGGGTCGAATTCGGGAGCCAGACCAGCTCATTTGTTAGCTTTGCGGTGTCTCAACCACTAGTGTATCCCCGGCCAAAGCGCTTTACCGTCGGCATTAAGCAACTATGTAACGTACTTAGCTTGCTTTGTCGTAAAATAACTAACATATAAACTGGGTTGGATCTTCGTTCAGAATTATGTAATGACCACGAGCGGATTAAATGCCAGCTATATAGTGCGTTCATAATATCAGTGTACAGGCAATAAATATAAAAAGAATGTCAACTCTTAAAGTAATAATAATAATGCATTTTCTGAATGGTCTCGCTCACAGTGTTTTATACAGGTAGTCGAATTGTACCTTTGTTTTCTTTCCTCTTTTGTTTTTAGAGAAATCCCCTAAAATGTACTGTACATATTGTAGTGCAACTGACAAGATATGAAATCCAAACTAACACCAACATTCTGCATGAATATGAGGAAATTATATAATGAATACAATTTTAATAATAAAGTTATTAAAAAATTAAAAGTAAAGGTTTAATTATGGAAAGTAATCCACTGATATTTTAGACAAAGATACAGAAAATGGATACTCTTACGATACTGAAGAAGTAGTTTTGCTCGACCTGTATTATAACACGTCTAGGTTTGAAATGGAGTCTCGTGTACGATTAATTATATGACTAGCTTTGTCATAGGAAATGAACGAAATGAAATACCCTGTTAGATACGGATGCTTTATGATGTATACTAGTAGTGATCGCTCAGGTGGCCTAGTGGTTAAAACATCCAGCTCGGATGCGGTAGGTAGCGGGTTCGAACACCAGTAGAGTCATACAAAAAACTTATAAAAATGGTACTAACATCTACCTCTCTAGACGCTCAGCATTAAGAGGTTAGTGTTAGGACTAGTCGGCCTGGTGTCAGGATAAATTGATGTCTGCAAAATGATGCCCCAGTGCTAGACATTACTATAAACTGCCACACTGCAGACATCGTAGCGATATGATTGAAAGATTGTTAAATCAAATCCCAAGTAACTGTAACGTCCATAAGGGTTTCGTCTACATTTGGTCTTTAGGATAATTACATTATTATCTGCAAATATACCTTGTTGTTATTGATTGACTGTTCAATTTATTGATTGACTGATTGTCCTGCAATTAGACTTTAGTATGACATAACACGCTTCGGACTAATCCACCGCTCTGGAGATCATATCATTTGACCGGAATTGAGCGTTTTATGGCAGGAAACTCGCATTTTAGGCAATGACTATTCCTTTTTGGACACAATAGAGTACTTTTTCGTTGCATAAACGCGTACAACTCTCTCTCTCTCTCTCTCTCTCTCTCTCTCTCTCTCTCTCTCTCGTATGTGCATAGTTAATGATGAAAATAGGAACGAATGTTTGTGTCAGCATATTGTATATTTCACGGAGACTGCATTTTTCAAGTCATTTTTCACCTCAAAAAATGTATAATGATATGCTAAAACAACAATAACAATAACAACAACAAGGACAACAACTTATCTATTTTAACTGAATTGAAACCTCCTAAATAGCTATGGCGCCATGAATTAATAAGAATATACTTTCATGGTACAACACTATCACAGTTCACGTTCCAAATCACTTTATACATTTGCTAGTTTAAGGTACCTCGTAAAGGTGTTTTATATCGTTGATTGGAAGTTTAAAATATATCTGCACTGGATCGACCTTCTATAAACCATAAGCCATACTCAGATGCAACTTCACCACCAGTTGCTATGCATTAGCAAATTTAAAATATCTGATGTAAACTGCACGCTGCTGTCATATGAAAATACTAAGAAGCACAAGAAAGCTAATATGCTAACATGAATAGTAAGGATTTTTTTAAGGATGAAATTAACTGCCGCCTTCGTGAATCTGCTGCTTCTACTGAAGATGTTGAGTATATTCGTGACAAAGCACAGCGGTCACAAGTACCTGCATTTAACTGTTACGCGCGAATTGGAGAATGAGAAAATCACGTGACAATTATCCCACGCACATTGTTTATATATATACGTGTGTATATTCTTTTAGGCCTTTTACAGGTTACGTTCAAAAAGAACAAGATAAACCTTCAATAAAATGATCAGTTTTTCTTATATCAATTATACTTTTATTTGCTGTTAGTTTTATTAGCGGTCATCAGACGTAAACTCAGAAATATATCTCGTGGTAGCTGCGTGTAATCAGAAATGAATGTGGTGGTATCAATTATATCCTGACAGGATCAATGTATAAGTCTTATCACACCCAATATATATATATATAAATATATATATATATATACAGCTAGGAAACGTCAAAATCTGATAAATGTATGGAGTCTATGTTGGGGTAACCTATGAGATTATTTAATTAAAGTTGCAGTAATGTAATGCGTCACACTACAAGAACAAAGTTCAAGTGTGGAGGTGAGCGAAGTAGTTATATCTAACTGTATAGTTTTTGTTTGACATTTTTTTTCTCCAGCGATTGATGTTTACCAATACAAATGATTGGGCAGAAGGAATTCTTTGTTCGAGATACCTTTCGCTGTAATTGTCAAAACCATGTTGTGTTAGAGCACAAGTAAAGTAAGTATGAAACGTGGTCAAGAACTATCTTTGTATTGACCAGAAAATGAACTCATGACCCCAATATGTGCATTCCAACTGCATTATATAAAAAACGCAGGTTAATACCTAAACTAGTTTAGTGGGTGTTAACATAATACTATGAAACTGTCACCCCTAGGAATCCTAGTGCCATTGAAACGTTTGTCTGAGTACAGCTTGCATAAATGTATGTTGGTAATATACGACAAACTATTTAGTGATCCAAACCCACTGTTTTAATCCAGGAACAAGTCTAATATTAAATAGGTCACGAATGGAGTCTGACTGGTGGTGTCAGTTGAGAAGTGCACTTACATGCACAATAATGTGAATATGACATTAATGTTTATTTCCTTTTTGGACAACTTAAAGATACTTAAAGTAAGAGCTTTTATATTATAAACAACAATGTGACACAATTAGTAAATCTTCTAAATTAAATAATAATTATTATAGACGAGGAAGTTATGGGTGATGACAAGCACTTTGTGTCGACGTACATGAAAAGTAACGTATGCTTTTCTCCAGCGTTAGACAAATCCACTTACAAAACACACTCAACAGATGGCGGCCATGGTAAGTAATATAATAAATCACGTCAATTCCTCATATTTGTAGTCGAAACATTTTTATTTTATTTTGTATAGCGTTACTTACCATATTTATAAATTGAAACCTAATTTATGAGGTTAAAAACGTCTACAATTTTGCGTTCTATATTATACTGTTAAGACTAATAAGACCGTTGAAGAGGGTCACTGATTTGGATATTGCAAGTCACCTTATCGACAACTGTTTATCAAATACGCAGATACCCCCCCCCCATAGTTTGTGTATTCATTTCTGTCCAAATAACATGTGCAAACTTCTTTTGCATTACCTTTGTCATTTTTGCCCTACTTTCAAATGTGGCTAAGTAATCTTGTTCAAAATTTATTCACTTAAATCATTCATACAAACATGCATGCATGCAGACAGACAGACATACATACATACATATATACCTACCTACCTACCTACCTACGTACGTACGTATATATATATATATATATATATATATATATATATATATATATATATATATATATATATATAACAAAAATGAGTTGTTTTCAAACGAAATTCTGAATCCCACAAAAATTTCATGATTGAAGCGAAATTTTATTGCATACATCATTCCTAATTTTGATTTCACCTTTAGCAAGAAATTTCGTTGATTGTACGCTAAATCAGTGTAATACATCGCAAGAGACTCAAAGTCTTTGTGTGTTTAAAAAATGTAAACCAAACTTACCGGTGACCGGCGTTCATCTTAACTGTGTTATGTATGTGGCCTCTACGTTTGCCAATAGCTCGTAATTTGGTCTTGATCAAACAAGGAAGTTTTGAGTTTGTTCTGCGTGCAAACCCGCGGCTTCGAATGGAAAGTATTGGGACAGAATGGGGGAATTCTACAGGAAATGATGTAAAGACCTGTTCGTCTTTCTCTAGTTTCGTTTGCTTCCCACAATTGCTGACTGTCCCTTCAAGCACACGTAGTTAAGAAGGAAGTTACCAACCTTTGCTAATGTGACGTGATAGTTTATAACAAAAGCCATACAGCAGAGGGATTGGATGTATCATAACTGAAAACATGTTCAGCTTAATATACATTCAAGAGCAATTTTATCAGGTTCCCTATTGGTTTGACACAAAGATTATTGTTGGTCTGCAGCAACGACAATACCCGGAAAAATGAGTTTGCCAAGATATAATCGAATTCTAAGTAGTACTATTGCCATTTGCAAATTTGGACATGTAGGACAAAATGCTTTTGATAGAAATATTGAAAAGAAATACAATTAAGTATAAATATTCAAGAGAAACTCAGTTAAGTTTGGATATCCGAATGATTGCAACTTTCAATGCCTAGAAATATTACTAATAGTCCATACGAAAAACTACACGAAATCTCGCACTACATTTTTGCATCTAGATTTAATGAATAATTATCATTGAAATTATGATGCGCTTTACTTTATCATCTTTAGACATGCAATGCTAACCACATATTTAATTTTAGAAAATGTATACATTTTTCATCATTTATTCGACAATGGTTGATAACTAATTTAGAGAAATTTCAGTGACTTGTTGTTTTGTTTCTGATGTGGACAAAATATTTATATGTACATTTATAGGCTATATTCACAGATAGATCCTTAATCATGTCAGAGACTGATTACAGATAATTATATTAAAAGGATACTTAAAATATTTTTAAAATTAAAAAAAAAGAAAAATGTTAAGCCGTGGTTTACCAATTCGTAGATCTGTGGTTACTCATGATTATTCAACGAAGATGAACACAGATCATATATAACTTGACAAAGTAACACAGTAATATATGATGGTACATGATAATGAAATGTTCTATATAAATGTATTTCCATTCAGAAAATTTAACACAGTAATATATGATGGTACATGATAATGAAGTGTTCTATATAAATGTATTTCCATTCAGAAACTTTAACACAATAATATATGATGGTACATGATAATGAAGTGTTCTATATAAATGTATGTATAACTTGACAAAGTAACACAGTAATATATGATGGTACATGATAATGAAGTGTTCTATATAAATTTATTTCCATTCAGAAACTTTAACACAGTAATATTGGATGGTACATGATAATGAAGTGTTCTATATAAATGTATTTCCATTCAGAAACTTTAACACAGTAATATATGATGGTACATGATAATGAAGTGTTCTATATAAATGTATTTCCATTCAGAAACTTTAACACAGTAATATATGATGGTACATGATAATGAAGTGTTCTATATAAATGTATATCCATTTGCATGGATAGATAGGACTTTAAGATCACGTGATTTGGTGAGAAAAATGATTCCTAATATGTAATGAAAACAATGGATAACCATAGGCATGTATTGCGCCAATTACGGAAAGAAAAACGAGTGGGAGTAATTCCAAAAGCTACTGAAATTTTTATCTGCGCTGTGGCAGGCGACTTAGAAGATGCAACCGATTCATGAATCGACACTGAAAGAAAAACCGTGCCATTTAAGCAAACTTTGCTGGTGCATTCTTGGTGTCATGAAAGTTATTAGCCATCAGCTTGGAAACTCTTTCATGTAATTCATACCATACAAAACGTAAATAGTGTAAGAATCCATGGTATTTACTTGACCGAGCGATGTTACAAGCTGGCGCGATTCCACTAGAAGTCATAAATTTCCAATAATTTCAAAAACCTCTTTGTAATTATAGTTGTAAACTAGAAAATCCAACGTCTCCATTTATAAAAAAAAATTTACTCTGATTAATACAAGACCGCAGATCTCACAACTTCCCAATTATCTATCAACCGTACTACTGCATGGATTCTCTTGATTAACTTACCGTAACGTACCATCAGCATTTCACGCCGTAAAACTATACTATTTAACCAACTAATACAGGGAACTATTTTTACTACGCCACCTTAGGCCAATCAGATCATGATTTTAAGCCATATTTCGCCTATAAATATGCATAACATTCACCACCATGACAACAATAAACGCCGAATGCCGACGACGGGACTGCCCCATCTCGTTTATTCTGTTGTATAATTTACCAGTCTCCAATCATATATACTATACCTAGACTCACACAATCAATGTAAACAACTAGGTTTTAATAGGGACTATGGTACGACAGGACACTCATGCGGCTCTGACCTGAATTCACCAAATGTAAACCATGGCATCATGGAGACTCACTAACACTTTACTCATTGACGTTTGCTCATAGCAATCGACTAATTATTTGGTTCTGAGGAATATCTTCCGACACCGACAACCTATCACAAACATCTAAGAAATCGTTAACATAGAGCGCTATAAACAAATGCGCATACTCCAGATTTATTACAATATGATAAATTTGGGGATATATAAATTTTAATAAACGTCAAATATTGTCTCTTTTTAATAGCCTTTGATTTTTCTAGTTTTTTCAATTTTATTCATATTTGGTTAGAGCAAATCCATTAAGCTTCCCATTACTCTTTGCTTTTGAAAACTTCTTTAAAAGTGCCTGCACATACAAGTTCAAATGGCAGACGATGATAACTTCTATCCAATACCTACATGTGTGCATAAATATGTCTTTAAATCAACTATGAATTTATCAGACGTTGTAGACTTTATCCTCCTTGTTTTGATTTCGGTCCGAATGGATGAAATACACTCTACATTATAACTTTTTTGTTTTGTAAGATTTGAACCCGGTTTTAAATCCTGTGTAACAGGTGATTCCTCTCAGCGGCGTCGCTAGGGTTGGTGTCACCCAGTGCGGTAAACTCATGGTGTCACCCCTCCAGACTTCCACCATGGATTTCTTCTTCTTAAAATAAGTCTATAATAAATAACTAAAACAAATTAATTGAAGGTCAGAAAGTAAAAGTATTTAAGAACTGTAACAACGTTAAGTTTTTGTTATTTTTACATTAAACTTACTTTATTTAAAATTTCCTTTTGGTGTCACCCCTCTGAGATGTTGTCACCCGGTGCGGTCCGCACCCCCTTACGACGCCACTGAATCCTCTTTAATTTGTGTTTCTTATAGTCTTATTTAAAAATATGGTCTGGTCTAGGATATCCAATACCAAGAATTGTTTAATATTCTTTTAACATAATCCAGTTAACAAATATTGCACTAATTATATTAGATTGGTTCCAGAGTCTTGTCATCACATAATACATATATCATTTAATCGATTGATGAAATGGAAGTTAACGGTTAATAATAATCCCTTAAACGCTCAGCCATTTTAAACATTTATAAAATTGGAGTAGTGGATTCATGGTCGTTTTAAATTTAGGCTGTTCATTTAGGTCACAAACTCTATCTCAAATTGATTAAACCAACACACGTTATGTGCAACCAGCCGATTATAATCACTGAAAATGAACGTCATCATACAATAGGACATAGTTGGTATGGGTTAGAGACTCTGGTATAGATCAGTAATCACAAAACCGCTATTATCATCCTACTGTACTATACACGTCTTAGCGATTGTCATGTGACAAACTGTTTTTGTTGTTGTTGTTGTATTTTTATACTTTAAAGGTAATTAATTGACTTTTACTGTCTGTAAATCCACAACCAGGAATATTTTTCCCGATGCGCAGAGTTGTCAAAAATGTTTTCGAATTCTGTCAGGCTAGATTTTTTATCCACAATAGCCACCGAATACAGGTTACCAATCGGATTGAGACTATTTTCTATAACTAGCTTTTTTGAATAAAAAAGTATTCATGAATGTAATCTATAAAAATTGAATTAATATATCCACCAGAGATATTCTTTACTATCGATATAGCCTTGACTTTAATTCCTGGTGCCGCTAGTACCCGAGTGGTCTAAAGCGCTCACCATTACGGATTAATGCCATCTCACCTCTGTCTGCGTGGGTTCGAGTCTCGGGCTCAGCCAATGTGGGTATATGAGAAAGTTTACCGGTAGCTTCTCGTGGGTCGGTGGTTCTTTCCGGGGTTTTCCTGGGCTTTTCCTCCACCATTACTACTGGCCGCCATGTATAGCCTATATTGTGCTGAATCATCATCATCATCAGTCGCTTGACCTAGTGTGGTCGTTGAGGCACTGTGCTGCTGAACATCTGACCAGTTCCCTCCACTTGACTCGATCATGTTCCAATGCCTCTGTTTCTGTGAAACTTTTCCTGGTCCATTCTGTGATGTTGTCATGTTGTGCTGAAAGATGACGTTAAACACAATAACAACAATATTAATATCCATTGCTGCAACTATGATGGTTGATTCAGCCACACCAAGACCAGTACTTGTTTATGCGGCAAGAACACAAATATCATTCACGACCTAACTTAAGCCTTTATATTCCACGTATATTTGCGGTTATCATTTCGTACATACCGATTACATCATGGAATAATGTTTGAAACGATCGTTCTTGTAGTCGCCCAAGAACTGTGTTGGTTTAACATAAACACTATATATGGTGATAAAGTATGCGACAGAATGTTTTCACGTGTTAATGCTATAAAAAAAAAAACACACCAAAATACGACATCACAATAATTGGTGGGTTTTTTTCTTCTTCAAATAAAATGTCATTACACACTGGAGTGTCATTTATACAAATTATTTACCTTGATTTCTGAAGCAGGTTTTACAAATTTTGTTGCATACTTATTTTGTATTCCAAAAGACATTCCTAATATAGGAAAATACACAGCCCTGGATAGTTTATTTGAAGAAATATAATATGACCAAATTGTAATTTATGCAAGATCCGAATTTCAATAATATTTTAAGTGTTGAAATATTAAACATATATGTGCATGTTGAATATAATTTTAATATTTTAACATTGCACCTTGAATGCATTCATATTGCGTTGGGGCCCTTGTGAAAAGTCTGTTATGCAGTATTTGAATTTTAATTGTGATTAAAGTGACAGTTGACCTATATTATTTTGCTGCTAACCCCTTTGATACCAAGCTATGCTTCCTAGCAACTGTGGCAACATAACTGGTGCTTCTTAAACGTTCGGCTGACTTCTCACCATCTGCATATGAAACATTTGTATGAGAGAGAGAGAGAGAATTTTTTTAAACTTGGGCAACGATATTTACTGTCATGTACCTACATTGGGCATCAACTTACGTTTGAAGTTCTACGAAGCTCCACATCATGACCGCGTGTGCAAAACATTGAAGTTATTATTTATTTGTTGAAAAGTAAGGCCATTGTAATGTATAATAATCTGTAGATTTCAAACTTGTGATCTTAACAAAATGTTTTGAATGTTTTCGTATACTTCAATTATTCATGAACATTAATTTCAGTGGTCACCAATTTTGTAAACTGCATGTTCCAGGACACTTGAAATATTACCATCATTATATCATCTTACGTACATTTAATATAAGTCATTTATATTTATATTTTTGTTTGTTTGTTAGATTTAAATTTGGCATTTTAAGTTTCAAGATTCGTTCATTGAAGGGGGGAGTGATCTTTACTTCACAGAGTAATCACCAGGTGTTGACCTCATTTCTGACATGGCTTCAGAGCTGTAAGCAAGTGTTTAAAATGATTGGTTGGTTCCAAGGACAAAATGGAGCTTTTGTATAAACATCTTTATATTTTAGTTGGGTCATAAGATGTGTACGTGATTCTTTGAACGTACATTTGTTCTGATAGTTTCTAGCAGATTACGTGACCCCTTGTTTACGTAAAAAACAGAGGAGATATAAACCATGTTTTGAGAGCGAGCTATTCAGTAGAAGAAATTGGGCTTTTATAATATTAAGTTGTGTCTTTTTGAGTTATTATAAATTACCTTGTACTGGAAATTGTGTCAGTTCGTTTGGATCAAGAGGAATTATTTTGTTATTTATCTGGAAAAGATTTGTGCTCATAGAGATTTTTATTAACAAGAACTGATTTTATCAAGTGACATCGTCTTCCATATTAGATACATCGCTGGAATTCGAACATAGAATTATTTGTACATTTTATTACCAGGACATTTGCAATTTCTCTAGTCGATAATATTTTGAATTATTTTTGGATTAATTTTGGAATTGATTCCTAAAAAAGTAAGTTTATTTTTCTTTTCTGAAAAATATTTGTACTCAATAAATTGTTTATTAAGTTTTTACAAGCTTGTTATTTTCACTCTTTCTATGTTACTGTTTATTCAAGCCTAAGCACGTAACAATCAATAAAACAAAATTTAAAAAAAAAATAGCTTCACCTTTTCTGCGTTTTGCAATCTTTTCAGCATTTAATGCTGTTATCATGTCCTTTCTGATACTGTGCCATGGGGGGTCTCTATTGACAGCAACCTGGTGTTTATGTCACTATGCACGTTTTGTAAATGTTTTTACTCGGACCGCGTGTTTTGACCATAGTATTAATTGATCATAACTGTACATATAAACCTTACCTAATAAAAACAAAATTCACGCTTTAAATAGTTTCATTTTTCTATCATTAACTTGTAGTTTGAGTGCTGTAGAGAAAAAAAAACCACTTTAAGATAGGACGTAAATTAACTTACGTTTAAGAGAATGCACATATCCCGCACTGTACTACTTGAATTCTTTTGTGATCTCTGCATTACCTGAACTGCAGGAGACACCCGTGATGACATTCTCAACGAATGCAAAATAATTACCTGGTAAACAGCTCATATGTTTCTCAATGTGCCTATATTAGCCTCGATTTTCGAAACATTAATATTCACGAGGATCTCATTAAGAATGGTCTGTAGTCAATATCAACTCCGTTCAAGTGACAAATGTGTGTATTTGTATGTCATATAAATAAAAAAAATGCAACTCGTGTACGCTGTATCAATAATATACTACTCGTTATAAAACTTTTCATTAACAAAACTCAGCAGGCCTTGTTTCCATTAAATGAAAAAAATATATATTATATATGTACACAATTTCATCGCAATAATTTATTTTTTCATTTTCCTTCTCTCCATCATCCATAAGGAGCAAGATACGCAGAAATATGGAGTGAGAGACAAAAACAATTTGGGTTGGATAAAAACCTTATAACTCAACTTGTACCAAATAACCAACAAGAAACTGTTTTGCTGTAACGTATGTTTACACTTTATTGTACCACTCTCTCTCTCTCTCTCTCTCTCTCTCTCTCTCTCTCTCTCTCTCTCTCTCTCTCTCTCTCTCTCTCTCTCTCTCTCAAAAACACAATCTTATGCTCTCATCATGAAAATGCAACTCTTAACTAATAAAATTTACACTATGTACATAAATGTCTGGTAAAGGGTAGAGGAAATAAAACTTATGGAAAAGGTGAAGCATGATCTTGAAACTGAAGCTGACAGGAAGTGACCAATCCCGGAAAGGATCTATAATTATTACAAAGAAGTTCAAATAGATACAAACATATCTGCCTTTCACGTGTACGTTTTACCTAATATCTTTGGTACGAATATATTTTGCAGTATAAAACTATACTTTTGTAACTTATAAGCATTGGACTATTTTTAAGAACAGCGATATTTATAAATTAAATATTTTGCAATCAAAAATTTTAAAGATTAGTTGCATTACAAAACTTGTCAGGTATAAAGAAATATCGGATTTTTAAATCATGCTATTTGGTATATTCTTCTTAATCCCTGCCATGAACTATTTCCAAAATTATTCAATAACTGAATGATCACAAAATATACAAGACGTTCAAAAATATCTAACACCTATTTTTTGGTTGATACTTCTTCTCTGTGTTCGACATTGTATGTGAAAGAACGATGGCGAAAGATCGTTTATATTTATATAAATTAATACAGATTTTGTAAGTAAACAGAGCGTCAGGACTTGGGAATCTTACAACTTTACATGTGAATGGTCAATTATAAACGAAATGGCGGATATCATTTCCATCTCATTTCTGTTCTTCATGTCGAATATTGGCCTACTGTTCGTGTTCCTCGATCGTAAATGCTATCTATAGCGTACATATATGGTCTCCTCTTTGGTTACACAGTCAAGTATAACACTTATCTGTACATGTGTTGCAATTTATAGATGGGAGGATCACGTCGGCACACTTGTCCAGTGACAAGAAATAATTCGTTTAAATATTTAGATAAATAACATTTGTCATAAGTGAATTTGGTTTTTCCAATGCGAACACCATCTCCAGTCGTTAATACCTTTTAGTTTTTGGTAGGTGGTGACATTCCAAACAATCTAGCAAACACTATTACCTCGCGTTTATGGACCACATCTTTGGGTGAACCTCCAAAGATATATATTCACGTGCGTTCTTTCAAACTTGTTTGAAAACGTTCTATGACACTGGCAGTGTTTCAGGATTTTCGATGGTAAATACATTGAATGTCTATTCTCAATTCGTTTTGAAACTCTAGATTTAGAAATTAGGTGCATTAGTCTATTAGCTATGGCAGAGCTCTAAGACCACTTAGCTTCAAACTAGCTTTAAATCTCGCATCCACTGTGTACATGGTTTAGAAGTCAAAGTAAATGCCCAACTTGATGCAGAAAGCAGGTTAAAGACACAAACAAATATTTATTCAATATCAGATGAGAGACATACGTTATATCGGATTGTCATTGATGGTCGATGCCAGATACTTTGATTTAGCTTCTGAAAACGTTTCATCCACAATGGGCTTTTTAAAAATGTGTATGTCGATCGTTCTTGTAACTATTGCCACCTATTTTGCAAACCTACAATTTTGAGTTTTGCTTTAGCAGCACGAAACAATTTGCTAACTTCTTCGCAACCAGAAGTATTAGCCGGATTGTAGCCAATGGAAGATTAAAGTTTATCTTTGATGGTTGTGGTTGTTGTTGCCAAATCACCTTTACAAGTAACCAACTGCTCAATAGTACCCTTGGGTTGATGTTCGTGTATTGTTCGTTAGGATGAGGCTTGACGATTCCGACTAGTACCAAAAGCAGTAATCCTCATTAATTTGTGGCGTGGTGATTTTATCTTTCTTTCATTTCTTTCGCTTCCGTATTCCCATCATTAGTTGTATATATGGCTGGGAAGTTGTCGACCTCATCGTTTGGACCCAAGCTTTCATTTCTCCTTTAGGAAGTAGGAGTAGGTATCAACAAGGAAGGTGGAACGTACTAAGTTTTGAGTTGACGTACGTTAAACTACTGATATTGTGTCTTCTTCCCTTATGAAGTTGTATTTATCTTAGTTGCTTTATAAGACCATTATTTTGCTTTTTAGAGTGTGGACTTCCTGGATGACTCTTCTTAACCCGTCTCTGAGACAATCTGCAACCAAAGGTCTTCTTCCCACATTAGAACAAATCGCTAAAGTGACTGTAAAAATAGCAGAAGGAACCAAAAAACAAAACGACTTTTACGAGATATTCCAGTTGAAATAGCCGCTGTTCAAACACTTGGCAGAATCAAGGAAAAAATTCCCGAGATTATTGACCAAGCTAGTGCTGAAATATAAAATACCGTATAACAGAACCAGAACAAGCAAGAATCGGAACTAAATCAAACGATAAATTTGTTGATTCGAGTATTACCCACATAAACAATACTAAAGAGGAAAGATTACCTGAAATCGTCGTTTATAGGGATGATAATTAAAAACATATTTCTGAAACCTGAGTTCGCTAATAATAATGTAATCGTGATAACTGGTACAAGTGGGTTTTACAATATATTACAAAACAAATAAGGTTAAACGAAATGATCAAAAATATATTACATTTATTGCTTGAATAAATAAATATATTTGAAAACTTACAATCAGAGCAGCTATTCTAAACAACAAGTGAAAAAGAAAGAGAAGATTTTGATTTTAAAGACATTAGACAAAAGAAGGAATCGTTTTCACCAAGTAAGACAAATACGGAAGATACAACTGGAAGTGGTGTTTCTACTCAAGGAAGTGGTCTTGTTACTTATCCAAGCAACATCCTTTCTGATGTTGTACGATTAGAAATTCTGAATTGTGGGAAACGAGCTGATATAATTTTTTAGAAATTATTAATGAAGCAGCTGATAGTCATCTACTATTTATTGGCGATATTATGGATACCAACGTTTATCGTTCTCTCATTGATGAAATCGCTGGTGATTATCACAGGGATCAAATAAATTAGTAACAAATAAGATAATCGTACACAATGTTCAACGTAGACCGATCATGATCACAGTGATACATTTGCGATTACCTGCGGTGATTGATTCGGTGATGTTGTTCAATGTTTATTTAAAAGGAAAGCCCCAAAAGCAATTAGTAACGAAAGCCGATAATTGTGCTCGTGATAAAGCTCCTGATGCTATTGGTAATGTTGCCATAAAAGCGGTCTCGGCAATCAAAGATAGATTATCACGATTAATACAACGAAAACCTCAGCCACCAGAGAAACTACACAGCACTGTAATTATGCCTGTACGCTTCAGTAAAATAATAACTGCAAATCTAAACAGAGAGGTTGGTCTACCAAATCAAGCTGCAAATCAAAAAATAGTGTACCTCTGTCAGAAAAGGAAAAATAATGAAATAACTGCAAGTTTGATAGCAGGAAGTTGCCTTCGTGTTAGACGATTCCAATTATAATAAAATGTTCAAACGTGTATCTGATACAGCATTTAACATGGATGCACAAGTTCTCAAGAATGAGTCTGTGCGTGATTATCAATATCATTATGACACAAGAGTAACTAACGCACGTGGTAGATTCTAATTACAGGTCTTGGATACAAGTCTATATTTCTTTCTGAGTGACGCGTTTATTGAAGTAAAAGGTAGGCGTTTGAGATCAGACGATACAGCATATTGAACTGGTGATCGAGTTGGTTTTGGTAATAACGGCATCATTGCGTTATTTAATAGCGCGTTATATGGCATTGACGGAATAAAAATATTGAATCATGCCTGGAAAACGTCGACGTTGCTACGACGATACAGCGATGATCACTTAAGATCAGCTGGTAAATCAATGATGTTTGAAAAATATACCACTGGTCAACCCTAATACAATAACGTAGCAATGAATGCAGCTGGAGCTGAATTGCAATCGATTAATGCAAATTACAACGTAGGATTTGTAACATGCAGATCAATGTTGAACAATAATAAAGAATTTTCATGCGCGATTCCACTATCACATAATTTTTGATTTTGTAGAAATGTTAGAAATTTTGTTTTTGGAGCCATGCACACAGTACAAGAAAAGCCACCGAAAATTACGCAATCCGGTGACCCTACACAGCTGATTATAATAAGGTACTACATACAATACTGGTTTTGCTGATGCCAGTAATGACTCCAACGATTGCTGGAGAATAAAAATTACTTTCATGAATCAAGGTGGTAAGTAAATATTATAATAATTGACTGATAGCGTTGAAAGTGCTGTCAATGTTTTATTTACATGGCAAATAGCATTACATCAGGAAGTTTCGGCACCACGACATATATTTATCGCGTTTCAGGGATGTGCCCGAGTAGATTCACAGGAACGAAATCTAATGGTATTTGACACACTTGGAGTTTCAGAAGTTGCTTTGAGAATAATTGGACATGAAGATTCTTCTGAACATGTTTTACTTAATTTTGAAAATATCATATAGCACGTGCATATCATCGGTTGATGATTTTTTTATTAATGGTGATCACAATATAGATACTGGTTTGTAAATATCTCAGCCGGAGTTCACAACGCTGTATCCTATTTATTATGTTTCTTTGGAACATCTTTATTTAACTGGAAAAAACTGTTTTAATGTATACTTTCCATCTCGTGTCAACAATCAACACTGCATTAATTCCTAATTACAGAGCATTTGATCTCATACTCTCTGATAAATCAATGTTACTTCAAAATATTGGTGGACGACTGCGAGTCATTGATGCCCCAGTAGTGAACATGTAATTAAATCGCTCATTATATTAAAATGTCATATAGTCACGTTAAGGTCACCTTGACTCCTGGTCAGGTAACAAAATTACAATCAAAACTTGTAAGTAAATGCGGAACATAAAATAACATTAAAGAAAAATCAAATTGCTAGTGGTGGTCAAAACAAATTATCATTAACCAAACCTCAGCTTAAACATTTTAACAAAGCTTTGAATCAAAAACAGGAATTTCAATGCATCTTTTCCGTGTTCCATTAAACATATGATTCAAACAGGTGCCTTATTTCCACTTCTTGCCGCTATACCTAAATTAATAGCTGCGGTTGCACCTGCTGTCGCAAAAGCAGCTGTAGTGGGTTATGTCAGAACCACTACCGGAATGGCATTGAAAAAAGCAACTGGTCAAGGATTTAAAAAAAACAGGGAAATGTCTAAGACTACCAAGATCTACACACTCATGGTACGGAAAAGGACTGAGATTACCAGGAACACTTCGTTGAAATTTCCGATGTATAATTTTGTTTTAATTAATGCTGCTGCAAAATGAAGATGAAAAAACTGAGGTGTGTTTATGCCCAATCAATCACCTAACCAGCACAATAAAGTTGAAACCGGTACCATTATTCTCAATCTGATCCAAGTACTCATTAGGTTGAATACCCATTTGATCCACGTGGAATTGTTTATCTTGATTAGTAGGGACTGGCTCCACCAAAGGAATTTTTACAAATGTCGGCGAATATCAAACTCCAATCTGGTATTCAACATTACCAACATAGACACTAACAGATCTGCCAATATGTTGTCGTGAATCACTTGCGGAAATTAACGCTGCATCAAAATCAATCAAACCATCCCATAAAGTTGTACATGAATACACATTAAACAAGTATTAAACAGTATAATGATAGACATTTATGGACGATCTTCCTCTAAACAAGAACAGGCAACTGACAGAATATCACAAGAAAATGTCAATAAAATTATTAGTGATGAAATATCAGAATTACTAAATCTTGCAAATGTAGATACAAACGAACTGGTTGTATTTCAAGATATGCGAGGAAACTTAGAACTAGTAATATTTCATTACAAGATATTATCGTCATAATAGTATAGCTGTGTTTGATATTAATGGAACAATTAAACTCGGTGTTCCAATGTCAACCATATTTGATAATATTCGACATCGAATACAAGGATCCGGTGATACAATGAATGGTTCTCTCAATATGGCTAATACAAAATATACTGGTCATGGATAACCAGAATCAAGCGATGTTGCTACAACGAAGAAACATGTCGATGATAGAATGACGAACTCGTTAACAACAATCAATAGTGAAGTAATCGATCTTAGATCTGATCATACTGCTCACATATACACGTACTTGAGTTTTTTTAGAAACATTAATAGAAACATTAATTAATTTTATGGAAGTCCAGTCGTCGTTGATTTTAAACTCGTTGACATAAAAACGATCACCGACAACGTAATATATACTGGAGCGCCTTGACAACCGTTATGGTCACCGCTTAACACATCCATCAAACAAAACACCGAGGTTGCAGGTATATGCAAGTTATCAGTAGTTGGTGTTACAATATGTACGGTACCTACTACATTTCCACGACATTATCTCCTACATCAAAACTTAAAAAGTATCAGAGACGTGTAGTTGTCGTTGACATAATTGAATATTCGGCGTCTGCTGTTATCGCTGGAACTGGCGAATTGCAATGACATCGCCAGTAGTTGTAACAATTTGTGTTTCAGCTGCAACAACAATTAATAGTATTCTTAATATCATAAGAAAACATATTTTCGTATACAAACGCAAAATAGCATTAGAATATAATAAAGTTGCATTCAGCGACACTAGCTTACTCCAAAGTATCTTCACTGATATAAACAGGTCTTAGTCTCAGATATTGAATTTACAGATATGATTAAGATTTACAAAGAGACAATGCCTACGTCTGATTTCGAAAATAATAATACTAATAATGTCATCGACGCAGGAACCAAAGCAATATATCGTTGTTAATACAATTCCGTCAAAAACTAAGATGATAGCAACATGCTTGACCAATCGTGAATTTAGTGTAAACTTTCCAACTCTAATTCCAGCAAAAGCTTGTACAATTACGAGTATATCATACCTGGCCAAATATTAGATCAACATTTTTCGGTGGATTACAGGCGAATAATACTCTAGTATTTGCACATGAAGAACAATTTAAAGATGGAAACTCCGATTGGAAGGTTGCTTCTATTCCAAAGGGCTGTTATCAAATCTAATAAATCAATGAACCACGAATTTCAACGCACTATTAAATATATTCCAAGAAAAGAATCAAAAATAGCTATAACAGTTCACGAACCAACATTATCAGCTGCGAAATAACTAAATTCAACAGATTATGTTCTTGAAATCTATCAATCATCGATTAGAACTGTTTTAGGAGGGCCTGAATTTCCACCAAAATATTCAAGACAAATAGATGTCTGCACACCTTTGCAATAATCAACCTCTGGAGAGTGCAAAACAGCACCCACCACGTGGTGCCATAGTGGGAGGGTGTATATTTTGCCTGTGTAGCTTCGAGATTAGGATTAACCCTAAATTATTTCATGAAAAAAACGCGTTATCGCATCAATCGACATGAAGTAAGTCGCGGATTTCGAACTCCAAACTTCGGGTTCTGCGCATTAAACAACGTTCTACGGACGAATTGTTACGATATATGTTTTAGAAATTATTATAAAGTTAACTTGTTTGGTGCATGCATAATACAAGCTGCAGCGTGTTTCTAAATACCTCGTTATAATATAACATTATTGAAAATTATCTTTCATAATGTTGATATTATTTATCTACAACCCGTTTTAATGAAGCCGAGCAGAAAGCAAAATATTTGGCAGCTGCAAATATCCATGGTAATAGTATTTCTCAATCGAATTTACAATTCTTAATAGCAATTAAACTATCTTAATTATTATTTTCTGGATTTGAATGAATATGATCGAACACAAGCCAGTCTTCGATTACTTCATTATCACACTCAAATGAAAACATGTAACAAAAATACTTCTTTCCCCCAACACAGAATGATGGATAACCAGAACAAAATCGATGCTACAAGTAACGACTAACGAGCAGCAGCGATTATTAATTATCTCGACGATCAAAGATATATTCTCAAAATGAACATTATCGCATTAGCAGAAACAGACAATTATACTTGGATTATAACGGCAATGATTCCATATATATATATATATATATATATATATATATATATATATATATATATATATATATATATATATATATATATATGCACTTGACTTTGGCAAGGTTAAAATATATATGTATATATAAGCTAACATAGAAATACAAGAATAACATAGCTCTATTGTATGTATGAACGATACGTGTCCCCGCTGTTTCCTGCTTTTACTTTGTCGAAACAGTCAAATTTGTATAAATATCCTTAAACGAAATTGAACTATTATAAATTATGTAACTCTACTCACACAATTGCCGTTGAATTTACTGTATCATATAAACATAAACATTTAGTTGCAACAAGCGATGTAATTCTTGAATCGGATAATGATTTAGCTGACAGAGTAATTCCCCTTAACATCAATGGTATTATTTTATTTAAATATTTCTTCGAAAACGCAGATGATCCCTTTACCTTGTCTAAGTCATATTATACAGAACTTATCGAAATTTCGAAATATATACCAGCTGTGTTAATCGATGGAAATACCATTTATTTTGCCAGTCTCTGTATTTACAGATTCAATAACCTCAGGAATTTTACGGTGTTTACCAGCACAGCCACGTGCATTAAGAGATTTAAGAAATTATACAGACTACAAACGAATAAAGTTCAGAGTGAAATAATGCGTGAAATAGTAACCAGAAACACCTCTCGGTGCTTTCTGGAATATATGGAGACCAGATGATTTGAAAGCTGGAAGTAGAAATATAGTTCGCGATTCACTTCAACAGCAGGTATTTTCGTTACATAAAGAAAACATTTCAAATCTACACTAACCATGTGTTATCGCTCAGCAGATTCTCGACGGCAAAATAATGAAGCTGATATACTAGAACCTATGACAGAGCCAAAAAATAAACAAAATCTCTTGTTAAATGATATTTTTTTAGTTCATGTCAATGTTGTTGAGAGCCCATTAGATATGGACAAAACTCCATGGACGCTAGAATACGCAATGACAAACCATTCCTCCCAAGGATTATCTATTACTGATACAGTTGTTTGGATTGTTGATTAGTATTGACTGAGTGGTTAAACTTAGTTTATGTCGCAGTGTCTCGAGTCAGAATATCTCAGCTTTATTCGTTTGTAGTCTGTATAACTTTTTAAACTCTCTTAATTCTGGATCAAGCGATCTATGATTATCAGTTATTTCTTCCTAATAACCTACAAAGTTTCTCATCCTTTCATTGCGGAGACAATCCAACAAAAGATGGTGGTCGAAAGGTTATAATAGACTTCAAAATAAGAAAAAATATCGATGTTGTTGCAAGAAAATAAAATTAGTTATGAACAATGTGACAAAACAAATAAAAGAGACTTTGATCTCGGCGCTGAAGTTATTATGATATTATACCAACTACAATATTCACTGTGTAATCTGTAACACAGTAATGTTGTGGCAATATTGAAATAATAATCGAAGACAATTTACCGTAGGTAGAATTAATAGTAGTCTTGGTCACACGCGTGAAAATGTGATGCTGACCTGTCTTGAGTGTATTCGCTAGTTCAGAAACGTGAAGACGGTGGTCATTGTGTATCTTCAGGAATTACTTGTAATTGTTCAGGTACAGTCCACGTTGAGGAGCAGTTTAATCTAAGATGTATATTACAGGTCTACCCGTGGATCTTACCACGCAGTCGCTCTTTTTACCACCGTCAAATATCTTACAGTCACATTATATAATTATGTATGTTTTGAAAAATCATGTCATGTTATTGGTATATGTTTTTGTGATCTCATTAATGGGATTTATATAAATTGCACGAGTAATTGCATTATTTAATGCATTTTTACACTTCGTAGTATTGCATCCCATTCACGAAATCTCATATCTGTTTGAACTTTGTTCATGGATATTTCCTATGCAAATCAACGATTGCCTGATCACGATGAATTGCGCAAATGTCCTCTTCTGATTTTGACATTATGATATTTTTCTTCATAGATTATACTGCACAAAGAATTTCTTTGCCATGATAAACCTATAGAAACTAAGACCTTTGCAAGCGTCCTCGTTGTTATATTCGTTCAAAAGCAGGTGAAACTTCAACATGTTTTAGATGATAATGCATTTATATATGTACTTGCAACGTCAACGACAGTTATCGCGTATTGTTATGCGAATTGAAGTCTACAACTTTTTAGAGTATCATGAGGTAAAAGCAAACTACCCGCCTGATGAACTTCATTAGAAGCGCTGATATCAGAATTTGCGTACATAACTTGCTTAGGTATGGCAGATAAATTTGCCATATAGCCTGGCGTGCTAACCAGTTTTCAACAACAGAATGTGAGATATTTGCTGCATCAGCAAATTTACTAGTAGCTGATCTACCCTTGGAATATTATCTTGTGCTAAATTAAATAAATTCGATTATTTTATAAAATACATTTGATTAATTACTGGCCCCTAATACTATTTTATTTTTCATTTCGGATCGTACAAACCAATTAGCTAATCATTCTCTGAAAGATTTAATTTTGATGGAATTTAACGAATGAATCAACTTCAAATCTGCAATATGTCGTTCTTGTAAATCTGTATTTATACACACTACATCATGAGCGTGACAACATTTGCAGGATACTCTCCAGAGTTTGGTTAATCTCGCGCGTCAACTCGGATATCGAGTCGGGTTCCAGGACAACAATAATTATCTCCAGGAAGATGTTGTTCTGTTGGATACTTAGCCCTTGGAGTTCCTGGTAATTTTCACAGTGAATCAGCGATATCACCATCACTATTAATGTATTATCGGCTGAGAAATTTGTACTTTTGCACCACATTTTACACACTTGCCTGTAACTGTGCGCTTTTTATTTTTGTTATTATTGTAGTTAATCCACTGGTTGGGGTGTATACTATGCATCGAACTCAATATAAATTCATATTATTTTTTTTTTATATTTGTTCAACATGTCATTGATTCCTCAGCGACACGAAAACAAGAACCAATCAAACATCATCAATCGTTACCAAATTATACCAGAGCAATTATCATGGGGGGGGGGGGGGGGGGCGAGTGGCCGAGTGGTCTAAAGCGCTCGCCGTTACGGATCACTGCCATCTCAACTCTGTAAGCGTGGGTTCAAGTGTAAGATTCGGCTAATGTAGTTATGTGAGAAAGCTTGCCGGTAGCTTCTCGTGGGTCGGTGGTTCTTTCCGGGGTTTTACCGGATTCTTACTCCACCAATAATACTGGCCGCCATGTATAGCCTATCGTATGCTGAAAAATGACGTTAAACCCTACAACAACAACAACAACAACAATGCAATTATCATAGGTCAGTCCGGAAGTGGTAAGACGCAATTATTACTTAATCTAATAATGAGATGGCTCAGAAGGGATAAGTTGTAGTTAGTAGCATCGTCTGTAGATGATCAACGATGCTACGACGTATTTAATGAAAACGCAGTTGTTGATTAAAGACAGTGATATTATTGATTTTATCACCGATATTGATGGAGCCACATTTGTAGATGACATCGATGGATTTATTAATAATGTAGTTATCTACGATGATGTAATGCTGGATAAACAATCAAATCCAGCAAGAATATTTTTTCGATAAAGTCATAAAATACAGATTTTATTTACCTTAATCAGCATTATACGCAAACACCTAAAATGATCAGAGATAACTGTAATAGTTTAGCTAAAATTAATCGAGTTGGTACACATACACATACTCTGCGAAATATTCATCTGATTTGGTGTTCATGAGATATGAATATAATTAGGTTCAAAAACTTCTTTTTAAGCTACCCAATACGGATGTTTCACGATACATTCACATGATCCGTGGCAGCCATATGGTGTAGGTCCTATTAACATATTCGGTTTAGAAAACAGCAGCTAGTGTGAAATAATAATGATTGAATTACTTAAACCTATAGCAGTAGAAAGAGCGCAACCTCAGTGAAGCATCCCATTAAGGACAGTATTGTTACGAACCTTATCGACCTGGGAAGGTTGTTTTGTTTTCAAAATAGTGCATTTTGTTTTTTTGCCACCTTCAGATTTTCAAATAGCCACTTCTATCTCGAGGTCTGTTCGCCTTTCCGCTACTGTATGTCTGTATGTATGTACTTTCAGCATGGAGTTACAGTAGCTCATTGGACAGAGAATCAAACTCTTACTCCTAATAGTCACACTTTGATACTTACTCAAGCCAGAACTAGGCCAACCACTTTAGTGTGTCATTGTGAAACGTATTTCACTGATATTTTCTTGGCATGATATAGCCAATAACAAACGGAAATGTGCTGAAAAAACCAACAAAAACAGGAAACAAAACCATCCACTAAAACAGTGCTTCTAGGGATCGATTTTTAATACATACTGAAGCAGACTTTAAGAACAATTCCTTAAATCCACAAGGAAATCATAATTTACCTCTGGCTTGTATCAATTCATTATAGTACCTACTTTAATATCATAGGAAAAAAAATATTTTATGCCGTGTCTTATCAATGTGGCCAGAATGGTTTTGTCACGATTACTTATATCTGACTTTATTTTCTGGTTGATAATTTAAAAGGTTATTATACGTTTGTGTCCGGACAAATAATTCTTGAGTGAATAAACAATGATAGAATACACGTGAGACTTGTTGGGTAGACTTGTTAAGTATATATTATAACGAACAGGTCCTTTTCTCGTGAATGCAATATTTATAAGCTTAAACGACATGTTTGTTTTGATTTGTCAATTATCTTTGAAAATTAAAATACTGTAAATAGGCAATTGATTATATTTAAAAGGTTATCAATCCACTCTCAGCAATCGATAATCAGTAATACACACTCAGCTATTAAAGCAATCGAGTGGGAAGCAGAATCTTCAAAGCTTATGTTTACCTTGTGAGTTTCCATTTCTACAGCGACTTACCTCTGTTGGCTGCAAACGTACGATTTAAGACAAAGACCGCGAAGGAATTAGTTTATCAAATCATATTAATACATGAAAATGACATTACGTCAAGATAATTAACAACATATTTAATCTAGAAGCTTCAGTTTATTTTGTTTGGTTATTGTATCGGTAGGATCGTCAAGTACCTGCTTGCCTTATATCAAACCATCATCAAAATCGATTAAAATATTTCAATTCGTTTCTGGTGCATTGTACTTGTTTAATTCGATCACGACTGCTACACTTTCGTATCATCACAATATGAGTTCTGTTGATTGTATAATCTCTTTATCCGCAAAAGTGGTCCGAATTGCCTATTGGTATAAAGCACTCATCTTTATCGATCACTGCCAACTCGCCTATGTCTGTGCGGGTTCGAGTCTCGAGCTCGGTCAATTTGGGTGCGGAAGAAAGATTACCATACCTTCCATGTGGTTCTTGCTAGGGCTTTCCCGGATTCTTCTTCCAACAGTTACAACAACTGGTCAGAATTAAGTCCTGGCGTTTATAAATAAAACCTCATTATATGTTTCTTGACCTTCAAAAGGACAACGTTAAGTTTTAAATTTCCATTGAAACCATTTTATTGGGTCTTAATGGATGCTTAATTGCTTGCTTTCATTCGATAGTTAGCCTCTTTAATACCATTTTGGCTAGGATAAAAATCAATATCGTTTGATTATTAGAATAGATTTTGTCGTTAACAAACAGTCTTACAACAGAAGATTAGAAAAGTGTTTTTACGTTAAGAATGATGTTTTCGCATGAAGTAAGAAACAGCATTTATTCAGTTTTAAATGACAGACTTTATTACATATGGTATTAATATACATGCTCGCTTATCAATCGAGTCAAGTACAAACAACATAGACACTGGGATATCGTCACGTAATGCGCCGGCAGAACAAGGTTAACATGGCTTGATTTACTGCGTACACATAACAAACTCCATTGACCCGGGGGGAGGGGGAATGTTCGAGTGGCCGAGTTTTCTAAAACGTTCACCCTTACAGATCATTGCCATCTCACCTCTGTCTGCTTCGGTTCGAGTCTCAGTTTCGACCAATGTGGGTATGTGAAGAAAAAAAAGGTTTTACCAGTAGCTTATTGTGCGTCGGTGGTTCTTTCCGGGGTTTTCCCGGGTTCATCCTCCACCATTTATACTGTCCGCCATACATAGCCAATCGTGTGCTGACAATTGGGACAAAACACTTCAACCGGTACATAATGCACAAAGAGATATGGGTCCGTGCATTATGCAGTTAGACTCAGCTTATAATCCAGTATATACAGTTCTTATATACGTTTTCTCCCATGGATATCACGATATTATTTACGATCAGGTAATCCTTCAGGCGACAAAAACGTGTATGTGAAACTCGTTGCTGCTTGACTGTCTTTCGTTTAAATACGGTATCTAATATTATTGATTAGTAACAGTTTTATGTTATGTACATATACTGTATCATGCAACGTTAGTGTGTTCATTTGATTTTTTTGGGCTCCTTTCTACGTGAGTACTGTTCCATCCAGAGCAAACTCGAATGACTGTTTTTTTGGCTCCCGACCTTTAATATATTTTATCATATTCATAAACAAATTTACCCTACCCCACCTAAAATCCCAACCCCGCACAACGTGTTTAAATGCAAATCACTTTTCATCATAAAATGGGGGATATTTGTGGTTGATGGTGGTAGAAACAATATTCGTGGTCACCCTACTAAATCATATCGAGACATTTTTCCATTATTCCATTACGCTTCTTTCTTTTGACCTTTATTATCAATGTCAATTCTGATGTTTGTTTCTTCAGTTAAACATTGTCAAACTCATTGTAATCGTTTGTCTTCAATTATGAAAACATTCTTCCACATACCACTAGTCATAAATTCTTTGTTCCCCATTTGACATGTCGTCCAAAATTCTATTGGGGGATAGTAGTCAAGCATTTTGGGTCTTTATCTGTGTCCCTTTCTGTTTTTCCCATTGCTGGAAAAGTTCCAAATATATTATTGACTTCAATCAGTTTTTTGCTTTCTCTCATTTGTTTTCTGTCTTTTCTGCGTGTTATTACACTTGATGCTGTCGACTTTGCGTTTGTAATCATGTTAGCTAACCTTCTCTGAACTAAACTGCATAATTCCCCAAAAATTGTTATTTCCTGATTTCGTCCACACGAACGTGTGACGTGATGAACGACTAAAGTCAATAATGTGTGATGTATAGGGCACAGACCACCAATGAATTACCGTAATGCTAATATTTGAACAAATTACTACACTTTCGTGGTAAGATCAACCAAATATTTTTACTATATACTATAAACGGTCCATCCAAGATCAAAATTTTAATATAGTCAAAATGATATGCTGCTAGCCTCGTTTTTCAGAGAAATCGTCATCTCGGTGCTAATTATAAAAGACATGTCCATTTTCATCCAACAGTATATATGTTTCGAAAGGGGTATATAATGAAGCCCTCTGAAAATCACATTATTATTTTTTCTTTTTTCATTTTTCCGGCACTTACTTTCAGTAAACCAGCGACTTTCTGTTGTGTCTTATATATACCACACATAAGCTGGTTTCATAACCCATACAACAATTAGTTACCTGTGATCAATTAAAGTTTTGTAATGACTTTGGTCTTTAAATACAACCAATCAGTGTAATTTAACGACTAAGCGACTGTGTGGAAGAAATAAATATTTCTGCAATATGCTAATCATTATAAAAACAACGTACAAACTACTATCAGTCTAGGATGGAAACAAAGTTTAAAAATATGTATTAAAAAAAATCAGTACATGTTAAAGAACAGGTTACGAACAAATGTCTAGGATATTTTTAATAATATAAATTTGAGTTACACTTCTAAATAAAGATGCATCAAAATATTAATCTTCTTGAGTGTCCGTGAATTATGACCTAAGATACTTAGCAAGTACTGAACTGGTAGCTCAAAGACACTAATAGCTCCTTAGTGTACCTTACCAAACGGTAAACGGAAAATACTAAAGTCAATCACCCGTAAAAAGTATGTCACTGTGACCTAGTTTGGATATGGTTCAGTTACTATTCTCGTGATGAATCCACATTTTTTTAAGAATAGCTCTAGGTGAAATGGTGTCCATGATATTCTGGATGCAACAAACGAATATCTGAAAATACAAGAATCTCTCAAGCGTCAAATTTAGGACACAGGGATACAGCCTAAGTATGGTATAGTTACTCTGTCTGACACTCAGTTACATAATAATTATAATAGTATAAATAACTTCCAAAATAGTATGGGTCTAATACTAATGTATCGAACGAATATCTGAAAATACGAAAGTCACTCAAGCGTAAATATTAGATCATAGTGAGATATATTTTTTTTCATTTGGCTGATTAATTCTCTTTAGCCTGCATCCATCTGACTTTGTGAAATGGAGTCCAAGATTATGAGAGCGTAACGAACTAGCAACTTTTCGAACTAACAAAAAAAAGAAATAGCAAAATTCTAAATACCCACTCATCTTCGTTAGCGAAAAAATAAATACATCTTAGAATCTAGAAAACGTGTTCTATTGACTCACACGTTTCATATAGAGGTCCCACACTGATCTTACTGGCTGGCCTCCGGGGTCTACAATAGTGGTGTTGTGGGTAGGGTGGAGCGGTGTGGGCAACCGAGAATATATCTATGTAATGTTCTATTTTGACATGTAATAAGAGATGTGTTTGAATTAAGCACTGACCAACCATCACGGTTTTATTTAAACTATAAATATATAAATCATATATATTTTAATTTGCCCACTTCCATCAAAGATAAACAATCAGTCTCTTAAAATGTATACTGCTGTTTTTTTGCGTTTTTTTTTCTTCAATTTTTGTATTTTTTTTTTTGTTTGTTTTTCTTTTTAGTTTTGTCTCTGTTCTTAATGAGAAATAAGTCGATCTTTCTGTGAAGACAAAGGAGCTAGCGTTTTTTTCAATGCGTTCCACATCAGGTTAACTGCCCATTTTCCTTCCTTCCTGAATATATGTAATTGACAAATATTTGCGTTTGATTTTCTCAGTTTTCTGTTTTTTTAAGTCAATTTCATCGATTTTTCTTCAGCAGGTAGCATGCTGCAATTAATCAAGCAGAAGATAATGCGAAGACAATGAAAGTCTAGCTAGATCGGAGATCGAACGGCACTGGGCTACTAATGGAAAGTCGATTACCCTAGCGTGTCTATCTTGCACGCCATATTTCATATCTCGCCTATAATTGACGATAATTCAAAATTTTATGTCGCACTTGTCCGGCCTTTGTGGCTAACTGTATTTGATTGATCGGTATAATTGGTTTGTTTATGGAATTGCTTAATATAGAGTTTACTTTCTTCCGAGATTTTCTATAAACCAGTTGGAGTGCGGTCAGTGTTAAAGTTAAAGGTACATTGTTATAACGGTTTCAGATTTTCTTGATATAAATTAACTTTAATCCCTTTTATAGCTACATTTAATAACTGAATGATATTTTAAAGTGTTATTATTTTTAAAAAATCTTTTAATGCAAATTTAATTTTGCGTTTTATATGTTTCTTACATTAGGAAATGAAGCTGATTATTTGTATTTGCACATAAATTTAAGATAGACTAGAACGACCTTTCGGTTTGACCTTTCAGCATGAAATTGATATGGAGACGGGTCAGCTGCTAAAGAAAAGGTTCAAACGTTTATGTGCCATGCATACAAAATGCGGCCGAATCATCTTATTAAAAATTAAATAATGAACAAATATGTACACGTCTATATTTATTTATCGGTTTATCTAAGACAAACGACAGGCAACGGAGGTCGAACTATATGAGACTGAGAAAACTGCATTTACTCCTTCCGACACGCGTGTAAGCAATTGAACCAGAGTGTAAGTAAAACTTTCAACCCAACTAATAACATACATTTTGTCGTTGTTTTAATCATCGTTGTTATTAACTTTATAAGGATATAAACAAGTCATGTGGCCATGTAAAATAGTGCGTTAAGGAACTCGAAGATGTATATACAAGATATCCATGTACAGCATTTAATGTGTATATACTTACAAGTAGCATCCATTTTATAGAAGACATCGCAGAGATAATACGGCATTTTGCATGATACATGCAGACTGAATTTAGATCTCATACATGCATGCATGCATGCATACATGCATGCACACACACACACACACACACACACACACACACACACACACATACACACACACACACACACACACACACACACACACACATACATACATACATACATACATACATACATACATACATACATACATACATACATACATACATACATACATACATACATACATACATACATATGTACGTACGTATTTTGCTATTTTGCAGCGGATTCTGTTATACCAGTTCTTTGTTCCAATCTTTTTCCTTCCGTCCTACCTCTCTTTCTGTTTTTCTTTCTATCTTTCAGAAGCAAAAAAAAACATATACTAGAGACATTTACAATAATGTTACAATTGATATACTGGTCGACTACACATCCAGCCTCATGGAGTGAATTTTATTTGTGAAACATTACAGGCTTATAAGGAGACAGAAATTGTAGTTAAATAAAAAGTGGAATTAAATATTTAACATTTCTTGAATCTGAATAAAAGTGACAAGCCTCTTTTATATCGGAACAATCAACAATGCTAACAAATTTCCTTTCACCAAGAACTGCCTGATGCAATAAAATGTGCTTATATTATCTTGCTATATGTTTTTATTTCAGTAATTAATATTCGTCCTAAACAAATGTGTAAGCATGTTTATTTTTTTATTTTTTTAGAAAATTATTATTTAAATAATTCATTAACACAATAACATATTATCTTTTCAATAATTGCATTAGCTACGTTAAAATTTTGTATAATTTTATAATTGCTTAACCTTTGTATATTACTGATATCATTACAAGATTAGTAATAATTACTAATTTTAAAAAAGAAATGAAGAAACATTTGATTACTATGGTGTACTTTCCAAAATACACATAGAGTATATAATTATCTCGACATATTTATATCATTAGCTCATATATTGAGACAAAATTTAATCCTAAACTTCTTTAAACATAACAAGAGTAAAAATTTTCGACAGTCTCTAATATCGATTTACCAAAAATAGTTCCATGTAAAACGCGCAGTACCGTATCGATTAGTGGGATGGATGCAAATCCGTGGTTCACCGTATGTCGTGGATGTAATTGGTTACATCGGATGTATTCTGGCAGCGTGATGTGGTCCAAATTGACGGATAATTACACTTTACACTGGCAAAACAATACTTTCACGAAATTTCCATCTTAATTCAGAACTCAACAGTAAATACCAGTAGTTTCGAAAAGTTATTGTTTTCAATTGGTGCTGAGCGTTTTATTTTCCTTTTAAAATCGGATTGGAAAAGCTGCAGGGAAAAAGTAAAATGAAAAGGTAGGTTTTAATAATTATTTTTTCTGCAAATATAAAATTGTTGTATAATGTACAGTCCCATCCATTAAAGATCAAGTCCCTTTTGTGTGTAATAATATGTCAGGCACTCTAATCCAGTTTTAACTTATGATATACAATACAAATTTCATTGTTATAAACGCAAGATGGTTATCATATACATGTATGTTTAAATACATATTGTTACATCGGATGTGTGTGTGTGTGTGTGTGTGTGTGTGTGTTTATTTATTTATATGATATGTATACCGTCTAAGTCTGCTGAGTTATGGACGATCGAGATTCCATATACCTAAATATGAGATTCGAGGAATTCTCACTAGTATAGAAACTAAATTAATGGGCGGTTTGGTGTTTTATCGTCGTTTTATGCTGTTTTTTTTTTATTGGAAGATATATAAACTCTGTTTCAATGTATCTATTCAAGTTTAAGAATGTATTTATACGAATTTATATTTATGCCCTATTTGTAATGGCTTTGAAAACAAAACTTAAAGCTATGAACGAACGTTATAACATGCAGTGGAGACAAAAAGCTTTGCGTTTCATATTTGCATAATTTCTTTGTTTTTTTGAGCTTTACAAAATGTTTTGTAGATTTACTTTTTATAGTAAATTATAAATCAGCTGTATCTCCTTCTCTCAGTTCATATCTGCATCTTCTAAAAATTATTGTTTTGAATTTTAAATTGAAAAAGTAAAATATCACAATTCTTTTCCCAGTTGAAATTATCTCAACGAAATGGAAAAACTCGAATGAAAAAAATGACACGAGAACAAACGTTGCGATAAAGCATGTACACTTAATTCTTAATGAAATAATGAAATGGGCAAATCAGAATGCCCCTGACAAATGAAAGAAGCAAGATATAAAACAAACAACCGGAAGAACAAATTGAATGACTGAAAGCAACCAAACACATATTGTTAAACTCCTTTTTGAACAAACCATTCAAGCTGTAGAAACTGCTATGTACATCACATTGTCTACCGTTTTTTCAAACGCCTACTCCTCATTCTGTTCATAAAGCATTCATTCAAATTATTTTAGTAGTTTGATTTGATCTAACTCAATTTCTTTAATAATTATTGCATTATTATTTCGAAAATTCGAATCGCATTGGTTGTGCTTTTAAATCTTTTTACCGTTGTTATTGCTGCTTTTTTTGGGTAGGGTTTCGGGTTTCGAGGCTCACGAAATAAAATTCGTTGGATCCGACTATATTATTCAAGCGGTTGTATATTCAAATAATTAATGTTTGGGTTAGAAAAGTTATCATATGTTTACCGTGAATCGTCTCACGCACTGACACCATCTTCAGCACAACAGCAACAATATTTGCTACTTTTTCCATAGAAGCTCTAATGTTGCAGTTTACAGCATCCATATTTTATTTCATTTTTATCTTTTACGACAGGTTGTGTCTCGTTTTCCTTGCGTCGTGTTCACTTATCTCCGCTCAAGTCAGCCGTGCAAAAGCTAATCTAAGCGAAGACGTCACGACAGTGGATAATCAAAATGGTAAACAGTTTCACCAGACTATGATTAGAAACGCTTTAAGTGGAAAAATCGATGCAATATAATTGAACTGTTCTTCACATCATTTTGTTAATTGTGGATCATTTGCAACCTTTAATATGCATAAGTTGTTGGGGGTTTTTAAGAGAGAGAGAGAGAGAGAGAGAGAGAGAGAGAGAGAGAGAGAGAGAGAGAGAGAGAGAGAGAGAGAGAGAGAGAGAGAGATTTGCATATAGGTCTACAACGAAAAATGCATAAACATTGATGTATCCATTCATTTTCCTTATTAAATTTTCCTTAATTTCAAATTTTAAAACCATACGGAATAACTGTCGATAATGAACAGGAACGCATCCTAGACGGTTTCCTCGTCTGAAATGGCTAGAAAGAGAGTCACCTTGAACGATTGCTTATTCCTTAATAAGAATGGCAATTAACTAAAGTGCTTGTGAAATGTCGTTGAAGCTAATGTGCCACGTTATATCCCTTAAATATTACTCCATAACATATTGAAAGAAAAGCACACAGGAAGGATTATAAATCACAAAAACTATTCACTTTATTACCCAGAAAGCTGATCTAATAGTCACTATAATTCCGGTTATTTTATATTAAGGCCAAAATACTGCTTTCTAATTTTGTCAGTTGTAACATAAAATGCGTCACTTTAATTACAAATAGGGACGTTCTAAAGTCGGTATGATGTTGCCGTTGTCTGTCAAAGCCTATCCTCGTATTTCAAATTGTATGTGCCAAGTTCCTATTGTCTGTCAACTCCCATCTTCTTATTTAAAATAGTCTGTATTTTGTTGTAATTGTGAAAACCCATCCTTGTTTTTATAGTTTAGATCATGTTGTCATCGTCTGTCAAAGCCATCCTTATAGTTCAGACAGTCTGTATCATATTGTCATTTTCAGTCAAAACCAATTATCCTATTTCAACTAGTCGGTATCATGTTGTCATCGTCTGTCAAAACCCATTCTCATTTTTCAAAAAGTCGGTATCGTGTTGTCATTGTCTGTCAAAACCCATTCTCATTTTTCAAATAGTCCGTATCGTGTTGTCATTGTCTGTCAAAACCCATTCTCATTTTTCAAATAGTCGGTATCGTGTTCTCATTGTCTGTCAAAACCCATTCTCGTTTTTCAAATAGTCGGTATCGTGTTGTCATTGTCTGTCAGATCTCATCCTCTTATTTAAAATAGTCTGTATTTTGTTGTCATTGTCAAACCCCATCCTTGTATTTATAGTTTAGATCATGTTGTCATCGTCTGTCAAAGCCATCCTCGTAGTTCAGACAGCCTGTATCAATTTGTGTTTTTCAGTTAAAATCCATTCTTCTATTATTTCAAATAGTCCGTATCATGTTGTCATCGTCTGTCAAAGCCTTCCTTGTAGTTCAGACATTCTGTATCATGTTGTCATTTTCAGTCAAAACCCATTATCCTATTTCAAATAGTCGGTATCATGTTGTCATTTTCAGTCAAAACCCATTCCTTTTTTTTTCAAATAGTCGGTATCGTGTTGTCATCGTCTGTCAAAACCCATCCAAGTACTTCAAATAGCTTATTCAGTATACAAGTACAGCCGAAGGCAGGATGTAAATGTCAGAACCAAGTCGTTGTTGACAGATTCAGTAAATTCATTCTTGATAGTTACGAAAAAGTGGTTTCTGTATCTATCGCCAATATCTAATATATGGATTAATTCTGTTTCATATTAGAAAAGAAACTCTTAGTCGAAGATACGATATTTGTATTCCAGCTTTTAATTAATTTTATGTGCGGGATGGAAAATCAGTACAACGTTTATAAGGATAATAAAACCTCGTCATGTTTTGGCTCCCCATGGCGTTTTCAGAAAAACAGTTTGTATTTCTATAAAAAAAATCTAAAATATATTTTTAAAGTATAAATGATGAGTTATAACTTTTTAGTTTAGTAAAATAATTAAACACTTTTGAAAATCATCAGTCATTATATAGTCAAGACTTAAAAATAGAAATAGTTTTCATCTTTATCTGTAAAGAAAATTTATATTAAGCCATTCAATTACGAAACGCTGACCGTACAGATATTTGCTACAAATAGCAGAAAATGCATTTTGTTCTGAACTTTTGAACCGAGTTATCTTGGTGGTGATAACCGTGCCATGAATGATCTGGAAATAGATATCGCAAAAGGCATCGGCGGCAGTCTAAATTTTCGCAAACAGGAGGATCTCAGAATAAAATCAAAATGACCTTGTCAATTGTGTAAGTGCAGCTACTGCGTCTAATGTGTCGCTCCATTTCATTTTTAAATGTGCATGTTTAATTAGCCGTCCACCACATGTAAATGTAATAAAATAATCTTCTGTATTTATGCCCTCATATTGGTCCCATAATGCGCACTGGCTAATTCAGTGCTTACTTCTCCCATCAGTTCAATGTAAATACGATGGCTTCAAACCGATTGTGACGCTGCTTGAATCGACGCTTTTATAAGTCGATGTTGATTTGTTCTCTTCCAACTTTCTTTGAGGGTTACTAAAGGCTGAGACATCACAGATGTAATTTATATTTTAATGTCTACGCTTTTCAAAGGCACGATGAGAACTGGTTGTTGACACGAACTGGTAGGGCACTAGTACTATTCACATTTCAGTGTTTCGATTTGATTCTGATGTCAACAACGTTACTATATTAAAGTTTACATCTTCTGAACGACTTTGACATAAACTTCTCATCTAACGGGGTTCGAATACAAGTATCATGTTTGCATACTGTTGTCAGCCTGCGTATCATGACTCATACATGTTTAGGAATAGCTATTCCTAACATATGTGGTAATCTATAACAGTAAGGCCATGAAATGAAGTTAGATTGGCAAAACAAGTGTCATCAGCCGAATTGCCGCAGAATGATATGTGTCGACTGCTCCGCTGATACATATTCCAACTGCCAAGCGAAGTTACGGGAGAGCGAACTATATCTAAGTCACTGTGACCTCCGTAAGAGTAACTTGTATCTGGGTCACTGTGACCTCCATTTGCCTGTGATACGTAGTTACCCTCCACAATGAATAAATCCGTGAAGTTTCGTGGCTGAACATAGAAATAGTGTCAGATCAACTAATACAAATGCAGGAACTAAGCACTGAAACTTGTCCCAACTATGAGAACGTCGTCAGTGAGATAGATACATTACCTAAGATTCAGAGGCAAGAAAGACGTATACTTCAGATATAAAAATGAATTCCTGAGAGAATTGTAAACAAATTTGACGACTAACATTGTAAGCAAACTCGGACCAGTACCATAATGAAAATTTGTAAGGCGACTCTTAGTTCGAATTGACTCATTAGGATTTTATCTGCACAGAACAAACCGTGGCGAGAGTGCGAGTGTTAATAAGAAAACATATCATGCAAGTAATATTCTTTTAAATACATGTACATCATTGTTTTATCAGAATCAACAATGAAGAACAGCTAAGAACAAATGCCCACAAATCTTCATTTTTAATCTCGTTGAACATGTATGTATGTATGTATGTATGTATGTATGTATGTATGTATGTATGTATGTATGTATGTAAGTATGTATGCATGCGTCCGTACGCACGTGCGTGTGTGTGTGTGTGTGTGTGTGTGTGTTAAAATAAATGGTAAAAACAACCCTTTTAATACAATGGATTTGTGATTGCGTGTGTGTTTGATGGTCGTTTTATCAATAATGCCATCCCTCAATGCAATGGGTCAAATTTTTTGATTTTGACAATTTGAAATTTCATGTATTAAACAATATCACATTAAATCTCTTTAACAAACGTAAATAAGAATGTTTTCTATAGCCCCTCCCCCTCTCTCTCTCTCTCTCTCTCTCTCTCTCTCTCTCTCTCTCTCTCTCTCTCTCTCTCTGTATACAATAATATGAAATTGTAACGCATGAACTCTATTTTACATTCCATATGTTTGTCTTTACCTCACCTTTTCAACTTCTGTAATTTCATTGTTTCCTAAATAACGAACACCAGAACAAACCATATTCACCAATACATTTCCGATCCAAATATTTAGTCTAAGAAAGCTTCCGTAAAAAAGGTAGGCTGTCAATGTGTAATTTTGTCCAAAATGGACCCGTTTGCTAAAGATCAGTCAGGGACACATTCAATATTTGATCTAGTTTGCGTTGTGTAAATAGCAAATGTGAGATCGTGATTGAGAAAAAAGTATTTTTTTAATACATTTGAAATCTTGAGCTCCAATTTGTAGCAGTCAATAATAGTAAGTAAAAAAGATAGTTATATCGTTTCAATATTATGTACTTTTTCATCCCATATATGTGGACGTACTTCTCGTCGTTTATTACGGTACTTTTTTTCATCCCGATCAAATTTAAATTTATTCACCATAGATTCGAACTTCATTAACATGAGCACAAGCACGAATCAAGAAACTTTGTCACAGTCCACGACACTCAACACGAACCAAACATCGACTTATCAAGGTTGTTCGAATTCGTCATCATCAGGAATATACGAAAGTAAAAACATTATCAACAGTACAGCACCTTATACAAGCACTCAGTGTGATGACACAATGTCCGGATATTCATCAATCAATATCACAGAAACGCCGGGAAATATAACGAGGAAAGACATAGTGAATCTTCCAAATGATATTGATGTTCTCCCTTGCTCTGTGTTGTGGGAATATGGCACGTGGAATTTGTTATACAAGTACACCCGAGAGCAGCTTCACCTCATGCTATGCCGTTGTACCGGACTTTGCAGCATGCCTACCCTGTCTCCTGAAGGTCGAGACGAAATATGGGCTTACTATGTCTACAACCCCCTATCAGAACACAACATTGAAACATTCATCACCGTTGTTGTCGTCTACATTGTCATTCTCATCGTCGGGGCATTCGGTAAGCCATGGCTTATGTTTTCAATACTTACTGGTATTTTCAGCGTATTTTTTTTTCTTCTTCCTTTGAAACAACATTAAGCTTAAATGTGCCTTGAATACATTGAACAGAGATAAATTTATATAAAAAAACACATGAACAATGATAGCACAAACACAAATATCATTATTAAACTGTGTTATTGCTATTACGCTGTATTTCCCAAAGCAGAACAAGCATTAACTTTTTTTAAAAAAATATTACGAATTTGAAGAGGTCTCACTTCATATAAACTGAAAACGTTTACTTTGCGAAAAACATTTACAAAGTGACTTTGAGTTTTTATGTCTTTATCAATCTTTGACGTAAACGATTTATTTCAGGACAAAAATGCTTCAAAATAAAGCTCACAACGTAGAATTAGGATAACAGGATAACATAAATTTCCGTCAAGATCGAAGTATGGAATCAAATTGATTTATCAGCATTGATACCTTGAGGATACGGTCATTGATGATTTATTACATTGATGAAGGATAACAAAGTCCACATTGACGTATTAGGGTTAATACGAGGATAACACAGTCTACAAACAATGACAATATGAACTCGCTAATAACTCGAGTCCAGTTGCAAATGACATAGACACATATCAGGTGGCACATTATGCGATGGCAGAAATAGTTATATGCAGTGTACAGTTGAATTCGACTTGTAAAATATACGTTAACACGAAATCAACTCGAGCAATGTTCTGCTTGTTTTCAATAATTTTCTACGCAGCAAATTAATTAAAGTCTGCATCATGGTTTCTATTTTTGTATTTATCGACTTGCAAATGTTATTAGTTTACAGAAAGGTAAGTCTTTTAAAGTTACAAATATCTAAGTTTGTAAGAAATAATACCAGTACATTTCTCCAGCTACCAAGTTTACAGGATAAACACTTTTGCAATTTGTATTTACCACCGCTACTTAAACAAGTGATAATGCAGTTTCTGCTTGAATACAACTCCGAATCTTTTCAGGTAACATACTTACAATATATGGACTGATACGTTGGGTGAAGTGTAAATCTCCCACCTTCGCCTTCATCATAAGTTTGTCCTGCTCGGACCTACTCTTACTACTACTAGCCATGCCACTCAAGGTAATTGCTTTAATATCTCGTACACACGCACGCACGTACGCACACACACACACACACAAACACGGACAAGTATAAATCCATGGCCCTTTTATCAGCAAATCTATTTTCTAGTGCCCTTGGCATAAATTGTTTAAGTACATTATATATATATATATATATATATATATATATATATATATATATATATATATATATATATGTGTGTGTGTGTCTGCGTGTGTGTGTGTGTGTGTGTGTGTGTGTGTGTGTACTCTGCTACCATTGAGTCAGCCGTGAATGTTCACGTGTGCGAGGGTACGTTTTAAACTTAGCTTGATCAATAAATATAAATATATTCTGAACAATTTATGGAGCAAATTATGGAGAAGCTTTGTATCCCTTTTATTAAGTTTATATTATTTTTGGTTCTTTCTCGTCTGATCGGAAAGTTAATACTAATTTACTACCGGAGTTTAATTCTTTCTTGGTAATGAATGAGCAATGCAGATTGATCGATGGCTTGAAACTATTCAGTGAGCAGTTAAAAACCACAGATCTATAAATCAAACGCTCTCAAAAAGAAATTGATAAATGTTTTTCATATCTGGGATCTAGAAATTAAAGAACAAATAAGCTTGACAGGAAAATAATTATAATATAATTTGCTTAATTTAACTCCTGCTGATATAAACCATGTAAAACCAAAAATGTTATCGACTTAAAAAGTTGGCAATTATATTCACCAATAAAGGGGACGTATCCATAATCTTCTCTTTCATACTTCCTGCTTTAATAGTTTGCCCTGACTGATGTTGGACTTTAAACTGACGTGTTTAAATTATTTTTTGCAGGTTATAGAGTTTTTCCACCTAGCTGGAACTTTTGTGGAGGCATCCTGCAAGCTCTCGTATTATCTCCGAGATTTCACCTTCCTGTGTTCGGTTGTCACATTAACTGTTGTCAGTTTCGAAAGGTATTTTCTATTATTTTATAGAAATGCACAGAAAATTTTAATAATATAATGCATCTGTTATTTTATATATATATATACACACACCTATGCTTGATCAGCAGCCTATTTAATTTGACCAGAAAACGGACAATACAAATAATTGCCTTTCATGAGCATATGTTTAAATCCCGATCTTATACCTATAACTAAAGTTAATAGAAGCAAATCCACTTTAATTATTCTGACAAGAATTTCCTGACATTCTTTTTAAAAAAAAATGCACCCCATTCTTTCCCGTGAGAGGAGCAAAGTATCAGTTTTTAAACATCGCAGTAATGTCCTTTTGACAGCTATTTACCTTTTTAATTTCTTGTTTAATTATCGTTCTGAAAAAGAAAAGCTTTCAAAAGAGTGAGTCGAAAGCCACTGTTTAATTATCGTTCTGGAAAAGAAAAGCTTTCAAAAGAGTGAGTCGAAAGCCACTGTTTAATTATCGTTCTGGAAAAGAAAAGCTTTCAAAAGAGTGAGTCGAAAGCTACTGTTTAATTATCGTTCTGAAAAAGAAAAGCTTTCAAAAGAGTGAGTCGAAAGCCACTGTTTAATTATCGTTCTGGAAAAGAAAAGCTTTCAAAAGAGTGAGTCGAAAGCTACTGTTTAATTATCGTTCTGGAAAAGAAAAGCTTTCAAAAGAGTGAGTCGAAAGCCACTGTTTAATTATCGTTCTGATAAAGAAAAGCTTCCAAAAGAGTGAGTCGAAAGCCACTGTTTAATTATCGTTCTGATAAAGAAAAGCTTCCAAAAGAGTGAGTCGAAAGCCACTGTTTAATTATCGTTCTGATAAAGAAAAGCTTTCAAAAGAGTGAGTCGAAAGCCACTGTTTAATTATCGTTCTGATAAAGAAAAGCTTCCAAAAGAGTGAGTCGAAAGCCACTGTTTAATTATCGTTCTGAAAAAGAAAAGCTTTCAAAAGAGTGAGTCGAAAGCCACTGTTTAATTATCGTTCTGATAAAGAAAAGCTTCCAAAAGAGTGAGTCGAAAGCCACTGTTTAATTATCGTTCTGAAAAAGAAAAGCTTTCAAAAGAGTGAGTCGAAAGCCACTGTTTAATTATCGTTCACCATTGCTATGCTGGAAATGTTAGAGAAAGTAACAATTTTCACGGATAAGTAATGTATGTATGTATGTATGTATGTATGTATGTATGTATGTATGTATGTATGTATGTATGTATGTATGTATGTATGTATGTATGTATGTATGTACGTACGTACGTACGTACGTACGTACGTACGTACGTACGTACGTATGCATGCATGCATGCATGCATGCATGCATGAATGTAGGTAGGTAGGTAGGTAGGTAAGTAGATATTTAGGTAGGAAAGTAGGTACAATGCAATCGCATGGCAGGTAAGTTTCAGCAAAAGAGAAACGGTATGCAGAATAAAACTATAGGCAAAGAAGGGTAAGATTCGTTAAATAGGGTAAGATCCCTTACAAAGTCAATCTCTTTATGGAGCCGTGCTGTTTTAAAAAGTCTAAGAACTTCTCAGCTGCAACATCGTCACTCAAGGTTAAACGGTTGCTACCATTATTTACCACTTATGACATGCGACAGGATACATTTATTATCTATCATTATTTACTATTAAATATCTCCAAGCGCGTGGGTCAGGTTCTTGTAAATGCAGTTTAATTCGTATAATAATTCAAATAAAAGATTGCGAGTTCTTCTAGCAAGCATTATGTCATCTACATCGAGTTTCAATGACATCACCACAACAACAAACTTTGTTTATATTTATCGACATTGATCCAAAATATATATTTGTCGACAATCCTTACTTTACAACTTGTGAATTGAAACAACCATATATACCATGAAAATAACTTCAGCTGACTGTTTCTTTCTTCCAATCAGAGGCGTAGCGATGATATTTTGCGCCCGGAGACAAACTATAAAATTGGCGCCCCAGCGATCTTGTGACAGATTTATACCCATGTTTTCTTATTATAATGTAACGTTGCAAGCCTCATTTTGGCGCCCCTGTACCTTGGCGCCCGGGGACATATATACCACCCCGCCCCCCCCCCCCTCGCTAAGCCTCTGCTTCCAATTATCAAATCCTCAAACAGCCATTAGTAACTAGTCAGAAAAGGCGAATCAACTTCCGCCATGACAAGAAATTTTCATCACGTGATAACTATGTGAATGATAGCGGACAACTGCTTAAACAACAGTCGTGACCGATATACAGCCGTAATAAGTATTATATGGCGCTATTGATATGATGCATATTACAAGAAAAACTTAATTCCGTCTTATATTTCGCAGGTATTTTGTAGGTAAATCAGTGTCTTCTGATTTTTTTCTTATCTCATCAATCTATGTTTCTTTCAATCCGATGGAATATTAACAATTTTACTTGGACATTACATTTTTCGTATCTTTCTTCGTTGACTGGATTTTATATATTTTACGTGATTTACGCATTTTACTTATTTACTTTTCGTCATTTGTACGTAATTTTTAAAAAGGAGAAGACAAGAAAACATTTTTCCTGTAATTTGATGTTTTGTGGGTGTGGAGTTTCTCAAAATAAAGGTCGTTCATTGATTTAAATGAATTATGAAGATGTCATTATGTTTTGTATAGGTAGGAGTTAAATATTGGGCACGCTGTTGTATATAAAATTGCTTTTCACAAACAGTATCCAACCGAAATCGAATATATTTTGCTTATAAGTTTATTTTCGTTCAATAAACCGAAGAGTTTCCCACCAGTTTGGCTACTTTAGCTACTGGGAATTAAAAGTTCTCAAAGTCAAACTTATGAAAAATCTAAGAACAGCTTTCGAATGTTGAATTAAGTTTTCTTCCTGTCTTTTTTAACCAATACAATTCAGTTTTCAATGTGATATGATGCTGCGATTCCGTATGCTTAGTCTCAGCTTTTGTGTACAACAGTAAAAACGTAAATATCTAGCGCAATGCTCGCGCAAACATCGCTCGGCAATTTCCATCAAGTCGAGACAATCGATGTTGGAATACACATGCATTTAATGGGTTTGCTATTTTGTCTCAGGCGGAGTGCATCACATAGGCAACAACAGAAAAGGTCGAAACAAAAGTAGTTTCTAAATTAGTTCTCAAGGGCAGCGCTTAAAATCCTAAGTTTCTTTCATAGCAAAGCCAGAAACGAAAGAACACACCTTGATCCATACCACTCTGTGGCCAAAGTGGCTAGAGAATCTGACTTGGATGAGGGAGGTGGGTAGGTTGAACCTCGGCCGAGTCGTACTAAAGACATAAAAATGATACTAACAGCTGTCTCCATAGGCGCTCAGAATATGGGGTTAGCGTTAGGATTGTCCGGCCTGATGTCAAAATAATGTGACTGGGTGGGACATGATGTTAATTGTCTGCTTTATCATGCCCCATGCTTGACATGACTATAAACTGCCACATTGTAGACATTGTAGCTATAACACTGAACAATGTGTAAAGCTACGTTGCGCACGCACGCACACACACACACACACACATACACACACACAAACACACACACACACACACACACACATGTCACGTTTGGTCCCACGTGGAATACATGATTAAATATATAAAACAATATCGGTTACAGACTTTATGGTTTGTTGCACGCGGGAATCGAGCCCACGCCAAGAGTGGGTTATGGCAGAGCGGGTTTTTCAACCCTGCTTATAACCCTTTAAAATGTTTGATTATATTTGTGTCCATATATGTACATTTATTTTACATGCTCATGTATCGATACATATTCTGTGGGATTCATAGATAAGCAATTGTCTCTGTTTTTGGTGTATAGATGTCATTTTGAAATTATAATTTCATGTCATTAGCTTGCATTTGTCAATAGAAATCCATTGTGTGCCTTATCTTGCATTTCTCAATTAGAAATAAATTGACCGTGTTCATTAGTCCGCATTTGCCAATAGAAGTCCATTTACTGTGTACATTAGATTGTATTTCTTAATATAAATAAATTGACCGTGTTCATTAGCTTGTATATAAATATATTGACTGTGTGCATTATATTGCATTTCTTAATATAAATATATTGACTGTGTGCATTAGCTTGTATATAAATATATTGACTGTGGGCATTATATTGCATTTCTTAATATAAATATATTACTGTGTGCATTAGATTGTATTTCTTAATATAAATAAATTGACCGTGTTCATTAGCTTGTATATAAATATATTGACTGTGTGCATTATATTGCATTTCTTAATATAAATATATTGACTGTGTGCATTAGCTTGTATATAAATATATTGACTGTGGGCATTATATTGCATTTCTTAATATAAATATATTACTGTGTGCATTAGATTGCATTTCTTAATATAATATATTGACTGTGTGCATTAGATGAGTGTTAATTTTCGCTTGCAGACGCTTTTCGTTCAGGAGGCAAGGATGAGGTTTAAACATAAATTTAATGTTACATACACCTGCCAAATATCAAAAGTCATAACAAGAATACACGAGTGACGTCAAAAAGGTATAGGTATATAATTCACTTGATCTGACAAGTCAGTGGAAATTCGAAGAATCAAAAGCTGATACACCCAACCCCAAATTTGTACCAGGATGTTTCATGTCCGAATGCCATTTTTGAGTTCACGTGATGCTCACATTGCAAACACGAGTCCTTTCCTTGGGTGATAATTTTGAAAAACACTATGTACTTAAAAGTCTAATGTTATTCAAGTTAGTTGTCATCATTCCGTTTATGAGATATTCTAATTGCCTTGAACCAACGTGACTACTGCTATAAGTTGCCATCTTTGCTTCGTAGCCGACTATTGGTATTTCACTGGCTATATACTGTGACTACATGAGGTGTACATGCCTCGTCCAGTTTCAAGAACACCACAATTAATTATTGCTTCATTAAAGAAGCCATTGTCTGTCAAGCATTAGCAAATCATCCTTTTTCAAGGACTCCAACCACTCCTGGGTGGGATTTAAAATAAAGTTCTCTATTTGAGATGACGCTGTGAGCTTGTTAGTTTCACTAAAGATGTCTTAAATATTGACCGGGAACTAAAATAAGTTCAGAACTAAAGTGAATTTAATTTGAAAAATAAGATAATTTATTTACATATTTTAGACAAACTCGCATCCCAAAAGAGCTGTCAATTTTCTGAAACGTCTCAAAAGCCTTAAACTAAATAACAGAAATGAGTGAAAAGAAACAACTTTCTTAAACATCAATTATAGAATTTATTTCCCTAGAATACAAAGTAAAATGTTAAAAGGAACTTACAGTATTATGAATCAAATGCCAAATAGTATTTACAGTTTTATAACAAGTCCAAAAGTACAGATTATAACCTATGAATTCCAATTGTATTCCAAATGATCTCCAGTCCTTTAATTGTTTATGCACCAATAGTGTGGAATAGTGCCGATATACTAACATGTGTGATATATCATGATTATATAATCCAAAATGTCTCTTAATGAATTCAGAATATTCCTAAAACTTATATTTGGTACAAAAGTATTATTGGCCACTTTGTAATTCCAATAAATAATTTTAAAAAAATTAATTCTCTGCTCTCAGATTTAAACTAACACAGCTAAAACTCAGATTCTACTTTAAGTGATTAAAGAAGGATAGCTATGTAGTGGGTTATCCAAATGACCCCTTCCCCCCACAACCCAAAAAGAAAATAACATCGGACACTTCTCATTTAACGCATCTTAAATCAAAAATCTAAAAATGTATTCGACCCCTTCATCTTTTCTCTTTAATACCTCTTTAAACATTCTCAACGTAAACTTTTGTACCAATCGTGAAGTAAGGCCATATCTTTTTATTAAAAAAAACATGCAAGAGAGTTATATACACAGATCTGTTAATTCATTTCACATTCTGTCCGATGTTACATTGTTGTCATTGAAATGGGTACGCAAAATCTTTGCATTTAGAGATTGCTAAAGAAATGTTATAAAAGGGCCGATGCAAAATCCTAGATTTGTAAATGGAAAAAAAAAATCACAACAGTTCATGCATAATCTGAAGGTCTATTCCGCGATACAGCGTATTGTGGTGCTCATGAGAGAGATTAGTGGTCCCTGCAAATGATTGACAAATAATTCTAATATAAAAATAAAAATACATGCAAGGGCTGAATTTAATATTTTCGCCCTCTCATTCAACTTCTGATATAACAGCTTGTTTTTTTTCAAGCTTCTAATTCAATGAGCGAGTGCGTAAAAGACTGTGTTAAAAGGTTTGTCTTGATGATTTCAAACATACATGAGGTTTTAATTAGCATTTATAAACAATTGTGTCACTTCTCTGCATTATATGCATATCTGCAATGCTGCCAGACTGTTCGATCAATTTCATTTGATGCTATTTTTCTCCCTTTAGCAGGGAAAACCAATTAGAAATCATAGCAAGCTCCGGACGCAGGGCATTTAAGAGACAAATCTAATTTCAAAATGGTCAATTGAACGACAAATTTAGTGCCCATTTTAGCTACGCGATTTATCAGGTGCCTGATTATTGAGCCATGTTCACCTTGAATTTACCTTTATAGTTCCACAGTCAGAATAAGCGATGACGGTTTAAATACCGAGTTACCATATATAAGTCTAATCCAACTATATATTGTTCAGACTGGGTCTATGAAATTTGTTAGAGTAATCATTAGATCAAGAAAACATCGACCCCAGTCTGCCTGCGCATTATGCACCGGGAGATCAGCGTCTATGCTGCTTACAGCTGCGCCAGACTGAGCGAGTATATATGGGAGACAGATGGGATAACATGGAGAGAAATGAGAGAGTATACTCACTTTGCAATGGCATCATTTGAGCTAAATATCGTGATATTTAATATCTACAATGTCATTTCGTTAATAATAAAAAATATATTATACGTTAATGAATATTATAGAGAAAGACAAAGGTATAAATTAGAAATTATGCAATGCAAGATAGTTCACAACTTGATTTTGTTACTATAATCATAATTGTAGTCATCAACCCTGGGACGTCTGTTGGTCGACTGGTCAAGAGCTCTTCTTCTTCTTCTTCTTGGGTTTAACGCCATTTTTCAGCACACTATAGGCTATAGATGGCGGCAAGTATTAATGGTAGAGGAAGTACCCGGGAAAACCCCCAGAAAGAACCACCGACCCACGAGAAGCTACTGGCAAGCTTTCTCACATACCCATATTTGCCGAAACTTAGACTCGAACCCACGCAGACAGATGTGAGATGGCAGTGATCCGTAACGGAGAGCGCTTTAGACCACTCGGCCACTCGGGGCCCCTCAAAGGCTCTTGCGTTTACAGATCAGAACTCTTACCTCTTACCCTATGGGTTTGAGTCTCGTCTCGACCAACGTGGGTATGTGAGAAAATTTGCCAGTAGCTTCCCTTGTGATCGTGGATCTTCACGCGGACTTCCTGGAATCTTCAAGAACCAACAATACAGTCGCCAGGTATAACCTAGCATATGCTGCAAAACAAAAATGGATTGGAACCCACAAAACCAAACCAACTATCAAGCAAAGAATAAATAATACTGAGGTATTGTTGACAATATGATGTACAGTTGGAGTGTTGTGGTTTGATTGGAGAAAATATAGTACCTGTAAACATTCAATACATGTTATATGATGCTGTGTTTATGTATTGTTACGAACTGTTATGGATGCCTGGGATTAATAATACAGTTGTACTACATTATAACGTGAGTAAATTTAGTTTTCAAGATCTTCATAGGTCAATTGTTTACTCGAGTTAAACCTGTTCTGTTCAGTAACCTTGTCTGGCTGGCTGTGTGTTTGTGTGTTTTTATTCATGGTCAGCGGTATGTTTTGAGCTATAATAAAGAATTACCTGCTAAATAGAATACTGAATTAAGAGTTATTAAAACAAAAATGGAGAAGGTTACTTTTGCTTTTGATCGCTTGTTCCCAGACTAAAAATAGCCAAAACCATACTGCACAGGTAAAGTCATCGCGTTTGATTGAGAATACTGTTCCGTCGTTCAGTGGTTTTAATTCTTCACTCAAATCGGTAAAACTTGTTTCTCTCAGTTACGTCAAATGTGACTCCCCAATCCTTGTGTGATTTTTATGTTAGTGATTTAATTAGACAATTACCCAACTCCTTACAGTAGATTGTCCAATCGGCTTATTACTTACAGTAGATTGTCCAATCGTCTTAATGCTTACAGTCGCCTGCACGTCATCCTACTCAGTCGAATCGATATGATCATGGTGCTTATTACAGTCGACTGGACGGTCGACTTAATTCTTACAATCAATTAGACATAATGCTACTCCTTACAGTCGACTAGACAGTCGCCTTAATGATCACAGTCGACTGGACATCGTCGGACTCTAAAATTATAGTTTGGTTGGAATTTTTTAACAAATCTGAAGATAATGGTTTTAAATTCTACTAAACAAAATTTATATATGTCTGTCTCTGTCGTGCCAAATTATTCAATATAACATGTACCCCAAAGACTCCAAGAACTCGTTTGACAAGAACGGGAGGCAACGCGTACTCGTAATATTCTTGTATGTATGTACCACCGTCTTATTGCAAGATATCCAATGCCATCTAGCAGGAAAAGTCCAGCAAAACATGTGGTACTTAAACATCGATATGTTTGTATAGCAATTGTCAGTTCTTTATTCTTGCATGGTACAATTAGTCGGACTCAAATATCATAATCGCACGCGCTCTTTGAAAACAATTATTGAGCCGAGTTTATAAAAGAACACAATACTTCCGTTTCTAGATATGTACAATCTGATTAAAATCAGATCTCCACATCTCCACTATCCATAGGTGATGATCTGACACCGACCGCTTAGGAGTCGTGTTCTGGCTATCTTTAAATTATCCAATGGAAATGCAGCTTTCAAAAATCTGAAAGTGAATCAAATCGTTTTGAACATCTTGCTGTGCTTCAGTCACACTGCTCAGTCTCCCAAACACAAATGACTTGATATGATTGGCTGATAACATTAGTAAACGTTTACAAGCGTGTCTTTTCCAACAGCAAACCGTATATGATACTTTTATATCTTTCAGGTACTATGCCATCTGCCATCCCCTGAAGGTTCAGTACAGGTGTACATGGACCAGAGCCAGGATCCTTATACTCCTGACTTGGCTGATCTCATTCACCCTGGCCACACCTACCATCTTCATGACGGTTCTCTCTCTCTCTCTCTCTCTCTCTCTCTCTCTCTCTCTCTCTCTCTCTCTCTCTCTCTCTCTCTCTCTCTCTCTCTCTCTCTCTCTCTTGCATAAATATTTATGTTATATCTACCTCAATTTTCTAAGGTGGCTTTTATCATAAGTCTTTTCTTGTGTCTACATCTGTCAATGCCTCTCTTTCTTTTATCTCTTTAAGTCTCTTTATCACGGCAGTGTTCCATAAAAGTGTTGTTCTCTTTCATTTGACCTGGTTCAGTTCTGACTGTAAATGCATCGTTATAATATTCACAATGTAATTACTACTTATCTGCCTTCGAAATAAAACAAAATATTTCATCTCTTATAATAGAATTTAACTGATATTTATTTTCATCAAGCAAGAGTTGTCACAACTTATCAATGAAACCAATAATGTGATCACAGCTAGACTTATAAACCAGGAATCAAGTTCGTTGAAAATATGACATATGTTCCTCTTATAAAAATAAAAAATGTAAGTACGAATTTTGTTCTGGAATTGTTTTAAGCGATTCCACAATGGTTTAAGGGATTATGTAATATGTCTTATTTTAGCTCACGCTTCCGTGTATTTTGAGAACTGTTGTGCGTTCTTTAATACTACTGTTTTGTTTGAATCCATTTGGCTTCCCTTACAAAGTGACGAAGATTCAAACCTAACACCACAGAATTAAATGAAGCAAATTTATACAGCTTTTCAAGAATCGCTCTTCGCAAAGCAAGAAATCCAAACCGTGAATAAATTGATATATTGTGCAAAGCGTTTGAAGAATCTAAATCCTCAGAACGTTACGGAAAGTGAATCTTTTTCCGAGTAAACGACTATCACAATTCAGTTATGTGCATCAGTCGAGGAAAAATATTAAGTTGTTTTTCTTTTATCTTCAGTAATTAAAATCCACTTTCAAACAATTGTTCATCATGATTTATTCCAGGATTGACCTAGACTGGACTTTAGTGCCTCTCTTGTTTTAGAGATATGACGAACACGCTAACAAACTGGGATGATACTTCTACGTAATTGCTGCGAAAACCTCATTCGTCAGTTATTCTCACTAAATATTAAAATAATTTAACTATAAATAGTTCTTGCTGTAGGCTAGGTACTCACTGTATTCAATTGTTATTGGCCATGCCTAAAGATATTATATTTTCTCACCAAAAAGCAATTTTTTGTTTTAAAGTTCTAACTAAAGAATATCTAAATCCATGATCAGAAGTTATATAATATATACTTTACACCTCTTTAACATCTTTGGTAAGAATGCTCTTTTCGTTTGCTTTCGAATTCGCGATCTTACCTACAATTAGGTGTGTGAAAGTTTGCTAAACTATCTAGATCTGATTCGTGTAGAAACTGTACCTGCCTGTGGGTTCGATAGTTCCGGAGTGTCTCCAGCAGTCCACGTCCGACTTGTACCTCCAGCTATATTTCTCCTACTACCTAGGCCTACTCTTTGTCGTACCACTCTCGACCATGGCATTCACCTACGGCTCCAGCTGCTTCCGTCTGTGGAAAAGTGCTGAGGTGTCCGAAAATCTTCGAGGAAAAAGCGCGTAAGTCTACAGTCAGCTGCATGCCAACTTCAGTGATTATGTGTGCAATTATGTACCCTTCTTACATTTTAAATCATAGTTACACATTTTAAATCTAATGGCTACTTATGTTTTAAAATTGGTCTTAAAATTATACAATAGACATAAAATCGTTATCTTTTCACGCAGTTTGATTGCAATCAGAATTTCTGACGGCGACAGCTTAGGTATCATCTTTGGATAACCTTTTATATTAGCCAATGGAAATGCAGGTTTAAGAATTTTAAAGTGAATCAAATTGTTCGGAACACAATGAAATTTGCTCTTCAGCCATACTGCTCAGCCTCCCAAATGCTGAGGTATTAGACTTCATCTGATTTGCTGATATGGTAATAACATAGATCACCCGAACATGACCCCAAACTGCTCACTGTCAGATCCTCACCTAATGAAGTGGAGATCTGATTTTAATCAGATTGCTTTCTACAGAGATAGAACCGTATTACCAAGTCTAATTTGGATCATAATGATCCCTATGTATGTAGCATACGCAAGATATTAAACGTTATCTCGTTGGCTAAATTGAACATGTCGAAAAAGGCACGGAATTTAGCTAGACTCTGAGAGAATAGGCGACATGAATTAAAAAAAAACAGCAAAGAGCATCAAACTTTATAAGAACGATAGTTTGTGAAGCAGATGCCGTTTGTTAGCGTAGAATATAGAGAGAAAAAAAACGTTAAAATTCCTGCAATCAAATCTGTCGTCAATTTTCAAGCATTTTCCGCAGATTATCTATGTGTATCGCCAGCTTTTTGAATTTCTGGCGATCCAGACTAAATTCTGGTAATTAAAGGCTGATTCCAAGACAGACGATGATCGGGGTTAGCGGAGAAATTGACGGGCAGATGATGATCGGGGTTAGCGGAGAAATTGACGGGCAGACATTGATCGGGGTTAGCGGAGAAATTGACGTGCAGGCGAATTGTACTGCTGAATAAACCATTACTGTCTTAAGAACGTACAGGGTATTAAAGTAATATATCAGTAATGACTGCGTTATATCTCTTCCATCAGATATGATTTAGTACCAATGTTTTCACATTTTTTGGCAAACAATCTAAGGGATTTTATTGCGACTGTTTTCTTAAGCATCCATCACTGTCTATAAGAAATTCTGAAATTGTTAGCTTGGGTTATACGCTACACATATGCGGAATTTACATGATAAGAACGTAATTTTGATAATCGTATCTGGGTAATCACATAGAGTGCGGTTCTTTCAGTGATAAAATGTGATTAAATGTTTCCGTCGATTCGGGCTGATTCACTCCCCTCCATTGTAGGATGAATAAATTCGCCCCCAACCACTTCTAATGCTTTGTGAGCAACGCGGCATCCTGCAGTGTAAAATATTCAATGAATATAGAAATATAAATTTCCAATTTGGAGAGTGACATTGCTAAGATTTGACGGTTGTTACTGCCTGTCAATACGCAGTCAGATTATTGCCACTTTATCATGATATATTTACACATGGGATTTCATGTAATGTAAAAACGACGTTCAACTTTTCGTACCAAACAATTGTAAGGAAAGTTACAATACATATGTATGATAATGTTCAATACCGACCCCGTTGTCAAATTGTAATAAATAAAACTTCGATTACATCTCTCGTTCTCTCTGTATGTCTGTCGGTATATATTTATTTCCGTCCGTCTGTCTCTCTCTCAAGACACACACACACATACATACATACATACACACACACACACACACACACACACACACACATACATACATACATACATACATACATACATACATACATACATACATACATACATACATACATACATACATACACACGCATACATACATACATACATACATACATACATACACACATACATACATACATACATACATACATACATACATACATACATACATACATACATACATACATACATACATACATACATACATACACACGCATACATACATACATACATACATACATACATACACACATACATACATACATACATACATACATACATACATACATACATACATACATACATACATACATACATACATACATACATACACTCCTATCACAATACAGTAATTTTCAAAGGGACGGCAATTTATATATTACTTATCTGTCTAGCTCCTTACGTTAATTGAAGCTGTTGATGTTTCAGCAAAAAAATCGATGGCGGGCGGAAGAAAAAAATGCCTGGATCTCCTGCAAGCAAGAATGAAGGAACGAGCGATGTAACCAGCAGGAAGCGGGTGGGCATCTAGTTTACAACATAAATACATATAAATTTTAAATGTATCACTGCTATGTCTCATCATTTAATAAAATAAACTGAATTATCGATCACATGACGACTGACATTGCTGCAGCTTTAAAGAATAAAAATATTGTATTTTCTATTTTAAAATTAATGATTTAAAATTATGTTTAGATAATGACACTATTTTGAAGAGAAAGTCATTTACTCTTGTGCAGCTATTACCGCTATAGCTTTCAGTCCATTTTACCAATATATGATTTTTATTACCTCATCTCTCATTATCTGTGTTACATCAATTTCTTTCCATTCTTTTCTGATAAATGAATATGGTCACATTTGTATTTCTAAAAAATAAAATCCATATTTAAAGTTCACAGAAGTACGTGCATCTCTTTTGAAGTTGTACTATAAATGTTTCATGGCACGTCCAATTTGAAAGAAAGATCAGGAGTTCACTGAGGTACAGTTGACCAATACACTGTCGGCACGAAGTTGTACACGAATTATGTTTGATCACAAGTTTGCATTTCGTTTTGGGGAAAGGTGATGACTCAGTGTTAAGCGTACTAGACAAACTACGAAAATGATGTGCGTTCGAATCCTGTCATCGGACCAATCAGGGTCTGCTACCGTGATGTGTTCGTTAGAAAGCCACTTTACTTCCACTAATTCGATAATACAATGATCTACTGGGGTCCCCGAGTGACCGAGTGGTCTAAAGCGCTCTCCGCTACGGATCACTGCCATCTCACCTCTGTCTGCGTGGTTCGAGTCTCAGATTCGGCCATTGTGGGTATGTGAGAAAGCTTGCCAGTAGCTTCTCGTGGGTCGGTGGTTCTTTCCGGCGGTTTCCCGTGTTCTTCCTCCACCATTAATACTGGCCGCCATCTATAGCCTATCGTGTGCTGAGAAATGGCGTTAAACACTACAGCAACAACAACAACAACAACAACAACAACAATGATCTACTTATAGTGTTGTGCCGTTAAGTACCAAACCAAACCAAAATCTCATTTTCATTATTTTTCAGGTAGTTAAACAGCTGGTTGTCGTTGTCGTTTGCTTTGCGGTCTGTTGGGGAACACCTCTGGTTGTGGAAGTCCTCAGTGTGTTCGGTGTCATTCGGGCCTATAGAGATAAAATACGTCTGGCAGCTGAGACCTTGACCTTCCTAAATAGCACGCTGAATCCTTACATATTCATGGGGATGTCTTCGTAAGTAGTAACCTAAATAATTCTTACATCAGATTTATCAAATTATAATAAACTGTCTCTGTTTACACTTCACTGAAGGTGAACTGTTATGAAGTCCTTGCCAAAAGAATAAATTTGAAGAAAAAAATCTTCAGTCTGTATTTACGCAATTTGTTGGACGAGTATGATATAGCGACCGATCACTATGATGAACTGCATTCGAAAACAATCTATGCATCACTGGGCAATAAGGAATGCATAGGAACGCAACGGGGAGGGGGAGAGGGTAATACTTTAGGCGTACTGAAATCGAAAAATAATATATAGATAATTAAAATAAAATTTGCCAATTATTCAGTAGGAAAATGCACATGTAGTCGAAGAGTTTCTTTGATAACTACAGACAACGGTTTTGGGAAATAGCGCAATTAACCCACCAGTTACTGTTCTTTGTAATCTTAATTGTATATCACAAATTTGTGTTTGGAGTATGGGTGTTTTCTTCAAATATTTCTAGAACATTTGTCATCGTTAGACGAGTTAAATTGATCAGGGTTGGTTGCGTTAAGAAACCGTGAGGACGATAATGAATCTCCACATACATGATATGTTTTTAAGAAAACAACTCAAGGATGAAAAATAAACTTAAATTATGCAAGTAAGGGGAGAAAATTTAATTATTGGCTTTTGAAGAGGAATGCTGCACTAAATCACGATAGATTCGGATAATCAACAAATGTTGAAATTAATCCAAACAAACTGTAAATAATATAGACGAAAAAGATACAAAAAAGAGCTTGTACCTAAGTCGTCACTGCCATTTTCCATCCTAATATTAATATTATTGTTATTGTATCCCCCAACCCAAAAAAGGGGGATGCGGGGTTCAATCAATCTCAATGTTTTCAGCTACAAGTCATGGGATGTTCCAAAATTAATGTGTGGACATCATTTCTTATTCGAACAGGCAAAATTATGGAGGACACGGTGGACTCTGGAGTCTCCAAATTCAAACGAAAAGTACAAACTATCCTGCACAGATGTGCCAGAATAGTCTGCCCCTAGGACTAAGAATTGGTTTGCACTTGTAAAACCTTAATAAAAACTGACGCGTAATTTTTAATTACTATACGATCTCATTGTGCAATACATGGTCTCAGTGTGGAAGACACAATCATGGTCTCAGTGTGCAAGACACAATAATTGTCCCAGTGTGAAAGACACAATTTGTCCCAATGCAAGACACAATAATGGTCTCAGTGTGCACGACATTATAATGGCCTCAGTGTACAAGACACAATTATGGTTTCAGTGTGCAAGACACAATCATGGTCTCAGTGTGCAAGACACAATCATGGTCTCAGTGTGCAAGACACTATGATGATCTCAGTGTGCAAGACACAATCATTTTTTCAGTGTGCAAGACACAATAATTGTCCCAGTGTGCAAGACACAATTTGTCCCAGTGTGTAAGACACAATAATGCTCTCAGTGTGCACGACACTATAATGGTCTCAGTGTGCAAGACGCAATCATTTTCCCAGTATGCAAGACACAATTTGTCCCAGTGTGCAAGACACAATAATGGTCTCAGTGTGCAAGACACAATCATGGTCTCAGTGTGCAAGACACAATCATGGTCTCAGTGTGCAAGACACAATAATTGTCCCAGTGTGCAAGACACAATAATTGTCCAAGTGTGCAAGACACAATAATTGTCCCAGTGTGCAAGACACAATAATGGTCTCAGAGTGCACGACACTATAATGGTCTCAGTGTGCAAGACACAATAATGGTCACAGTGTGCAAGACACAATGATGGTCTCAGTGTGCAAGACATTATCATGGTCTAGGATGTTCATATCCTTAAAATGATCACGTCTTACTCAAATGACGACTTGGCCTTGATACCATTTCCGACTTTAATATATCCGCCTCTTTTTATAACAAATTTCAATGCAATATATTTTGAAGCTGAATAATCATTGCATCTATTTTCAACTCACTATTGTCTGCCTGCAGATGGACTATCGTATACATTTACAACCCACCATTATGTACCATTATATGGACTTTTGTGTCCATTTATATCCCACAATTCTGTTCCAGCACACGGACTGTTATATCCATTTACACCCCACTCTTCTATGTTATAACGTTGACGATTGCATCCATTTACACCACACTCTTCCATGTTATAACGTTGACGATTGCATCCATTTACACCCCACTCTTCTATGTTAGTACGTTGACGATTGACAATTGCATCCATTTACACCCCACTCTTCTATGTTATTACGTTGACAATTGCATCCATTTACACCTCACTCTTCTATGTTAGTACGTTGAAAATTGCATCCATTTACACCCCACTCTTCTACGTTATTACGTTGACAATTGCATCCATTTTCACCCCACTCTTCTATGTTATTACGTTGACAATTGCATCCATTTACACCCCACTCTTCTATGTTATTACGTTTACAATTGCATCCATTTACACCTCACTCTTCTATGTTATTACGTTGAAAATTATATCCATTTACACTCCACTCTTCTATGGTATTACGTTGACATGTATCCATTTACACCCCCTTTCTATGTTATTACGTTGACAATTGCATCCACTTACACCTCACTCTTCTATGTTATTACGTTGACAATTGCATCCATTTTCACCCCACTCTTCTATGTTATTACGTTGACAATTGCATCCATTTACACCCCACTCTTCTATGTTATTACGTTTACAATTGTATCCATTTACACCTCACTCTTCTATGTTAATACGTTGAAAATTATATCCATTTACACTCCACTCTTCTATGGTATTACGTTGACATGTATCCATTTACACCCCCTTTCTATGTTATTACGTTGACAATTGCATCCACTTACACCTCACTCTTCTATGTTATTACGTTGACAATTGCATCCATTTACACCCCACTCTTCTATGTTATTACGTTTACAATTGTATCCATTTACACCTCACTCTTCTATGTTATTACGTTGAAAATTATATCCATTTACACTCCACTCTTCTATGATATTACGTTGACATGTATCCATTTACACCCCATTTCTATGTTATTACGTTGACAATTGCATCCACTTACACCTCACTCTTCTATGTTATTACGTTGACAATTGCATCCATTTTCACCCCACTCTTCTATGTTATTACGTTAACAATTGCATCCATTTACACCCCACTCTTCTATGTTATTACGTTTACAATTGTATCCATTTACACTCCACTCTTCTATGTTATTACGTTGACAATTGTATCCATTTACACCTCACTCTTCTATGTTATTACGTTGACAATTGCATCCATTTACACCCCACTCTTCTATGTTATTACGTTTACAATTGCATCCATTTACACTCCACTCTTCTATGGTATTACGTTTACAATTGTATCCATTTACACCCCACTCTTCTATGTTATTACGTTTACAATTGTATCCATTTACACCCCACTATTCTATGTTATTACGTTGACAATTATATCCATTTACTCCCCACCCCACCCACCCCACTCTTCTATGTTATTACGTTGACAATTGCATCCATTTCCAACCAACTATACTGTGTCATCACAACGATTTTTCCTTTTAGGATGACAAATATTCTTTAATCTTTGAATGTTCGAGAAAACATGTGGTTTGTGGGGGGTTGAAGGTGGGGGTGCGTGTTATGATGTGTGTGGGGTTTTTGGGTGGGATTGTATATGTTTGTAATACAATTGCCTCATCACCAAATCTCAAAATAACCTACACGAGTTGCTCTCAAGATACAAACCTATCAGCGATTTTTAACGAAAAGGGACAAAACTCGAACATAACTATACATTTAATCATCACTGCCCCTACACGGCTACGACTACAATCCATTTTCGAATCCATAACGTCATTAGCGCTAATCAAGATGGGCGAAAACACAGCAAGAAGGCATCTTAGTGCATGAACCTTTTGTCAGAATTCACATATTCAATCAATCAAATTGTTGTATCATGAGAAAGAACTTCAGAACCTGTTGCAGATGATGTCCTCGGCACGTTGTTGTTGTTGTTGTTGTTGTTGTTGTAGGGTTTAACGCCATTTTTAAGCACATGATAGGCTATAGATGGCGGCCAGAATTATTAGTGGAGGAAGAACCCGGGAAAAACCCTGGAAAGAACCACCGACCCACGAGAAGCTACTGGCAAGCTTTCTCACATAACTACATTAGCCGAATCTTAGACTCAAACCCACGCAGAAAGAGGTGAGATGGCAGTGATCCGTAACGTAAAGCGCTTTAGACCATTCGGCCACTCGGGGCCCCCTCCTCTGCAAATACTGGAATGTTCAAGAATTTTGAACTCTTGCCATGTAAAAGGTTTTGTTAGGAAATAAATTTCTGCTCAACTAGTATAGTGCTCGATTCAAAATTGGAGCTGGTGGATGGGGGAAGGTAGCTAAGAGGCTGGGTTTTGTTTTCCGGAATTGAATATATATAGAAAATGATATCGATTGTTATTAAGTAAGTAAGCAGATTTAATCTTCCCATTTATTTTGTTCTACGACTTCAATTATCTTCCCATCAAACTATTCACTTACAAGTTGTAACTAGTTCCCTATGGGTGCTATCTCAACCCCACCCTTTATATCACCAATCTGTTTTTGTATCAATTTCCTTTCTGAGTACGCTACCGACAAAGAAAGTAGATAAAAATCATTTTTAATTTTTTTAAACAAAACAATAATTTAGAGCCTGTAGCCGTTTAGTTACAAAGTCACCGGGCACGTTTTAGGACGATATATAGGTGGTAAAATTTATTGTGATAGATGTCAAAATCAGCATACTGTTCTCGTCATTATTATCGTCATTATTTTCGTCGTTATTGTCATTATTATTATTAGTAGTAGTAGTAACAGTATCATCATCATCATCATCATCATCATCATCATCATCATCATCATTATTATTATTATTATTATTATTATTATTATTATTATTATTATTATTATTATTATTATTCAGTCAGTTCCGTGATGCAGCCTGGAGAAGTATTGCCAGACTCAAGCGCCCGCTTGGCCGCAACACCACGTACCTGGAATCAAGTTATGGCACCCAGATTAGTACAACGTCTCTGTATCGCTCTGCAAGTGACATCCAGTGCTTTGACCCCAAAAAATAGTCAGCAAGATTTTAGCATTCGAAACACATTTAGAGACAAAAAGTCTCCGCAAGTATATTTCAAGATTTTGAGACAATAAGTTCCCACATGCATATACCAAGATTTAGAGACGATAAGTTTCCATATGTCTATTCCAAGATTTAGAGACAATAAGTTCCCACACGAATATACCAAGATTTAGAGAAGATAAGTTTCCATATGTATATTCCAAGATTTAGAGACAATAAGTTCCCATATGTATATTCAAAGATTTAGAGTCAATAGGTTCCCATATGTATATTCAAAGATATAGAGGCAATAAGTCCCCACATGTATATTCCAATATTTAGAGACAAGAAGTTCCCATATGTATATTCCAAGATTTAGAGACAATAAGTTCCCACATGCATATACCAAGATTTAGAGACAAGAAGTTCCCATATGTATATTCCAAGATTTAGAGACAATAAGTTCCCACATGCATATACAAAGATTTAGAGACAATAAGTTCCCATGTGTATATTCCAAGATTTAGAGACAATAAGTTACCACATGTATATTCCAAGATTTAGAGACAAGAAGTTCCCATGTGTATATTCCAAGATTTAGAGACAATAAGTTCCCACATGCATATACAAAGATTTAGAGACAATAAGTTCCCATGTGTATATTCCAAGATTTAGAGACAATAAGTTACCACATGTATATTCCAAGATTTAGAGACAAGAAGTTCCCATGTGTATATTCCAAGATTTAGAGTCAATAAGTTCCCACATGTATATTCCAAGATTTAGAGACAAGAAGTTCCCATGTGTATATTCCAAGATTTAGAGACAATAAGTTCCCACATGCATATACCAAGATTTAGAGACAATAAGTTCCCATATGTCTATTCAAAGATTTAGAGTCAGTAGGTTCCCATATGTATATTCAAAGATTTAGAGGCAATAAGTCCCCACATGTATATTCCAAGATTTAGAGACAATAAGTTCCCATATGTCTATTCAAAGATTTAGAGTCAGTAGGTTCCCATATGTATATTCAAAGATTTAGAGGCAATAAGTTCCCACATGCATATACCAAGATTTAGAGACAATAAGTTCCCACATGCATCTACCAAGATTTAGAGACAATAAGTTCCCATGTGTATATTCCAAGATTTAGAGACAATAAGTTCCCACATGCATCTACCAAGATTTAGAGACAATAAGTTCCCACATGCATATACCAAGATTTAGAGACAATAAGTTCCCATGTGTATATTCCAAGATTTAGAGACAATAAGTTCCCACATGCATATACCAAGATTTAGAGACAGTAAGTCCTCATGTGTATATTCCAAGATTTAGAGACAATAAGTTCCCATATGTATATTCCAAGATTTAGAGACAATAAGTTCCCATATGTATATTCCAAGATTTAGAGACAATAAGTTCCCACATGCATATACCAAGATTTAGAGACAAGAAGTTCCCATATGTATATTCCAAGATTTAGAGACAATAAGTTCCCACATGCATATACCAATATTTAGAGACAGTAAGTCCTCATGTGTATATTCCAAGATTTAGAGACAATAAGTTCCCATGTGTATATTCCAAGATTTAGAGACAATAAGTTCCCATATGTAAATTCAAAGATTTGGAGACAATAAGTCCAAACATGTAAATTCCAATATTTAGAGACAGTAAGTCCTCGTGTTTATATTCCAAGATTTAGAGACGATAAGTTTCCATATGTATATTCCAAGATTTAGAGACAATAAGTTCCCATATGTATATTCAAAGATTTAGAGTCAATAGGTTCCCATATGTATATTCAAAGATTTAGAGACAATAAGTTCCCATATGTAAATTCAAAGATTTTGAGACAATAAGTTCCCATATGTAAATTCAAAGATTTGGAGACAATAAGTCCAAACATGTAAATTCCAATATTTAGAGACAGTAAGTCCTCGTGTTTATATTCCAAGATTTAGAGACGATAAGTTTCCATATGTATATTCCAAGATTTAGAGACAATAAGTTCCCATATGTATATTCAAAGATTTAGAGTCAATAGGTTCCCATATGTATATTCAAAGATTTAGAGACAATAAGTTCCCATATGTAAATTCAAAGATTTTGAGACAATAAGTCCAAACATGTAAATTCCAATATTTAGAGACAGTAAGTCCTCGTGTTTATATTCCAAGATTTAGAGACGATAAGTTTCCATATGTAAATTCCAAGATTTAGAGACAATAAGTTACCACATGTATATTCAAAGATTTAGAGACAATAAGTTCCCATATGTATATTCCAAGATTTAGAGACAATAAGTTCCCACATGCATATACCAAGATTTAGAGACAATAAGTTCCCATATGTATATTCCAAGATTTAGAGACAATAAGTTACCACATGTATATTCCAAGATTTAGAGACAATAAGTTCCCACATGCATATACCAATATTTAGAGACAATAAGTTCCCATATGTATATTCCAAGATTTAGAGACAATAAGTCCAAACATATATATTCCAATATTTAGAGACAATAAGTTCCCATATGTATATTCCAAGATTTAGAGACAATAAGTCCAAACATATATATTCCAAGATTTAGAGACAATAAGTTCCCATATGTATATTCCAAGATTTAGAGACAATAAGTTCCCACATGCATATACCAAGATTTAGAGACAATAAGTTCCCATATGTATATTCAAAGATTTAGAGACAATAAGTTCCCATATGTATATTCAAAGATTTAGAGACGATAAGTTTCCATATGTATATTCCAAGATTTAGAGACAATAAGTTCCCATATGTCTATTCAAAGATTTAGAGTCAATAAGTTCCCATATGTATATTCCAAGATTTAGAGACAATAAGTCCAAACATATATATTCAAAGATTTAGAGTCAATAGGTTCCCATATGTATATTCAAAGATTTAGAGACAATAAGTTCCCATATGTATATTCCAAGATTTAGAGACAATAAGTCCAAACATATATATTCAAAGATTTAGAGACAATAAGTTCCCATATGTATATTCCAAGATTTAGAGACAATAAGTCCAAACATATATATTCCAAGATTTAGAGACAATAAGTCCAAACATATATATTCCAAGATTTAGAGACAATAAGTTACCACATGTATATTTCATTATTTAGAGACAATAAGTCTCCAGACGTTTACTCCAAGATTTAATGATTCCCACATGTATATTGCAAGATTTAGAGATAATAAATACCCAGTTGTATATTCAGATTTTTTCTTAAGATGGTCACAATTGCAAATATTTTTCTCAAATTCCAATTTTGGTCACTTCCGTGAAAATTTAAATGTTGTGAGTCCTTTTAAAATGTGAAAATAGATGGCCAAACTGTTACTGCCATGCATTTGAGTCGATTTTCGCCACTTTCTTTTCAGTCGTAAGAAAGAAGCAACACTGTTTTTGCATACTTCATCAATAAATAATTTAAGCCAGTTGGTGTTTCTTACTAGTTATGGTCTACATTAAGATATTGTATTACCACGAATATGAACATTAAAATGTATTGAACATTCTTCAGGCCCACACAAAGAACGTATTTGCCATGGGATTTGTTTTGTGTTTCTTTTAATTAAAAATTCCAATCTTTCTTAGTTGCCTTTTCGTCGCCTGTTATGTTTTATTATAAAACGTTATGGAGTGAAACTCATCCATATCTAAAATCTCCACCTCACCCCACCCCCACCCCGGCCGCTATGTATCACTACACGGATGCACTAACAAGATACTGGACAATCTGCATCATTGCCGACAAGTAACCCCCTCTGATCTCCGGCGATTTACTATCCAGTTTGGGCGTTTTAGATATTATCCAAACGGCGACCGGCTCGGTGGAGACGAATGTATTACTACATGCACGGGGTCTCTCTACCGAAAAAAATCTAACACTTGCATATGTTTGGCTGGAAGTCTCTTGTTTTCCACTATTTCCGTAAACTTCAAGACAACAGTCGCTGTCTTCTGTAAGATTCCATGACTCGTAGATAATACAAAAATATTTTCCCCAATCTTTAAATGACCAAAAATTGCGCAACTATAAATTTAACATTGCATGCCTTCTAATGTTTCATATTTATATGATTTACCAATATCCCTTTCACAGCCGATTAAATCTCCGAGGCAAGCAAACACAGCTTTGAGGTATGACGCTTCATCCCCAGGGGGGCGGAGCTTAATGTGTAATGTGCATTCGGTAATAAACAATAACACTAGCTGTGATTGGTCCATTATGTAAGAGTTGTACTTTTTGTTAAGCTTAAAAAAGTTAGCCTCTCAGCAACATGTGCGATTGTGTTAATTCATATCTAGATCATATTTTTGTATGATTTGTTGGGATTTTTTTTAAAATGTGGCACCCACTAGTGAAAATGGGTCTGTTGTGAATAGATAACTCTTACCCTTGTCTAGATCCAGCAGAGTTATCTCTCTTAAATTTAATAGAGAACCTTGTTTTGTCTTTGTCAAATTGACAATCTAACATTGTTCTCTGTGACAGTGTGGGACATGCATGCTGAGGTAGGATAGAAAGTATATTTGTTTCACAAAACATTAGAATTGGGGTCTATGGGAAAAAAATTGGTACCGTGATACCTTGAACCGCATTTCGCACTCCTCCTTAAGCCTTTCCACTAAACTGCTTTTTCGACGACAATAAAATGCATCTCAAAATAAAGGCAAGAACCCTATCCAATTGTTCCGTGGTAAAAATTGAAATGCCTGTCGTAAATATTTAACGTTGAAATGCATAGCCAAATACAATATATGTCCTCATTTCATGCTCCTAAACAGGATTTCCATTTTACGAAACTAATCTTTACCATCATAAAGTCTGAACACTATGCCATACGTTTCCTAGAAACTGGCTAATTACTCAGATTGAGAAATATCTCCCCTTCACCAACTTCCCGTAAGCACAAAAATGTAACTAAAATCTATGAAAACTATAAACGGGGATAACACATTCTTTATTACACATATGTCAACAGTCAAACGAAAACGTTACCAAACATTTGGCACTTTACTTGGTTTATTGTGATGACTTGACGTCTAGAATGCAATTCGAACTATACAAAATTCTTGGTACAAATAACAAAAACTTTTGCATTTACGTTGACAAGACTTCATTTTCAGGTATGTATACTTTTGCGGCTTGTCAACAGAACAGACTTAATAAAAAATATTTTCGATGCATAAACTTTTGTATTCCATTATTACATTGAATAGTTTTATCTGCATTAAAATGTTTAAAACAATAAATAAAATAATACAAATAACGTTGTGCCCGTACCATTATAATGTAAACAGTTTCATGCAAATACACCGAAACGAGAATGTCACTTAAATCATAACACTGCCTGCTGTTCACAAAGTTCCCATTGTCCGTATCCTGAACATTCATAATGAGGGAAAATTTTGCAATAACCCAAATTTTCCGTTAACTCAGATGCAATCTGGAAACTTTTATAAACAGAGCGTTAATATTTTAACTTAAAAAGAAATCTTGATGTTCAAAAATTATCTTTCCAACTATTCAACAGAAATTCACAAATGAAACACAAGATATCTTTATCTGTGACGTTGTGATATATTATAACTACATGGAAACATGTTTCTAAGCAGTTTGTGTAATTTGCTCATTTTAAATGAAATCTGCAGACAATAAAAAATGTGCTGATTACAATACAGTAATTTCGAATATTTGTTTAAAATATAAACTTGTTCAACGATTGTATCATGTTTGTAACATAACCGAGTTTTCATATATTATGCAAATCGTTGCATTATGGGAATAACGTGAATGTTAATGTCAAGGAGAGGGTGCAATTCACAATAATCACTTACAGAGAAGAAGAAGAAAAGGACAAGGCACGTTAAAGGCCGATTTTGTCTCCCAAATTAATTATAAATTAAATTGTTTGAAAGAGTATTTGTATTGGTTATTATATAACCACTACACGCCACTACAATGATATAATGAACAGTGTGGAATTAACAGTTAATTTTGTTCCTAAGTAATCCTGTCAATCAAAACTTCACCTTGATTTAAAACGGATCTTGCATAAACAAGACTTTATAACACAAGCTATTGATTGTATTAGTTTTTAAAGATACTATATATATATATATATATATATATATATATATATATATATATATATATATATATATATATATATATATATATATATATATATATATATATACGTGTATATACATACATTACACACACACGTGTATACACACACACACACACACACACACACACACACACACTGCAACCCTAAGATTACGAATCCGACGCTCAAACAAACTAAGCAACCGTGTTCACCACCACTACACACAGACAAACCCCAAAAATAAGGAAAATGTAGGTCCCTATATCATAAATGGGTGGCACGTATTACATGTAAATTGAATTTAAAAGATTATTTTGGCATTTTTTATAAAGACTCCGCTCAACTGAGAACAAATATATAACTATAGAAAACCAGCTGGGAAAGGCCAATTGATGCACGAGACATGTGCACGAGACATGTGCGTATCAGTTTTAGGCTATCATACTTCAACTGCCGTATCTGTTAAGAGGGTATTGTACTATCCTGTATACATCATCGAGAGATGAGAGATATTTCCATCGATATTTGATTAAGAGACACTCTCTCTCTCTCTCTCTCTCTCTCTCTCTCTCTCTCTCTCTCTCTCTCTCTCTCTCTCTCTCTCTCTCTCAAAAACTGAAAAGTTTATAATTTTGTTTTCATTGATACAGATAAGAAATAATTAAATTTTAGGGGTATTTCTTTTCGACCAAAGAGACACCTTCAGAGTTGGAAATACAATATTTAATATACGACCACACATAGACTGGTTCCGTAGCTAATAAAACAAACTTAGTTGCTGTGACATGAAATTAATTTTTACTTGCATTCATAATCAACAGCCGTTTTCCTTGAAAGCTCCAGCAAAAGCATAGTTGTCTTTTAGTCAGTTTTTGAAAATATCGTTGTGGTAATTGAGGTAATTGAGGTACCTACTTTAATTTAATGTTTATAACATTTTACATGTTTATCTCTGAAACCTCTTGAATTGTGCAACAGAAAAAAAGATGTATTTTGGTTTCAATATAGATATAGTGGGCATATTCTAAGATAAAGGAATTTCGACGCATTTTGCAGCAAGGCATTGACAAAGGGAGGCAACCGAGATCGCTACAATCTATAGAAAACATTTCAACTTTTTTTCTCAAATCAACTCCATTGATAATGAAAAAGTGAAATGGGTATAATTTGTCTTTTTTTCTTTCGAATGGCATGTCTTGGAAACGTGTATATAGGAAATGTGTGTGTGTGTGTGTGTGTGTGTTTGTGTGTGTGTGTGTGTGTGTGTGTGTGTGTGTGTGATGAATGTCATATACAATGGAAGTTAAGCCTGTCAGCAATATCTCCTTTACAGACTTGAATTTCCGCGTTGTCTTAGATATTAATAACTCTGCACGTTAAAAATTCCTAATTTATCAAAGAATGATGTTTTCTTCGACAATTTGTAACATTGTATCGGTGACGGACAGTAGTCCACCCAAAACAAATTCAGTCAAACATTTGAGAAACGTGATAAAATGTATGGAAATTAAAAAATATACAAATAACAAAGGTTATAGAAGCATGCTACCAAAGTTAGCAGATGTTTATAAAAGAAACTTGGTTTAGTCGATGGGTTTCGTCTCGGTAGAATGATAAATTAACCTGGTTTGACAAAATAAGGGAAAATACATTATGTTTAGACAAATTTTAGCATAAATAAAACTGAATATTTTTCTGCACAAAGTTTTAATAACTCAGTCATTTAGTCAAACTTTTAAAAGTGCAAAATTTATACGCATACAGTTACATGCTTAAATTAAAGATACATTTTCTGGGGACACGTGTTATTAATAATGCGGTTGAGAAATGCATTACGGAGTGCTTTATTAGACCCTCGTGTGATACCTGTATTTAAAATGCAGCATGACTAAATAATTGGTATACACAACACACTAGTTATTCCTCACATTACAAACAAATTCACAATAACCGACTGATGAAACAGAAGGAGGTGGGCATATTTGTTTCCGTGTTCATTTCCACAGGGAGTGCATGTTGCTTTACGAAGCAGACAACTAATTCAGTCTCCATGGACCGTAATGTTAATGTTTGGCCAAATTACTATACTTTCATGGCCAGATAGGGAAAACATGCTTCCATCCTTTTGGAACGATCTATTAAAGAAGAAATGTTGTAAACAATTATAAAGACATGATATGAGCATTGTCGTCGGTTCTAAAAAAAAATGTAAATACGGGTGTCTGCTGTAAAACTCCGCCAGGTTAGTTTGTACCATTTACATCCATTTTTACTTGTGCGGCGACATCAATAAAATTGAAAGGTTTTATTTCGATCCGCATGCATGCATATCATACATATCCCGCTTCCGAAAACTTACATTATTTTTTTCTGATAATTATTTTCAGTCAATCAGTGACTTAAATACTTGAAACACAGTAATTAATATAGATCATAAAATAGTTGACTGCGACCATGACATCAAATCCTGGCGACACATGTGTTGACATCATCTGTTAATGTTTTATTTATCCCCTTTTAAATTTTGTTAAACATTTCACAACATAGTAAACATCATTGTTTAGATTTAATATGTTAAAGCATACTGGTATTTTGCTACATTGAAAGTCAGAGTAATTAATTAATTAATCCATTTATTAATTTTTATTGTTATGTTGTATCGTGTCATGCTTATTCTTGCAATGTTACAAAACTAATGTAAATTGTGATAGGCCAAAAAATACTTATCTCTTTAAAATTTTCGTTTCATTTTTTTTTAAAAATCGGCGTGTATATGCCCGTGTGTGTGTGTGTATGTGTGTGTGTGTGTGTATGTGTGTGTGCTGTTAAACGGCACGTCAGCACAACACCGACTAGATGGTGACGATTAATACGTAGCGTCATTCACTGGTGTACTGAAGCTTGCTGTATTTATTGATCGATTAATTTATGTAAATTGCTTCTTTAATTTAGGAACTATTTTAATTGGTTCATTTTTTACAACTTTTTATGTTGATGTATATACCCTACTAACGTCATACATTCATAAAACTTTATACGAATTAGTGAACGCAAACAATATGACAGTGAAAGACAAGTACAAACATTACGAGTCACTCTAGCTAACATGGCTTATAAGGTGACACCTTAAATGACGACATTTTGCAGAAAAAAGCGAATAATTCGCAATTTTTAAATATAATATACGCAGGAAGAAAAATCATCAATAAAATATTGTCGGTTATTAAACACGGAACTAAAGGGAAACAATTATATGGGGAAATATACCCTAATTATACCTACAATGACAAATTACGATACTAAGTTCACCAAATATTTTTCATATCGATGTACTTGTGCAAATATCACACGATGTCGTCGAGACGGAATACTAGCCGATAAAAGCATGACCATACCATTTAACGCCACAGCGAATGTTTCCGAAACTTGTTCCAAGTCACGCCCACCTTAATTTGCATAAAAAATTCTTTTTTTTCTAATTCCCTAGAGATAAAGAAAACATGTTACAAAAAGTTTAAGATAGTTATCTGCAAAACTTTATCAAACTCGAAGAGTCTTGTATCCAAATTACAATATATTTCCTATAGACGAATTGTTGTTGGTTGGGGGATGTAAGTGGGTAGGAGGGACCTGTCCTGCAAGTTGAAATATTTCAAACATGTTGTCCCACATTATTGAACTACTCACACCAGACCAAAGTTGATAACCCTCCCATTAACCTTAGATATTAATCAAATTAGTGGTAAACAGTGTTCTGTGGATAGGTCTGTTGATGAAGATTGATGGTTTCCATGTTCTTTGTACGTTACTATCCTTGATATGAGGGTCATGTGCTGTATTATCCTTGATCTGAGGGTCATGTGCTGTATTATCCTTGATCTGAGGGTCATGTACTCTAGTATCCTTGATCTGAGGGTCATGTGCTGTATTATCCTTGATCTGAGGGTCATGTGCTGTATTATCCTTGATCTGAGGGTCATGTACTCTAGTATCCTTGATCTGAGGGTCATGTGCTGTATTATCCTTGATCTGAGGGTCATGTGCTGTATTATCCTTGATCTGATGGTCATGTGCTGTATTATCCTTGATTTGAGGGTCATGTGCTATTTTATCCTTGATATGAGGGTCATGTGCTGTATTATCCTTGATATGAAGGTCATGTGTTGTATTATCCTTGATCTGAGGGTCATGTACTCTAGTATCCTTGATCTGAGGGCCATGTGCTGTATTATCCTTGATCGGAGGGTCAGTTGCTATTTTATCCTTGATCTGAGGGTCATGTGATGTATTATCCTTGATCTGATGTGCTGTATTATCCTTGATTTGAGGGTCATGTGCTATTTTATCCTTGATATGAGGGTCATGTGCTGTATTATCCTTGATATGAAGGTCATGTGTTGTATTATCCTTGATCTGAGGGTCACGTACTGTATTATCCTTGATGAACTGTATTATCCTTGATCTGATGGTCATGTGTTGTATTATCCTTGATATGAGGGTCATGTACTCTATTATCCTTGATCTGAGAGCCATGTACTGTATTATCCTTGATCTGATGGTCATGTGTTGTATTATCATTGATATTAGGGTCATGTGCTCTATTATCCTTGATCTGAGGGTCATGTACTCTATTATCTTTGATCTGAGGGCCATGTACTGTATTATCCTTGATATGAGGGTCATGTGTTGTATTATCCTTGATCTGAGGGTCATGTGCTGTATTATCCTTGATCTGATGGTCATGTGTTGTATTATCCTTGATATGAGGGCCATGTGCTGTATTATCATTGATCTGAGGGTCATTTATTGTATTTTCCTTGATCTGAGGGTCATATACTGTATTATCTTTGATATGAGGGTCGTGTATTGTATTATCCTTGATCTTTGGGTCATATACTGTATTATTCTTACTTTGAAGGTCGTGTGGTATGATCTTTGGTCTGAGTGTCATTCTATATCAAATGACTGCTGACCAATTTTGACGGTCATTTGACTGCAATTCTGACTTTCCTTCCCTTGCAAACTATGTTGTTTGTTGTTGTTGTTGGGGGGGTCGTTTAAATGAACCTGAGTCGTTTTTTTAAAGCTGTCTTTTGTGCAATCGTTTTGAATTAGAGGAGCTTTGTAAACACTTCAAAGGGATCCAAAAACGCCGTGCCTTTCAAGATGAAAAAACATTCGAAGAAAAAATGTTTATTAAATTTGTGTCTACAACTTATTTATTCTTCTGATACAGATTCTTTAAATTTATACTTATCAAACCTTTAAGAGCAAATGTCTTGTATCGCCTACTATTTGAGTATCGCTCTATCTTCAAATACCCTCTTAAAATTGCACATCTGTCATGTTTAATAATTATTCCAATATCTCAAATATTCACTAATTTATCTACTTATGAAAATGCATGTATATAACGTATTCTCGTCCAATGATCGCCTAACAAACGTAAGAAGTCAAGACACAGATAGTAGTCGTTTCTTCTGTGTATTCTCATGCAGGGAGAAAATGCTTTGAGGTGGCAGAAAGACTCAAACAAATGGTATTTATTCTCACCTACGGAGAATGTGATGTGAAGCAGAAGAAGATGGACGAACAGACAAGCAAACAAATGGACTGCAAGAAAATAAGACAGACGTAGTTCGAAAACGTAAGATAAACAGAATACTGGCATCTGAATACTGCGCATGACTGAACAAAATAGCATGCAGTCTGAAACATTATTAAGCTATACGTTGTAACCACCGGGTGAAAACAAATATTGTCACAGTGTGATAAATTGATGTCTCGTTGGCGCTTGGATTAGTTTCTTTGACAAACTGTACGCTTTATTAAGCCTGCCAATTGGACGTTTATCGAATATTATATGCTCTGTGAACTTTAAAAATAAGCGCATTCACTGATTTACCGTTTGACAGGACCATCTAGCTATTTGGTGTAATTATCCATTTGGTTGTTGAAGGGTTTTCTTTTAAGAATGAAACTATAAAGACGCTTTACTTTTGCGGAAAACAACGCTACACATTATCAGTGTAGCACCTTATTTTGTAAGGTAAATTTAGTAAGATCTTACATACGAGTACATTTCAAATTTATATTTATGAAAAAAGTTGAATATTTTCACATTTTTGCAAGCGTTTTAGAATAAAGACGTCATGCGATAAATTTTAATTTGTATTCTAAGAAATAAACCGGTAACATAACATTTTGAATGTTTGGCAAAGCTTTATGGAGAAAACAAATGTTGAAGTTGTTCCTTTTATCAGTCTCAAAAAGCGTACTTCCCTATTTATATCACACACACACACACACACACACACACATATATATATATATATATATATATATATATATATATATATATATATATATATATATATATATATATATCCCACAACATTTAGATCTATTGCAGTTGTTTCCACCTTTTCAATAATAGTAGAAACTAAATCATATGTTGCGGTTTGGCTGGTTGTTAATTTTGTTTATTGTTGTATTTTTTTTTTTGTGTTGTTGTTTTTTTCTTCATTTACGGCCATTCCTACATTTGAGTGCAAGAGGTTAAGAAGTTAATGTTGAACGTCACAAGATTGTTCTCGAATTTATGAAACACACAAATGAAAATCAAGCCTCCAACCCTAAAATCAGATAAAATACTAGGAGTGAAGCGACACCATTTAAATTTACCTCGCAGAAGAAAGGAAACAGAAATCATGAAAATAACGACATTTACAACATGATCAAATTTACAACATGATCAGAAAAGTTTCATGTTCGTGCTAAAACAGAAATCCGACTAGACTATGTAAAATAAAACATTTCAGTGAAAATGACGAGAGCAAATAACTTCAAGAAAACGCTTATCGTACTTTATTAGTGAAATACAGAGTATAAACACCGATGATAACACAAAGATTCACGTATATAATAAAAAATATTAATAGTTTCAAGACATTGAAACTTTGAAACTTTGAATTCATGACTCATAATGACATATATATATATATATATATATATATATATATATATATATATATATATATATATATATATATATATATAAAATAACACTACGTTCTTGTGGCAGCGACCGTTCTTTATAACCTTTTTCCTGATATTAGCGGAAATGTATGAACTGCATTTAGAGTTGCGATTAATGAAGAAATTGCCTGAATATTGTTCCTATTCATTTCAGTAAAAGATATACTATAAAGCTTAGTTTAGTCACGGGCTTTGAGAATTCTGCTATCTCTTTGCTGGGCTATACTTAGCATGTGTACGTTTATGGTTTTACATATCACATTCTACAAGGCAGCCATTGATGGAATTAATCGGATACTACAGTATGTTCCACGTGACTGACGAATGAACTACAAAATGCATGCAAACAAAATGAAACGAAAAAGTTTGAATCGTATTCCAATTTTCTTTAGTCTTATTACGCCTAATTGTTCTGGTTATGCCCACAAGATAATTCCATGAGGTCACCTCAAGTGTAATGATTTTCACTGGCATCTTAAATTATCACTAAATTATATACAGGACGAAAATTGAACTCAGCTGCTTATGTCGACATAAGAAACGTAACTCATAGGTTAAAACTGCACAAAAGTTATTTACAATGCAGTGTTACCCGAGAATTTGTTCAATGTCAATATTTTACCGTCTATCACTAGATTTGTTCTTTGGCATTCTCTATTATCATAATGGAATTTGGGCTGGCACGTCTTCATAAATCGCTTCTCAATTTGAGTACGTGCCCAACTCTACATTTTTGTCCCGTTACAGCGTCTTAGATGTGTCAAATTTACAGGAAGTTTCTAATGTTACAAATGTTCAAATAACAATCTCATACCAAATCATAATTATTTATGTGTGCTGATTCGATTGTACTTTGTAGTTAGTTGCGAAAATATAACTCGCGCATGTACTGAAGCATCAGATGTTCAATTAAAGCGGTGCCTGGCACCTGTTTATCCATTTTTATTGTAAACTGATTTCAGCAAGTATGGTAGACCGTAAGGACTGACATTGACTAATATTGTAATAAAACAGTGGTGCGAAAACAAAAATATAACATCTAACTTTTCAAATCCAATCGGATTTTGCGTCCAGTATTGAGTGTGGCAAAATATATGTTAAGTTTAAAAACTATGCAAATACATTTACAAAATATAGAAAAAAGGAATATTCAGTGTGTGTGTATATAAATATATATATATATATATATATATATATATATATATATATATATATATATATATATATATATATATATATATATATATATATATATATAACGCACAAACGTCATAGACCCTGATCAGCATACGCATTCTATGTATTTTTGGAGCAGTTAGCCTCGACTTAAAAGTGAGTATAGACGACAGTATTATATTTTCACTTGCTAGGTTATCATTTAAATCAGTGTAATCGGTAGATTGGGCACATCAAGATTCCATACAGAAGGCCCATATTTTATTGTTACGCGGCACAATACGTGTTCTGAACAGTTTCACTTTTAACACTGTTTATTACAGAAAGCTGTTTATTACAGGATGCAAACTTCTGCTCCCTTTATACACATAAATTTTAAACCATGTATCTTCCTTGCAATATAAATTACAGTAGATAGTGTACCAACCGTCAGGCAAAAAGTCATCGCCCAAAATCTAAATAAATGATGAGATATAAATGATGTCTTTGTAAACTACTCCTGCACAATTAACATATTTTCCACATAAAGTCCTTTTAAATAATAAAACTTACAATCACAGTCAATTTATAATTATTGCGTAAAGCATGGATAAACGATGAATAGAAACGATGAAGATGGAATCAAGATTCTTGTCTTACTGCAGAGAGTACACACCTTTCAAATACATAAACCAATTATATACATTGGTGATTAATTATGTAAGCATTCAAATATTTGCATAATATTACAGCCCCAAATAAAAAAAAATTTCACTAACATGATGAAATGACATTGACTGGGACTTAAAACACTTCAAGAGAATCGCGTCAAACGTATGTTCTAACACAATGAGATTCTTGTCACCATCGCGATTTTTTATTTTGATGCAACGTTTTCAAAGAAATATCAAAATTAAAATTGAAACAGTGCTCATGAAGAAGAAAAATCAGACTGTAGAAAAATATATTTCAGAAAGAAAGAATTGAATAAATATAAATAAAGCGTTTCAATCATTTTTAAAAATTGCTGCATGGGTCTATTTGCACGCAGAATAACTTGGCAAAGGGTATGACCCATCCTATTTTTCCAGTTAATTTCTCGACGCTGTTTCATATATGTTGGTGTCGTCTTCTGCCTTCAAGTCTTCAATTGATGATCGTATTAGTTTAAGTAATCTGCTCAGAGCCTTACTTTCATCTCGGTTCATACGTTTAGAATCTGTTAGATCACTCGCTTTTGTTCCAGACGATATCTTTATAAGAGAAGTCCCATCATTCCTCTTCTCATTAGCACTTCCGTTTCTAAATACATTTCCAAGGTCATTTCTTCCTACTTGGTTTGGTACAATGAAATTGATTGATTGTTGATTTACAAATTGCGACAAATTTCCGTTTTTGTTGGATTTTTTGTCATTCCCTTGGTTATTGTCCGTATTATCTTTTTTAACATTTTCGGCCTTATTTGTATCATCTGAACGTGTTTTGTTATTGCTCTGATTTAACTTCTGCGGAGCTTCTGTTGTACTGTATGGAGATGTTGTGTCCATTCGTACTAAAGAAGGGGCGCCGTGGTTCTCAGTGTTATAAGTTAATCTAGTATTTAGAAGAAGAAAAAAAGAAAAATATTAATAAAAATGAAGTTAAGGTTTAGAGCCGAATCTCACTGCATGGAAAAAGTTAGTTCGAACTCTCGATATCGGACGAACTGGAGTTCTAGATCGGGTTTTTCGTGCTCAGATTATTTGTTGCTAAAGACTTATGAATATTCCTGTGGTATAAGTCACAAGGCGTTGACTGCCTGATATTTGTCGCTGAGCAAACTATTTTACTCCCCCGTCTCCAAAATACATAGTATTCCATGTGCTGATGTCGGTGCAACGAAAGGTTGGCAGTATATTACAATCGTTATAGTCTACACAAATTGATGGTGACAATGCACGAAGTATTTCAGTTATCGTCATTTATTCTCATGCTAGTCTTCTATATATCGATAATATAAAAAAAATTCAATTTCATGAGTAAAAAAGTGGCCGAACGTAAATAAAAATAAATGGCCAGTTTGATTGCGTTCTAAATGAAAGAATCACAATGAATACTGTTTTAAAAATATATCAAAATATAAATGTATACTTAATTTTCGCTTCACAGATAAGAAGTATTATACATTTTGCTGTACATTGAAAATAATGGTATGGGTTCCGCTTATTTAAATCACATCTCATTAATTGCTGTGCAAAATTCACACATCTTGAAATATATATAAAAAGGGAATCATCTCAATTGTCTTGAATATGTTCAAAACATTGTAATGAAATGTTGGTACAGAATGGTAGACCCAGGTCAATATCTTACATTCGCTTGGCCTTGTAGGATTCGCAGCATATTGGCTCCGGTATGTCCACTGTTATTGAAGCAAGGCTGAAATAAACGGCAAGACAATAACATTAATTTAGATTAATCAAAACTTAATTAAATCACAAAATGCAAAAACGCAAATGAAACGAATTATACAGAAAGAGGAAAATAAAGTAAAAACAAAGCATAAAGAAAATTATTTATATTTTTGTTTATTCATATTTACTTATTTATTAAGGTCTGAGACATCTTAAGAAAAAAATTTAGAAGGTTATTCCAATTTAAATCTTTCATCCACGATTTGTTTTGTCAAATAAATAAAGATGTATGCTGGGAAATATTCGAATTTCCCTCAATGGTTTAAAATTCATTTAAAATTGTTTTGGAATGTCACAAATTAAAACATTATAATAAAGATAGATATATATATATATATATATATATATATATATATATATATATATATATATATATATATATATATATATATATATATATATATATATATATATATATATATATATATATATATATATATATATATATATATACATATATATATATATACATATATATATATATATATATATATATATATATATATATATATATATATATATATACATATATATATATATATATATATATATATATATATATATATATATATATATATATATATATATATATATATATATATATATATATTATACCTATCTAACTAGCTAGCTAGCACACTTCCATGTATAACAAAACCGCTTTGATAATGAATATTTTGTAGAGAAATGATAAGGTAAAAGGTACCTAAATAATTGTTTCACTAAAGTTTAACAAAACAAATTTGCAATTTGTAATATTTGAATGTATTCGTCCAAAATAGATATCATTTTTGTGTGATTTGGATCGTTATCGTAGTTTTTTTTAGCCATATCGCTACGATGTCTGCAGTGTGTGTGTGTGTGTGTGTGTGTGTGTGTGTGTGTGTGTGTGTGTGTGTGTGTGTGATCAAGATTTTTAACGTAGCTTTAATAATGTTTCAGTCATATCGCTACGATGTCTACAGTGAGATAGTTTATTGTGATATCTAGCACTGGCGCATCATGCCGCAGACATTTAGCATGATGTCCCACCCAGTCACATTATCCTGACACCGGGCCGACAAGTCCTAACACTAACCTCTTAGTGCTGAGCGCTAAGCGAGGCAGCTGTTAGTAATATTTTTGTAAGTTATTGGTATGACTCGGCCGAGGATTGAATCCATGGCCCTCCCGCTTCCGCGGCGGACGCTCTAACCACAAGGCCACTGAAGCGGTGCAGTTTGTAGTTATGTCTAGCACTGGATCATCATGCTGCAGACATGTAGCATTATGTCCGACCCAATCACATTATCCTGACACCAGGCCGACCAGTCATAATACTAACCTCTTAATGTTGAGCGCCAAGCGAGGCAGCTGTTCGTACCATTTTTAGAAGTATTTGGTGTAACTCGACCGGTTATCAAACCCACGACCTCCAGCATCTGAGGCGGATGTTCTGACCACTAGACCACCCGAGTGATCTTTATTAGTGTGTATTCGACAAAGATAGATAGATAGATAGATAGATAGATAGATATATAGATAGATAGATAGATAGATAGATAGATAGATAGATAGATAGATAGATAGATAGATAGATAGATAGATAGATAGATAGATAGATAGATAGATAGATAGATATAGAATCCTAATCGGCTGTGAAATATACCCCTGTATTTTCTTTTTCTTGACTTAGCTGTTGGACTGTTAAATCTATCAGTCACACCCAATTGATTTTCAATGCATTCATGTTATTTTAAGAATGACCCATGTTGAGCAACTAAATCGATTTAAATTTAAAACAGCGAGGAGACGACGAATGCTGATAGATTTCGATTAACCGTAAAATATCCACATATTGGAGACAGCTTTTCATATTGTTAGATTTTTAAATATTGTTAATTCATGTTGTTAAATTACAACAAAGAACGTACAGATCTATATACCTTTGACCCTACGTTTCTGTGTTCTTGACGGCTTCGGTATTTCAGCAACTGTTGTATTTACTAGACAGTATTTTACTATTAGTTATAAAAAAAATTATGTTAGATATATTGCATGTCGTGGAATTATAAGAAACCGGCAGTTGAAGACAAGGGATAAATAAAGCACTTTGGTATCGTTGTCGACTAACCTTTGCATAGAAGGGTGTACATCAAACTTGTAACGCCTTATTCTTTGCCATGCCAGACCGAATTAAATATTTGCAATATTACAAGCAGCAACCTTTTAAAAACTTTCAAAATGGTGTAAATCAGAAGAAGTCATCGCTAAATTATCTTATACACCTCTAAGATGTGAGAAAATATGTTGTTTCATTCATTAATTATTTTTACGTTTAGTAGAGTCCGAGGAGGATTGCGAGAGAACTTATCTAATAATATGCAATTTATAATATTAGTTTCGTTTTTTTGATGGGTCTCGATAATTTCATGACTTTACCCATGTGTAACTTTGCGTTAACGTTTTCTACACGTATACTTTTTCCTCGCGCTTACAGGTTAGCCTTTAAAATTTACAATGTTATGATGTGTTTTTGCTTTCAAATAAAACATTGCAGGAACTACTTACAAGCAAATTGAAAATCCAAGGTCCGCATATGTGTTGGTTTTATACTCGTCGATAAACTTCTTAGGCACGCATTTACATGGAAGAAAATAATCTTTCACACATTTGCTGCACAAGTCATTGAAACATCCTCCAGTGCACGTTAGGTGCAGGAGTTCTTCACAGGACGGACCTTGCAAAACACTCGGTGACCACACGCCAAACGCCAAAGAGCAGAGCAAAACAAATACAACGACGTGACACATGGGATGCACCATCTTCAATCCTTTGAAATCTTTGAAAATGTCTGCAGATTGTTAAATGTCAAAAAAGGTCAGGAGCTAAATATTTCTCTCAAATGTATTGGATTATTTTTCCTTAGCTGTACCCGTCTCTGCGAAGTCTCTTTCTTTCGTCCTTTAGCAACCGTGTTTAGCGTTTGCTCACTTCTGACTCAGAATGGATATTACATATACATGTGTTTTGGATGGGTAAATACTGGCCCAGTGAAGGATTTCTGGTCCTTGTGCGCTTATATAGGGGTCGTTCCAGTGAGCGAATGATACGCGAGCACACGCGAAATGTGATGCAATACCTTTGATAGGTTATGGTACAAAAAATTGGGTTGTAAAGTCATACCCAAGTTCGAGGATTCGTTTTAAGATCATACATCAAACCCTGCTATTGACCGTAAATATGAAACTATACACTTCGCTCTAGTGTAAGTCGAAATTGAGAACAGTAAATATGTTTCCTTTTATGGGAAGAAGTCCTGTGGAGAAGCATAAAACCCCGCCTGTCATACTCTTTTTTCATCGATTGCGTAGGTAAAAAAGTATGAATAAATTAAAATGCACATCGCTTTGTATCGCTTCATTCATCAGCAAGCTCCAGTTCTTTAAAATGAAATCATCTGCTCAAGCCAAAGCGAACAAACTGTTCAACAATGGGACCATCGTTCTACGCATTTTAAAGTAAGTCTTAACGACATAAAATTCTATTCCACCATGACCCCGATTTTACTGTCAACTATAAAGAATATTTTGAATCGGGTTAATGCAAGTTTTGCGCACCTGTCTAACACCTTTCTGCTAAAATGGTGAAATAAATGTTTTCCCAACTACTATTAAATCGGTTTTTTTTTCCCTTCTTATGTATGTATTAATGCATTCTGACACAACATGTTCCACAATTCGATCATATCAAAGATCTACCATTAAGGAAATTAGCAAATTAACTCACAAGGATCGAGAAAGTAACTAACATTTTTCTCGACATAACATGAATATCAATGATCATGCATACATGTTACTTACAGGGCACTCGGAAAGAAATGAGCTGAATAGGTAAGTAGCTCGTACAACCTTGAGAACAACAAAATATACACCAGCTTATAAATATTCATTGATTTTATATCACATGAAATCATGGCGGCATAAAAGAGAGAATATCAGTTTCTGTAGAAAAGGTTACTTTTACATGCGATCACCTATATAATAGAATATCAATATGTACCTTTGTAAATTGTTTGTATTACTTCCAACAATCGCTTGATCAAATAAAAAAAAAAAACGTTTGGTGCAGTCTTCTGCATGTCGTTATAGGTGACCAAAGTTGGCTAAAGTCTTGGTCGCTGAGTGGTTAAAGTGCTGATTCGAATCATATTTCATATTTTCAGTGGTGTCCCGGCACTGAATAGCATACATGAGTGCCGAAAAACGCCAAAACCAAAACCTACATTTCTCCAATGAACGAAGAATCGTTTGGTTTGATATGATGCAATTGTTCCATAAATATTTTTCCCCTCAGGAAAGCATCAAAATAGGTGGGGAAAGTCGTGACGTCACGCATGTTATCTGCATAGTTTGTAGCAACTAAAGACAATTCGCGTCTAGAATTCACATTTCACGTAAACTGATTAAGTAATAAAATATATATTGTACCAGGAAAACTCCGTTATATGAGAATGAATTCATGCGTTTCCCTTCTTCTTATTACCTGTTCAAAGAAAGTTTATCATGGTGCTGGTTGTTACTGTGGTCATTATTTTTATATACGCTGTTTTCATTTCTTTCATTCAGAAAATGTACTTACAGTTGTTTACGTTACTTGCTTTCCCAATTTCATAAATTTCTTTGTTGTTCTCTATCTACCATTAGTCTGTTATCAGTGTATTAAATAGCATGTTCTCTAACTTTTGTATATTCTCTACCATTAACATGTCCTCTATCATTAGATTGTTCTCTATCAATACTGTAATTCTTTTCTTCTCTTTCGTTACCAAATTGTTATTTCTTTTTTCTTTTTTATCTTACTTTTTTTGTTTAATGCCTTGTACAAGCCAGTTTTTACTGTCTTTAATCTCTGTGATCAAAAAGCATTTTTATTTTCTTCACGACAAGTTGCATAATATCATATCTTATGTATTCAACGTAATGTTATTATTTTATCATCAAAGTTCGATATCTGTTACGATGTGACAAGGAGTTTGAAAAAGATTATGTCTTCTTTTTCTATTATATTGTTGGTTTGTTATAACTAATCCAAAGATGATATAGTAAAGTGTTTGCCTTAGTCTCTTATGTTTCGTTGTTACCGATGTTGCTAATTGTTTTAAATGTTGTTATCATCGTTTCGTGATCGTTATAGTTATTGTTTCTATTATGCGTAAACACTTTCGTTCTGATGTACAATATACATTATATCATTTACTGAAAAAATATAAAAGACATATAAATCGTTTGTCGAGTTAAACTTTTAAAAATGAAAACTTTTGCTATGAACGGAAAGAAATGTTTAAATTTTCGGTATTGAAAAAAAAATCAATTAAGAATTAAAATCATATCTTCACTGCCCTAGGTATCTCGTGACCGTCGCATTTAGCCAATGGAAAAGCAGCTTTCAGAAATCTCAGAGTGATTAAAATCGTTCGGCACACATTGATAACAGCTACCACCACAACACAATCAGTCTTGATCAGATTCGAGAAAAATAAATGAAGTCACAATTTAAATGAAAGCAAGATGTGATCAAAAGATAACTGAAAATTATATATATATCGCGAAAGATAAATGCAGTTAATTAAAATTTATCGACAAAAACTTCCATTCGACTATGTCGGTTTTGCTTTTGCTTTCTAGGTGTAGAGAATATTCCACATTTGGATATGTATAGCCTTTGAAAATAAAATATAAAGAAATACATATTTATTATTATCTAAAAATAAGTTATATAAGTCTTGTAAGTCTTTATTGGTTACTGTTATATTTCACGTGTGAAACTTGGTAATCTAATACCTACTATTACTACCGTGTTCGTGATCTCTGACATTTATCAACATCTGTCACAAAAAATATCTTCTATTATTACTATTATTTACATTGGCACGCCTTTATCTTCAAAAGAACTCTTGTTGAACATGTTGCCATATTTCGGTTATCCTGAGTGATTTCAATTTTATATACAGATAATAAATTCCAACATTATTTGACTGAGGTAATTTTATATTCAGATAATAAATTCTAACATTTTTTTTACTGAGGACACCGCCTCACTTTGATAAGATGCATTATGATCTTGTTGATAAGCATATAGTCGTCTCAATTTTCCTCAGTAGTGTGTATTCTATACCAAAGATAGACCAGTAATAACTTACTAACCTCTATAATGTACTTTTACTAAGTGACCTCTCGTCGAATTGGGCGTGGACCTATAAAAACCTTGTTTTAGTACCTGAATTCGGTCAGGTTTTTTATGTTTGCATAGTTTTTATTAATATTGACTGTCATTTTTTATAACGCGAGAGAATATATCGTTATCTAATGACGATGATGACGATGACGAATAATAATAATAATAATAATAATAATAATAATAATAATAATAATAATAATAATAATAATGTAGAAGAGGAAGAACAACAGAAGCAACAATAATTGGATATTGAAATGATGAACACAAGCTAAAAACATGTATGCAGAGAGGTTAACAAACAGACTTTTTCAGTGAAATCAGCAGAAGCAATAACAACTGCAGAAAGGTAGTTTTTGCAATAGCTGTAGTAGTAGTAGTAGTAGTAGTAGTAGTAGTAGTAGTAGTAGTAGTAGTAGTAGTAGTAGTAGTATATGTAGCAACAGTAATAATAGTAACAGCAGCGGTTGTTATGGTGGTAGTAATATTTGTGATAGATTTATATTGCTACCTTCACCACGATCAATTCCATCCCAAGGTTTTATACACTGTTGATGTATTAACGATGGTTCGTTTGTATGTTTGTCCGAGTAAAGGAAGTGTGACAAATGTGATCAATTCGTTTGTTGGTCAATTACCAATTCAGAAAGTAAACATATTTACCGCATCATAACTATATAATCATATTGGAGATATTCACTTTATCGTCCAAAAGAAGAAGAAGAGATGGGCTTGATGCGATCAATCCTGTTGGTAGGGTCGATGGACAAAATCGGTGACGCTTTGGAGTAATGGCGATGGAGCATTGACGCGATTAATATGATATACGGTCATAGCTTAATTTCCATCGTTACATCACGTTTTCATTGGAAACGCTCACTTTAGCGTGGAGATATGATAGTAATGTTTGATATAAGACAAATGTGAATTCGTGTAAAACGTTTGGACCACATCGGTTATTTCTCAAATGTATATTTTCGTAATAATTTGCATTCACCGAAAATTTCGTCGCTGGAAAGGAAACCTCAGTTTATTCAGATCATCTCAGATATTTCGGCTACGTAATAAAACTATTCGTAATTTCTCGGTCAGTATCGACGATTAGACAGACGGATTTGTAAAGTCCGCTATCGTAACTATTCGAGGTATGATCAGTTGACATCCAGCATTAATAATTTGCTAATAAATAATTATTAATAATTTATTAATGGAGAATTCGTCCTGAATTAGATTAGCGAATAATGTTTGAGGTTACAAATAAGAATCGGATGTTGATTTTACTCTTCATTGCAATGCCTGCTCTCAACAAATGCATTATAACCTCTATAGAAGACGCATTATTAGGACTTTTTAAAACAAGCGAGGTAGAAAGAGAGGGAAAGAAGGAGTGGGAGAGAAAAAGAAACAGAGAGATGTGAATTACTCTAACTAGAAAAATGTGGCGGTGATGGTCATTTTGGGAAATATATTTGGTAGTTTGCCAGTTTTCGAATGTCTTGAAGAAATTTAATTTTATTTTTATTTTTTAACTTCGTTTGTTTATGTGTGTTGCGGATATACATATCTGAGTCGACAGATACTCTAACCAAAATCTATCTCTTGGAGAGAGAGAGAGAGAGAGAGAGAGAGAGAGAGAGAGAGAGAGAGAGAGAGAGAGAGAGAGAATAAAATAAGATGTTTCGGTATGTTCTTCTATGATTCCTGTTGTAACTACTGAGGCCAATAATGACCTTAACACCAGAAAAAATATGTTACCTCTTTTCAGTTTAGCCTTTGTGCATTAAAACTACACTTTTAATATCTTAACCTTATAAACATAGTCTAATCCAAACATTCATCCTAGATGAGAGGAGGGGGGGGGGGGGGGCTTGTTACTTCTATTTTTATTTGAACTTAATTTAATGTTTGACCCACCGAAACAGGATTGACCAAGGGAAATATTTATCCTATCGCTAAATTCGTTGTTTTTTTTAAATTAATTTTTATTTAAGAAACAGAAATCTAAAATATATTAAAAACAAAACGGATGAGTTATTAGTTTTAATGAAGATATTTCATAATGCAATATTTTGTAATAACACCTTCGTCTGAACCTAATCGCTCATAATCATTCATTGTATGATAAAAAAAGAATGGACATAAAATACGCCTGTACAAGAAATAGTTTCATTTTATATGTGTTTATTCTGATTTACATAACTCTTTCATGAGTAGATAAACACATGGAGTAATAGTACTCATACGTGACGGATGACGAGGGAATGTGTGATTTGATTTGTAACGTAGCTTTTTTTTATAAAAAAAAATCAGTTTCATCGCTACGATATACTGCAGCGTGGCAGTTTATAGTGAAGTCTAGCACTGGGGCATCATGCCGCAGACAATTAAACATCATGCCCCACCCAGTCACATTATCATGACATCTGGCCGACCAGTATTAACCCTACCCTCTTAATGCTGAGTGCCAAGCGATGTTAGTACCATTTTTATTAGTATTTAGTATGATTCAGCCGGGGATCGAACCCAAGACCTCCAGCATCTGAGGCGGACGCTCTAGGCCACATGAGCGGTAGGGAGCTCGTAGATTTCAAAGTCAAAAGGTGAAAGGTCAAAGTCGTAGCCACTCAAAGAATACAAACTGAGTTCCAAACTTCTTCAAGCTCGTAGACAAAAGTTTGTGGATGGTTTGGCACATTTGTTCAAAGAACGAAGCTTGCTAGTTGATTTGTGTGTCAAAACGTTTATGGACCATGAACACGATCATGTTTTATCTAGTATCGATGCAAATAGAATTTAGTTCCTTGCCCAAGGGCAAATCACAGCACCCGACGGGGATCATCAAATTGTAGGATTAGAACCCGCATCCTTTAGGTCCGAGTCAGGCACGCTGACCACTGAACCAGCATGATTCCTACCTCCATTAGTCGCATTTTACGCCATGCGGGAGGGTATATCGGATATACTGGAGAGACATCGAGTCTTTAGTACATCTCTTAGCCCAAAGGTGGCGTCACAAATATTTTCAATTCGCTTTATCCGATAAACATCACTCCAGTTCATACAAGATCCGGTTAGAATCTAGAGTACTCGATCAATGATAGCATGTATGTGACATAAAATGACTGCTCCTTCATAACTATCAACAACCTTGGCATTTAGGTACTATTTAAATATAGTATCAGTGTCGAAAATTCCGAATGTTCTATGTACTCGCTCATAAATTGCCAGCTGCATTGACCAATATATGGCTCGGCAGACCTGGGTCTATGCTGTTTGTTTCGACTAATCAGTAGAACAAATAATTTAGACCTTGATCTGCCGGCAAATTATTCGCCGACAGCTGTAGGTAAAAAGTGACCGCAGCTCCGCTCGATTTATGAGCGAGTACATACGGTATTCATCAATATATATATATATATATATATATATATATATATATATATATATATATATATATATATATATATATATATATATATATATATATATATATATTCATAATATATATATATATATATATATATATATATATATATATATATATATATATATATATATATATATATTCATAATATATATATATATATATATATATATATATATATATATATATATATATATATATATATATATATATATATATATATATATATATATATATATATATATATATATATACATGAATTATAATAATAATAACAATGAGGACTTTGTTTAGCGCCAAATCGTTAGAAACACTAAGGGCTTTACAACATCTTTAATGATATGACTACACTACAGAAAAAACAAAAACCAAAAACCAAGAAATTGATAAACATAAAATATGCTGAAAACATTTAAGGTACAAAACATTATTAGATCTCTAAGTTTGTTCCTGCAGTCGATAAAGGTGAGTTTTAAGATCACTCTTAAAAGAGATCACTGTGTCTTTGTGTCTAATTTCAATGGGAATATCATTCCACATCGCCGGGCGCTGATATGCAAAAGAACGTTGCCAATATGACTTCGTTATCATTTTGGGAACAATGAGTATACGATTGTCAAAAGAGGTGCGTAAGTATCTTGCTGGTGTATATACATGGGTTAGGTCGGATAGGTATGTTGGACTGGAGTCTGTCAGTGAAACATAGCACACAGAACACATTTTGTGTCTGATTCTGGATCGAATGGATAGCCAGTGTAGGGTACAGAGCAATGGTGATGTGTAATCTGATTGAGGTACTCTAAAGATGATCCGAGCAGCTGTGTTTTGAACTTTTTGAAGTTTCTGGAGTAGATATTGTAATAAACCAGACAGAACTGAGTTACAATAGTCCAGTCTTGAAAGTACTAATGAACACACAAGTGTTTTAGTGGCATCAGCTAAATTATATTTGCGATTGGAGCTGATGTGTCTCAGCTCAAGATATGCAGCCTTGCAATATGTTCATGACATGTTGGTGCAATGTGAGAGTACTGTCCAGAGTAACACCTAGGTTTCATACTGACTGTGTGAATTTCATGTTGGTGTTGCTGATATTTATTGTTTGAGGTAAAGGATGTGAATGAGAAATGTCTTTGTGTTGTGATCAGAATGGCCTCAGTTTTATCATCATTCATCTGCAGCTTGTTACATGTCATCTATGATTTCACATTAGAAATGCACCACCCTACTCCATGAACGGTAGTACCAACTTCAGTTGGGTGGCTAGATTTGTATATTTGGGTGTCATCAGCGTACAATATATATATATATATATATATATATATATATATATATATATATATATATATGGTGTTAGCTATATGTAATTTTCGGGGCGTGTAAAATAATGTATGGGGATAGAATAATGAATAATTACCTTTTAAAAGCACGTAGAATTAAATTCTAAAAGATTACACCCATAACTGAAATAGTGTTAAACGACTATATAATCTGTGTGACTTTTAAAAACTGCCTGACATGTAGATACATTAATAAACAAAACGCCTACTAATGGTTGTGAAGGTAGATAGTAAGTAAGGATGCAAGAAAAACATATTCGTAGGTGTTTTGTTTATTAATTTATCTACATGTCAGGCAGTTACATAGAAACATTCATTCAAGGTTGACCGGTTTAAATGTACTGATCTAGTCAATTGTGGCATTAGGAACTGTCATGTTGTAGTGGGTGTGGTCTGATCAACTTTTATGGTCTTCACAATTTTCTGTCTTTCTCACTCAGGTCCAGCTTAAAACTAAAACCAACATTGAAATTTACAAATCAAAAAGATAATTGCTGACATATCGTTATTTCTAAATTTACTTTAAAGCATTTTGTTGTAATAAAAAAATTTATCATAATGCCTTATGACGATTTCATGTAGCGTCGAATCATTCCGAGATAACATACGATATATCATGTTAAAAGTGTCAGTGGTTGCGCGCTTCTTAATGTATATTAGTAAAAAGTACCTACCGACTCCTGCCTCCATCACGGTGGTTCTGTGCACCTCGCGCGAGACTCCAGATCAGCGCGAAGCGAGTTTGCATCCTGCCCAAACCATCCCGATAGATGATGGGTATCTCTAGGAAAAGCACATTGCTCTCATTGCTTCGGCACTAAAAACTCTTTCATGTGTCGAAAAAATAAATCGATATTTTCATAAAAGCTGCAAGTCAAGAGTGGTTTAGGATGAACTGCAGCTAAACAAAAAATAAAGCAATCCTATGGTTTTGAATTTGTTGGTGGTGAAGCTAAAGGTCAGCAGATAATTGGGGTAAGGTTCGAGTTCGAATTTCCTACTCATGTTGAGAATACAAATAAAAGCTTTTCCGCAAACAGTGGAATATACTGCATCAATAGTTTAAATATTAACGTTGTGCCAGAAATTAACCAATCAGAAGAGGTTGTTGGAAGAGGTGGTGTACTTGGTGGTTTATGTATATTTCATTTGACTTGGGTGATAAATACAATCAATAAGCATTTGTAGCCTTGCTTTGAAGGAGAAACGTCTACAAGAAGCAGAAAAGCATTCGTTTCTCTGACTTTCTTGTCCGTACTTTCGATATTTATCGAATTAGTTGAAACTTTAAAATGTTAAGAGGATACATGCGGAAAGGTGGAATATACATGTTTAAAGCAAAGTTTATCTGTTGCTTCGTGTCTTAAACAACTGTCCATCAATACACGTCTGGTCTGCTTTGGAGTGAATGAGATTAAATCGTGATTTCTTCAGTGATTGGTTTCATTTTTTTTTTTTGGTGGGGGGGGGGGGGTAGGGGATTTTCTTGTTTGAAAGTTTCAAACCACTTAATAGAGGCACCCGAACCCTAAAAACTACATAATGGCTTTACGTTATATGTTGCTGATATATTAGTATTTACTTCTCTATTGTATTATTAATATCATTATAGTCAAGTTTTTTAACTTAAACAAAATTAAATTTTAAATATTTTAAGAAATGGAGAGTTTTGTCGGGATTTTCTAGCTTTTCATCAAAGTTCAGTTGGTAGAACGTTTGGTTCACTTCCTTTGTTCTTCTTGCTCTCATTTTTTTGTCTTTTCGTTTTATTTTCTTCCTCCAGTGTTGATTTATCTGCACTTTGTTGCTGAAAATGGTTAATGCATTGTTGCTTTTGTTGCTGATGATGATGTTTTTGTATCTGCATATTCTATTTAGCATTTGTTTGATCTTGTTGCTGTTGTTGCTCCGCTTGTTTGGCACTTTGCCTTGTTTCCGTTGTTTTTTTTTTATTGGGTATTCTGCATTGTCTGTTGTTGTTTGTTTGTTGTTGTTTATTTGGTCTAGTTTTTGCTGTTTTTGTTATTGCTGCTTTTGTCCTTGTTGAGTATTCTGCTGTTGTTTCTGTTATCTTGTTGTTCTTGCTGCTTTTGCGATTGTTTAATCTAGCGAATCTTTCAAACATAGGTATCAGTCGCTTCATATGGAATCGCATCACAATTAATATTTCCAGTTCAGTAGGAACCAATTGTTGTTCTAGTCTACTTTTAGAACATTTTCCCCTCTCATTTTGGTGGTGATAAAAGAGTTATATTTATGCATTTTTGGTAGGCATTTAAAGGTAATTGTTTATTCTTGAGAATATGAGATATGAGAGTGGTTGTCTGTGTGTATTTCGGCCACAGTGCACAGTGTGTAATTAGGCCTTAGTGATGATCTGGAAGTGAAATCTGTGTTATGTTTAGATGCAGCTCTGTTTACAGTTCAGCCTCTCAAAAAAAACTGCCGGTGAACCTTTGACGAGAACCTCACTGTGAAGTCATCTTTGAAGGTATTTTAGATTAACATATGACTTGTATTGATTGTCACACAGTGGAAAGGTCAGTACTGAGAAATAAATGTAGATAAATTTAATGGTGATGCATGTCCATATCTGCACAATCAGCATAATATGCATTCGGCGCAACCTCAGTCTTTTACGTGAAATCGCTTCTTGTATGCAAACATTTAAGTATCATGACCTCTACGATACACTTACAATAAAGGAAGATATTAGTTTGAAGAAAAAAATTGAAATATTATTTTCCTGAATGATAGTGAACTTAATTTGAATTTAAATTCTAATTATTCATCTTTGTGGGTATATTGTTTATATAAATAACGCTCAACAGTCGCGTCACTCCAAAGTATTCCAGGAGTGTACTGATAGGCAAATCTGAAAATGTGTACAAGACACGAAGCAACGGATACATTTTGCGTAACATTGGTCATTCAAAATCAATAATATACTGAGATGGTACATAGGGAAAAGGCGTAGAATGTCTTTTTACGGTGATATAAATTATGAATGACTATATGCGCCAGTAGTATAAAAAAAAGTTAGAACGCGATTATCGAGGTGTCAGATTGAGACCTGCGAGAGATAGTTACCCAATGTTAAGTGGGAAGGGTGTTATCGTTAGTTTTTTTCCCCCTGAATCAAGTGTTCGTGTTGTTTTTTTTTTACTGGTATGTGAACAGGAAAAGTGGAAGGATTGGGAAATAAAGTAAACAGAATGTACTCATCCACCTTAGACGGGTTCTTACTGGTATGATAGATAGATCTATTATACCAAACGACACCTGCCACCGAATAAGCCCGCCCACTCAAATCCTTACTTCCGACTTCACAGGACATACCGTTCCTCAATATGAAACTACAATAACGCTTCTTCTAAGTCATCACTGTATCATTTAATCGTCTTACGTCTGCCTGATGTTATATATGCCATAATTGATGATACTTTCATCCATACGTTATACACCCATAACAAAACATTTCACATTAGTTCTGATACCGTACCATAAAAACCATATTTTTCTGCTTGATTTGAAATTTTCAGCCATATGAAAGTGATCGACCTTTAGTTCTTTTTCACGTAGTGCTTTTGAATTTGTATTATGATATATGGCTGGATTCAGTCACGTAATAGGTTTTCCTACGCAAAAAAGGGAGCAATAAACAGGGTATTCACAATGCGGCAGGGCATCGACTTGCCCTCTGACTCTCATCAATCAAATACATAAAGGTGGAACTTTTTTATATCTCGATCCACTAAAACATCTGTTTTATTTTTACCAGCTTAAGTACTGGCCTGTCACCTGTTTAAATATAACATATTGCATATGAAACATCAGTCATAATATATAATTTATGGAATATCAATCAGATTATAAAACATATCAAATACCGACCGTACTATATCACAAATATCACTTTTAATACATCACACATGAAATATCAACCATAATATATCACACATGAAATGTCAATAATAATATATCACACATGAAATATCAACCATAGTATATTACACGTGAAATATCAATAATAATATATTACACATGAAATATCAACCGTAATATATCACACATGAAATGTCAATAATAATATATCACACATGAAATACCAACCATAGTATATTACACGTGAAATATCAATAATAATATATCACATATCAAATACCAACCATATTAAGAAGACACATGAAATATTACCCATACTATATCGCATGCGAAATATCAATTGTTGCTAATTGTTTTTACTATCATTCATATTTAGAAGATATTAGAATCAGAGAATATATAATTACATTAACTTATTTAAATGAGCCGTCCAATAAGATAATATTTTAAATTTAATTTGAGAGATGGAATAGAACAATTAAAACTCCTATAAACAAAACTCGAACATGAAACATTTTCTAAATTCTAGGAGAAGAATATAATTTTCTGAGTAAATTTCTATTGTATTTGGATACTTGAAAGATGCATACAAATATGTATTATTTGAGAAAACCTGATGTCTTAACATGTCACTTGTATATGGATATCTTCAGGGCCGGTCTTACACCCATTGAACCGATTTGGCCCAATTAGGCCCAACTCTAACAGAGGCAAAGCGCGTTTTCAGAGAGACTCATTTTAAAGCGATCGAAGAAAATTTTAATTTCAATATCATACAAAATTTATTTAATAGTTTACTTCCAAATGTCATGCCCACTGGGATCTCTTCCCCGTCAAATCTACAAAATCGGGCCACGCATTTGATTAGGGAGTTCAATTTCTTGATTAAGTTTAAAATTGGAATAAAAAGCGCTACACCACTTATTTATACACTATTAGCAACAAGGAATATACTATATTGACCATATCAATAACTGAATTGCACTACTGTCTATAAAGATAACATAATATGAATTCGTCAATTTATTTATATCTGAGATATCACTATTTTACGTGTTTTACAATTGATTTATGTTTTATTTTCAAATTAAGAAGAAGGTAAGTATATATATATATATATATATATATATATATATATATATATATATATATATATATATATATATGGTCTACAGTAAGCTATTCGTATATCAAAGTGTGATCCGCCATTGGCGCAATAATATGAATATATAAATATTCTTTCAATTGTCGGCCTATAGATCAATGATGAATTTCTACTCATTCATGAATTATAAATGACATATGTATGTGTGTGTGTGTGATATATATATATATATATATATATATATATATATATATATATATATATATATATATATATATATATATATATATATATATATATATATATTAGGATGTTTAACGTAACTTTAACAGTTGTTCAGTCATATCGCTATGATGGCTGCAGTAATGCAGTTATAGTGATGTCTTACACTGGGGCATCATGCCACAGACATGTAGCATGATGTCCCACCCAGTCACATTATCCTGACAACATGCCGACAAGTCCTAACCTTAACCTCTTAATACTGAGCGCCAAGCGAGGCAACTTTTAGTACGATTTTTTAAGTCTTTGGTATGACTCGGCCGGAAATAGAACCCACAACGTCCCGCTTCCGCGGCGGACGCTCTAACTACTAGGCCACCGGAGCGGTACGCTTGAAAATAACGAAGTAAATTATTAACAGTTCCTGTTTTATAAATGACATTAAAACTGTACACACTTTCATTGGAATCCTTTCTTTTTTTGAATACTCCTCTCCCTCTTTTTCGTAAAGGAACAATAAAAGCAATATCTGGAGTGAGAGAGCAAATCATTGCGCTGGACGAAAACATTAACCCTAAACCAGTAGCAAGTAACATACAGTAATCTGGCCTGTATTTTAAATTTGTTGGTAACGAGGCACATATTTATTGCTACGTTGTTATTGTTTCTTAAACCTATTATAATGTTTTAAAAATCGTTAGTAACTGTTTAATATAATAGTGTAAGTAATTCTGGTAAAATCAGGATGGCGACAATTAGTTAAGGAATTTAAATCCATAGGTAAGGAAGAATTAGGGTATGATGGAACCCAGTTAGCTGAATATGTCGAACGACATTTTAAGGAACACAAGGAGCATCCAGCCACAGAATGAGAGAAACATACAAGCAGCTGAGCGCGAACAAACCAGATTGCAGGCCAAGAAGAAATCTAGAGAACGCGAACATATGTTAGCCATGGAGAGACTGAGGATCGAAGTAAAGTTCAGGAGGGGTGAAGACAGGGCCGGCGCTTCCCCTAGGCGAACTAGGCAATCGCCTAGGGCGCTGGGCTAAGGGAGGGGGCGCCCGTAAAAAGTGCAAATTGGGTTTTATCTCATGATGATCGGGTGGAGGAGGGCGTGAGTGGGAAGGGGGGCGCCAGATATCTGATCTCGTTCAGGGCTGGCAAGTAGACGATCTGAAGACAGACGACCAATGCAGATCACCATGCCCATGTTTAATGACGAAATTGTTGACAACATTTTGACACAGTTCGAAAAGGTGGCACTGGTTGGCACAACTACCAAGGACCAATGGGCTATTAATGTTTCATCATTCTTACAGGAAGCCGCGAAAGACGTTTACCATACTATGACAACGGTGGCAATAGACGACAACGAAGCTCTGAAGAAAGCAATACTACGGCACTATGTGATGTCGGCAGAAACGTTTCGGAAACTCTTTAGAGAATCGTCGAAGAGAGCTACCGAAACACATGCGCAATTCAATAGCCGAGTACGCATAATTATTTATAAATTAATGAAAATGTCTGGTATCGCGTTGACGTTTGAAGGCATACGCAAGGAAATTTTGAAAGAGCATGTCTTTAGTACATATACGAAGGACTTAATAGTGTTATTAGCGGAGCGGAAAGTCTCGACCTTGGATGATATAAGCTTGATGGTCGAGCGCTATGAGAGTGCGCACTCGCATCCAACCACCTGGAGTGGCAGGGACCGACCTGGCATCGGCAATTCATAGGAAAACCACTGAGGTGGCACCCCAAAGACTGAATGGTCAGGATTTTGTGAGGCCAGAGGCCATAAAAATCAGCCGGGAACATTTCCGTGAATCGGGGAAGAATCAATGGGCAGAGAAGGATACCACTGGGGGAAAGGTGAGCCGGTGTATTATGGCTGAAACAGACAAAGCCATGTCGTTAAGAATTGTGGAAAGTATCGTCCGACAATGATTAATTCGGTCACTCCGAATACTGTTAAGAAACGGGAAATAGTGTAGCTGACTAATACAGCGGTAGCTACAGTTGACGGTGAGAGAGCAACCGTACTGTATGATACCGGCTGCAGATATCCGGCCTTGCTGGATGGTAGGTATGTTAAGCCTTGGGATTAAAAAAGCGAGACGGTTGAGGTCCAGTTTGCTAACCGGACGAAGAATTCGCTTCCGATCGTTAGCATTGATCTTAATTCGCCGGATGTAAATGGACGCATTCAAGCCGCGTGTTTGTCGGGATTGTCTCAAGATGTAATATTAGGGTGTAGGTATGTGTTGCAACAGCCGAACCCTATGACGTGTACACCTGTATACGTCGGGTATGTTGAGACGAGGGCTATGAAGCGATGGTCAGAGTCAAAGCCGCTATAACCCACGACTTCGACCATAGACAATATGCTACCTGGCGAGTTGAGGAAACTTCAAGAGGAAGGTTCGTCTCTCGACAAGGTACGCCGGTACACAAAGGATGGGTCTATACGGAAAATGCCAGACGGTGAGATGAAGTGCACGACGAAACGCGGTATTTTGTATCGGTACGACAATAAAGGGACCGATACGTTCAAGCAAGTTGTTGTTGTGCCCAGAGCGAAGCGAGCGGAAGTGCTTAGGCTGGCACATTGGGTTCTACTTGGAAGCCATATGGGCGTGGCGAAGACTAGAGATAGGTTAGTGAAGACGTTCTACTAGCCAGGTGTGTATGGGGATTTTTGGAGGTATTGTTTGTCGTGCGACAAGTGTCAGCGGGCGGCACCTAAAACGTCTCATTACCTGGTGCCACTAGGAACCACCCCACTGATTTACGAACCTTTCTCGAGGATGGCGATGGACCTGTTAGGTCCGATAAAGCCGGCGGCAGAAAGCAGTAATAGTTATATACTAACGTAGTAGATTACGTCACTCTGTACCCAGAGGCAAAGGCCTTGAAGAACATTGTCTCACTCATGGTGAATGAGGCCTTGTTAGGAGTTTGGTCAAGAGTTGGTGTTTCTTTGGAGATATTAACTGACGAAGGGACAGGGTGATGGAAGAGGTAAATAGATTACTATATATTAGACACCTGACGACTACCCCGTACCATCCGCAGTGCAATGGTTTGGTGGAGCGTTTCATTGGGACATTGAAACATGTTCTGAGTAAGTTATGTGAAGGTCGACCTAGGGATTGGGATCTATACCTTTCAGCAATAATGTTTGCGTATCGAGGAATACCACAGCCAAGTTTGGGTTTTTCACCCTTTGAAATAGTCTATGGGAGGACAGTCAGGGGATCCATGGCTGTGTTAAAAAAAATTATGGACGGGTAAGCCAGCATCCGAGGCAGTGCAAACAACATACCATAGGTTGTTTACCTGGAAGAGGTTTCTAAATTGGTTCAAAAGAATCTCTGTGACACAAGGGGGCGTCAATCTAAATATTACAACAAAAGAACGAAGGAACGTCACTTCAAGGTAGGTGACAAGGTGTTGTTATTGCTACCGTTGTAGTACAACAAACTTCAAGTCTCATGAAAAGGACTATTCGTGGTAACTGAGAAAAAAGGTGGATAGAAGTACGGTATCGGGGTAGGAGACAAGGAAACGTTGTACCACGTAAATCTCCTGAAACGTTACCGTGAAAGAGAAACACCCATAGAGTTCATGCTTGTTACGGTTGTTACGGTTGTAACGGAATAAGTCGATGACAACGGAGGAGAGGCGGAAGTACTCGCTAGTTATCATTTGACGAGGGAAGAAACCTACGTCGACGTGGCGCTTGACGGGACGTTAACGTCAGAGCAACGTAATGAGTCGTTACCCCAAGAATTTTCTGCGTCTTGACGGAAGAACCTGGCAAGATGGAGTTGGAAGAGTTCACCTTGAAATTACAAGAAACCAGTAAAGTTGAAATCATATCCGCTACTATATGTAAAATTAGAAACTGTCCTAAATTAAAGTCAAGCCGTGATATACTTGACAGTTATAGTACCAGCTGAGTTGGCGTATATCTTACCTATTGTATTGGTACAGAAGAAAAACTGTACAGATTTTGGGTCGATTACAGGAAGTTGAACAGGATCAAGGAATTCCACATGGAACTTTTACCTGACAATGAGTCCATATTTGCCTGGGTGACCAATGCGAAGTATTGTTTGATAATCGATCTGTCCAAGGGATACTGGCAAATACCAGATCGAAGTGAAGACAGAGAAAAACTCTCCTTCGCAACTCCAGATGGGACCTACCAGTGGGTGGTCATGCCATTCTGAGTCCAAATCGCGCCGAGTGTCTTCAGATGTATGATGCAAAAATTACTTGAACCATTAAGACGGACTGGAGTTTCAACCTTCATGGACGATTTGCTCTTAGCAACAGCTACTTGAGATGATCATATCATTCTGCTAAAAATGTTTTAGAGCGACTTCGACAAACGGGACTGACCACACGACCATCTAAGTGCGATATCGGGTTTAAAAAATTAACCTACCTAGGTCATACTCTTAGTGAAGACCAGTTAACGCCAGACAGTCAACGGTCAACCAACTAAGGGACGCAGTACGACCTACCACTATGACGGAAGTTAGATATTTCTTGGGAGTGGTAGGTTGTTATTGTTGATATGTTGCTACCTTAAGCGCTATTGCAAGCCCATTGACTGACATAACTCGGACAAAATCTCCAAGGAACATTGTATTGAGAGACGCATGTGAACTTGCCTGATGTGACACGAGATTTTGTCTTACGTACTGACGATTGTGATAGAGGTTGACGGGTAGTGATATTACAAGAGCATGACGAAAGCTTATTCACAGTTGCTAATAAAAGCAGTAAATTGTCAACTGCTGAACACCAATGCTTGGCAATTATCTTTGGGATATACAAATTCCAACGTTGCCTGTATGGACACAAGTTTTTTTTGGGAAACGGACCACCAGCCAATTGCCAATTTAGTTTAAGCTAAGTTGATAAATGGACGAATAATGAGATGGTCATTATTTCTGCAGCAGTACCAAGTCCTGGCACTAAATATACAAGGTGGCGAGAATGTAGGAGCTGACTGCTTATGTTGACTAGGGACATCTGAGGTGAAGAGTTCACCTGAGGTCGTATAACTGAATCAGATTAGATCTCCAAACATTTGGAGAGTAAAACCCCTGAATTTACTCTTCAAGAGTGGGGGGGGCCTATGTGAAGGGGCAAATGTATGTCGATCTAACAGATGGATAGGCAGACAGACAGACTGATAGATAGATATATGGGGGGCCTATGTGGTGGGGGGGGGAGCTATGTGAAGGGGAAAATGTATGTCGATCTAACAATAGTTGACACCAGAGAACCATTAATTAGATTTCTGGACAATAGACGCGAATCACTCGTCATACTGTCATGTTGAGAATGTCTTTTCGAGGGAAGAATGCTATTCTTAATTAAGCATTTGGTTTGGACAGCAGCCAGACGGATTATTAGGGGCACAGTAAACGTTATTTTGAGGGTAAAGCTGTCACAATTGAAAAATCGCAGAAACTCTGTAGCTATCAAACTACCAGGTCAAGTTGACCCCGATTTTGGCGCCTCTGATGAAAGGCCGCAAAGAGATTTGACTGATTGATTACGCTAATTAATGGGCCTGTTTCAACAAAAAAATTTCCTAGGTTTTAATATTGCCCCATACAAATGTTTAATGAGTCAAAGCTTTTTCTGCAAGAGAAACCAGAGTTGGCTCCGAAGAATTTGCTAGACATTTCCTCGTAAAACTGTTGCCCAAGGAACCAACCAACGGATTTAACGGACGTTGAAGCAAATGGAGCAACTAGCTCCTGAGACGTGTAGTCCTGAGACTTGTAGACCTGAGACATGTAGTCCTGAGACTTGTAGTCCTGAGACGTGTAGTCCTGTAACGTATAAGATGAGACGTGTAATTCTGAGACGTGTAATCCTGAAACATGTAATCCTAATACGTACTATTCTGTGATTTAATCCAACGACGTATAGATTCTGAGAGTATCCTGAGACAGATTGTTGAAAGTAGCATCCTGAGATCCAGAGGTCTGAACAGCTACAGTGGAAGTCGAGCGAACCAAAGAAGCAGGCTGTGCAATTATACAAGACGTTGACTTCGATTGTTCACTCGATCCTATGATGAACTTAATCTATCAGTAAACAGATCGATTATTTTATTTGAACCCATTTGTGCTTTTCTTTTTTAATTCTAGAAAGTTTATTTTCTAAAAGCAGGTATATTCCTAATGTAATGACTTCGCATAGCTGTTTTATGTAATTGATTAAATTGTTTGTTGACCTGTACGGGGGCTTGTGTTTGTTTGTTCCGTATATCTGCTGCGTAGATCTCTATATATTTCATCTATAAGTATCACCACTTATATTTATTCGAAACGGGCATTTACATATCGACGGTGGTCAACGTCTAGATAACGAAAAACAAATTAAGCGGGACACCAAGTATATATGGATGGATGGAAGGAAGCTAAATTGTGTGAATGTTCAAGTGCCACGGACTTTGACCTCGTCAGTTGCACAACAAATACATTTTTGACATTATATCGTCAATGGACACGAACTCACATGGTTTTTATTTACAAATATAATGTTTGTTTATTTGATCATACAACATTGTAGATTCGAGTTCGAATATGAAGTATCGGAACATTTTTGGTATAATGCACATGCCCTCTATGGTTCATGTACAGAAGGTTTTGTTTGGTGTTGTGTAGTTTAGAACCATTTTGCAGCACATGGCGGCAAATGTACGTTTTGGTTAAGGAAGAACCTGGGAATAATTACCGACTCACACGAAGCTACTGGCAAGCTTCCTTTTAAACCCACGCTGATGGAGTTGAGTTCAAACTCATGCATGCAGTGATGTGCAGTGTGGGTCAATTATAAATGCGAGGGCGTTTGACCACACAGGGTTCTTCCTGTGGACACAGAAGTGAAAGTAGGTGAAGGTTAATATCTTTTTATGGGACAAAATACAACAAGTTTCATATTTTTTTTTTAAAAAATGTATGACGACCATAAATGCATTTTTAAATAAACAATAAAGAAAGAAACTTGCAATAAATATATATGAATATAATTAGTAATGTAAGATATGCAACGATTTATAAACGGTAACATATCACCGTCTATTTACAAGGTAGTTACTTTATTTGATACGTTGACACGATATACTTTTGGCGCACATTATTTTTCAGCCCATTATTGTATATAACACGACTTCCTGAGCATGAGAAACAACAGGATATTCACGTATGTGTTCTGTGTATGAAACAATCATTTTATCTGTACAAAACTCAAACAGCCCACATATCGGTGTTTGCATCTGCTCACAAAGACAACCTATAATAAACATAAATATACTTTTTTAAAACAATACATGTATAATGGTGCATCCAAACTGCGGTTTTAGACCTAAACATGGAATGAAAAAAATCGGAGCAATAGACACTCGTGGTAATCGTCTAAAAAGTATTAAAAATATCGCTTTGCTATTTTGACTGCAACACACCTGTAAAACCTGCAGTGAATAAAGACAAACAATTGTTATTGTTGTTATAGGTTTTAACGCCATTTTTCATCACAAGATAGGCTTTACATCGCATACAGTATCAATGGTGTAAGAAAACCCGGGAGAAAGCCCGGAAAGAACCCCTGACCCACGAGAAGCTACCAGCAAGCTTTCTCACAAGACAAACAATCGCCAGAAGGCTAACTCTTATAATATGTTCAAGAAAAGAAACAAGACTTCGTCATTAAAACCTACATTTCATGATTCTGAATATTAGTCTATTAAATAAATGCAGTTATCAAGTTTGATGACTGTACAAACAACGTAGTAAAATAAATGAAGGTAAATGATTGGTCATTCATGTCCCAGTCACGAGGTAATGACTTGAAGATTACTGCGAGAGGTGATAAATACTGCTCAAGATGAAGATACTTGATACAATTTATGATTGTACCTGTAACCATGTCAGGCACAAAAGTGTAGCCTAATGTGGGTGGGGGTGTAAATACGAATGCTTCCATTTCCGGTGAAAATAAACTATAGATTTTATATATTATTTTACAATATTCTATCTCTAACTAAAATTTTACAATCCTGTGATAATGGAGGCAAAACGAGTTGTCGAGTATTTAAAAATTGGTGTTGACTACATTATCAGAAGGTCATTTACGGTCACGCTGGTGGGTGATGGGAACGATTGAGAGAGAGAGAGAGAGAGAGAGAGAGAGAGAGAGAGAGAGAGAGAGAGAGAGAGAGAGAGAGAGAGAGAGAGAGTTCAACATGGCGTTATTGAAATATTTTCCATTCACGGTTTGAGTAGTATGATTGTTTTCTAGTATGCTATGTGTGACTTAGATGCACGGAAGGTACATGAAGATAAATAGAAAGTGTGTGATTACCTGTATGGGTCTGAATAATTTATTTGCTTAGCAATGCATGTATAATACAAGGTCTAATCCTGTACTGCCTCTATATATCGAATCTATAAATGGGTATACCTTGTTCCTCAAACGAAATGACTTCAGGGGCTATCCCCACTGATAACAAGTAAATACAACTGCTATTAGTACGCTATCTAGGTCATCTACATGACGAACACACACTATCACGTGTTTAATCAATACAAACAAACCAGTAACGACGCTAAAGTCCATCATCTAAGTTAAAACACTGTGCGCCATGGCAGAACGTTTGGTACAGAATATTTCCGCAGACTACTTAACTTGTGTCATCTGCTGCAGCCAGTACGAAGATCCACGTAAATTTCCATGTGAACACTCTTATTGTCTGAAGTGTATTAAAAATTACATCGAAAAGAACCTCCGTCGCTCTGGCCACAGTAAGTTAAATTGCCCCATATGTCGCGAGATCACAATAGACTTGCCTGAGGACGATTCACTGGATTCGTGGATATATGAACAACTACCACAGGACTCCCTGATTGTCTCTCTGACAGAAACCTTAAACTTGCATTTGCGTCGCATGTCAGATTCATCAGAAGACGATTTCTCCATAAAAGAAGCCAAAGGAAATAATGAGATATGTGAAAAGCATCCTGGCAAAGAACGGGATGTTTTTTGCTCCGAACATGAAATTGTTATTTGTTCTGAATGCGCATGGCGATACCACCATGGAAAAGACTGTATATGCTCACCGTTGGAAGAAGTGGTGTCCAAGAGAACTGTAGCATTATCTAGCCTTTTAAAAAAACAATGCGCAGAGGCGAAGAAGCATTTGGAAGAAACTTCTTTAAAGGTTAAACAAGACACAATCACTAGCATCGATAAAATAAACGAATCGTTTAAACAGTTTTGCATTGCTTTCAATGATCGAGTGGAGATCACCCAAAAATTGGCTTTGGATGCTCTTAATAGCAAGGCAGAGAAAGCATTACAAGTAGATCTTCAGTGGGGTACAGAAATGCTTAAAAGACTTCAAGAGGACACCTCCAGTTCTCGATTCAGTTTAGACATAATTACGACCATGTGGAGCAAAGCGGCTGATTTTGAAGAGAACATCAAAATCTTTCGAGATGAGCTTGAAGAGAAAGCAGCACCAGGAATAGACAGAGAGACAAAACGCCTCGAGAACCTTGTTCGAGAATTTTCCAAGATTCTTTCTGACCATGGGGACGACCAAATCTCCGGTGAGTGGACCTTTGTTGAAAACAGAGAAGAAATTACCGAAGAAGATGTAACTGGTTATCGTCGTTTCGCAATGAGTGAAACAAACACGAATACTGAAACAATAAAATACAGAGAATCCAAGTTCAGTGCCAGAAGAGATGGAGAAAAAGTAAATATGTTATCAAGTGTTTCCGTCATAGGAACAACTGGAATTTTAGTCGTCGATCAGGTTAATAGGAAAATTAAAAAGTTCAAATTACCAGAAGGATTATTTTTTGATGAGTTGATGCTTAGCGAGGAACTCGAACCAAATCAAGTTTCTACACTTCTAGATTCATCAGATGCTGCTGTGACAGTATGGGAGGACCGCCGCGTCTTTATCTTGGGAACTGACCCTAAGCTATCGATAAAGTCTGTAATTTGCCTTGATTTTGAAGCATTTGGAGTTTGTTCACCAAGTCATAATTATCTTGCTTTATCAAGTGTTCGTTCCCAAATGGTGGCGTTGGTATCTATTGAGGATTATGAAGTTTCACCAAAGTTCAAACCAAAAAATAGGCAACGCCTGAAGAAAGGACCTTTTCCTTACAGAATGACAGCGAACAAAGGTCGTGTGATTGTTGCTGATAAAAGGAAGAAGGAGGTATCTTGCATTAATGTGAATCGTAGCGTTGTCTGGACCAAGTCTCTGACTGTTCCTTGCAAAGATGTATGCGTAATGGGTGACAACATCTTCGTTTCGCTAGCTGAGGGAAAAGGCATGGGTTATATCAGGGATGATGGGTTTGGACAATTTACACCATTTGAAACAGAGACACCAATTCATCGTCCATGGGCCTTGTCGGGCATTAAGGATTGTTTAGTGGTAACTGAAGAATTTCCGTCAGCAATCGTCCACGTATTCGTAAAAGAATAGCATTGAATGTGATTTCTTTTTAAGGAATATCTTTGTTAAGTAATTGTCAACATTCTACTCCTAAACCGTATTTTGCTTAAAGGACGGTGTAAATGGATGATACCATATTGGTAAAAGAATGTCATAGAGAATGGTATCTGATTGAAAGAAATTTGTTAGCTTAAAGAGTGTATTGATAACTCGTAAGACAATTATGATGATGTTGTTGAAGTTGTTGTTCGTTGTTGTATTTTTAAATTAAAAGTATCGGTTATTTGATATTTTATGAAGTCATTACTGAGCAAAATTTATGTGGTTGGTCTACTTTCATATTTAGAGAAAACCTAACAGTAATGACTGAAAAGAATACTTTCTTACCAAAGTTCGTCCCCAGCCTTCAACAGCTTTTTTAGATTGAGAAAACAACTGTGATAGAATTTTCTGTTGGGTAAACAATATATCTGATTGTCGCTTACTGAAGCAGGTGGTCGTGGATTTTATTTGTATGGTGGGTTGGGGTTAGGAATGTTTGGCTTATTGTTTTTTTTTTGGTATTTTAGGGTTTGGGTATATTTTTTGTGGGGGAAAGAGAATTCCTTTCCTTGTATTGCTCTATATATATATATATATATATATATATATATATATATATATATATATATATATAACATGTCAATCACTTTCTTAATATAACATTGCTTGTTACTCTGTCTACAATGCATATAAAATAAATAGAAAATGCCTGCTTGCAGAGTATATTCGCGGTTTATTTAAATTGTGCATTTAATGATCTTCTTGTCAAACAAAACATTATAGCCAGGTGGTTGTTTGGCATTTATTTAGTTCTTTGTTTATTACATACGTTTTCAAATTCAACAGCTACTGTATTAATTGATAGGATAAACTAATGAAAATAATATCAATTGACTTACAATGGTTATCTGTGGTCATTATTTAATATTGTTAGACAGGCACGATTAAAACTGAGTCGTGAAATTATTTGAATTGTTAATTTATTTCATCGTTAGCTTCATTGTACAAGCATACAGATAGATATAATCTCATACATAATTTTATATATACACATAATCACAAATATGCATTATTACCCCAAAGTATAATGTTCTCACAGTCACGCAGGCATATGTATATATATATATATATATATATATATATATATATATATATATATATATATATATATATATATATACTACTTACTTACTAACTTACTCACTCGCTCACGTACTTACTTACTGTTATAACTCAATAGTCTTAAACAAACAGAAAATAATAAAACCAACAAATTGAGTAATATATATATATATATATATATATATATATATATATATATATATATATACACTACTTACTAACTTACTCACTCACGTACTTACTTACTGTTATAACTCAATAGTCTTAAACAAACAGAAAATAATACAACCAACAAATTGAGTAATATATATATATATATATATATATATATATATATATATATATATATATATATATATACACTACTTACTTACTAACTTACTTACTCACGTACTTACTTACTGTTATAACTCAATAGTCTTAAACAAACAAAAAAAATAAAACCAACAAATTGAGTAAAAAAATCAGAAAGTTTTTTAACTATCTAAGTTCTAAAATAAAATTGTCAGGGGAGCTTACAGTATTGTGAAATACATCCCAAAAATAACCCAAAAAGTTCTACCACAAACCCAAAAGTATAGACTGTTCCAAAATAATTCAAAACCTTCCAAGTGAGAATGTAACCATAGCATTGAATGTGATGATGTGTCAACATCCTTGATGTATCACAATAATATGATTCAGAATGTCCTTGAATAAATTCACAATAATACCCTAATGGTCTTTTAGTTTAAAATGTCAATAAACACTTTGTAATTCTAGTGAATGATGTAAATAAATAATTCCTCTCAAATTATAATTGAACACATCCAAAAGTGATTCCACTAAAACTGGTACAAAAAGGAATGAATAGTTGTTTACTTTGTCGTCCCAATATACAGACTGTCACATCACTTATGACAAAAGAAATGAATAGTTGTTTACTTTGTCGTCCCAATATACAGACTGTCACATCACTTATGACAAAAGAAATGAATAGTTGTTTACTTTGTCGTCCTAATATACAGACTGTCACATCACTTATGACAAAAGAAATGAATAGTTGTTTACTTTGTCGTCCCAATATACAGACTGTCACATCACTTATGACAAAAGAAATGAATAGTTGTTTACTTTGTCGTCCTAATATACAGACTGTCACATCACTTATGACAAAAGAAATGAATAGTTGTTTACTTTGTCGTCCCAATATACAGACTGTCACATCACTTATGACAAAAGAAATGAATAGTTGTTTACTTTGTCGTCCCAATATACAGACTGTCACATCACTTATGACAAAAGAAATGAATAGCTGTTTACTTTGTCGTCCTAATATACAGACTGTCACATCACTTATGACAAAAGAAATGAATAGCTGTTTACTTTGTCGTCCTAATATACAGACTGTCACATCACTTATGACAAAAGAAATGAATAGTTGTTTACTTTGTCGTCCCAATATACAGACTGTCACATCACTTATGACAAAAGAAATGAATAGTTGTTTACTTTGTCGTCCTAATATACAGACTGTCACATCACTTATGACAAAAGAAATGAATAGTTGTTTACTTTGTCGTCCCAATATACAGACTGTCACATCACTTATGACAAAAGAAATGAATAGTTGTTTACTTTGTCGTCCCAATATACAGACTGTCACATCACTTATGACAAAAGAAATGAATAGCTGTTTACTTTGTCGTCCTAATATACAGACTGTCACATCACTTATGACAAAAGAAATGAATAGTTGTTTACTTTGTCGTCCTAATATACAGACTGTCACATCACTTATGGCAAAATAAAATGTCCTGGGCATGGGTCATTTCCAAAGGAAACGTCCATTGTATTTGTAAACAAGGTCAGATATGTTTACTTAAATTTTAGCAAACAAACTAAACAAAATCAGTTAAATAATATAATTTCGAAGAGAAAACGTCATAGACCTGAGCTCAAGTCATGTTGTGTACAAATGATCATTATCATATAGTATAATCGACGATCATGGATAAAGGTTTGCTGTGTGATATCTTCTTTACAAATGAGCCTTACAATCTATGGTCATCGACAAAAGTTAAACACAAAATACAGATATAAATAACATCTCAAATATATACAAAAGAAAGACTTTTACAATAAATTTTTATTTTGCATATTATGAAAATATAGATATGATACTATAAAAATAAACATTGAATAGGTAGCTGCCTTATGAATAAAGCAATGCTTTTATACACGTGGAAAGTTCAATCAGATTATTTTTCCTGTTTGTGTCTAAAATCATGTTGTATTCCTGCATCATCGAACTCTACAACAATCTCTGATTTTTGTTCATCATTCGTCAATGAAGTAAGGGGGTTGTGATCACTGAATACAGTAATCGGAGATGGAGCTGAACCAATGTACAACTTCAAAATGTTACACAGCCATTGCCGAAGTCAAATATTTCTTCTTTATTGTGTTTCACTGATGCGCGTTTATTTGCTTAGACACTGGATGATCTACACAATATTTTTTGTTTTGTTGAATCAATACTCCAACCAAATCATGCATTATTTTCATCAACATACATTGTAAATCATTGACTCAAATCTAGCGCTGAAAGAACCTGGAACGTTTTAGACAAATATTTGACACTTGATCAGTCTGGACAGATTTGATCCGGTAAGATGGCCGCCATCGCTTAACTGCTCGATATAAGCTCTTCCGATTTTGTGCTATATTTATGATATTTGTGCTTGTTTTCTATCATCGTCTACATTATTGTGTTTTATCATGCATTAGCTGTTCCGTTCGTATGTGTTAATTCATCTCCTTGTTTTGGAAAAGAGAACAATTAGAATTTTTCTCAGCTGTTTTGTCCCAATTTTAAGACGTCATTTGTTTTTTAATAAATCGCCGTCACGTGACCGCTTACAATACGACGGACCCTCATTAATTGGATTAAATTACCACATCTTGGTTCTAGATACTACATTGTGCTCAAGACTGAACGAACTGGGAATACATTCATCTTTTCTGAAATGTAAACGGAAGCGAAAAAAGAAACGTTCTTTCAAAGCTGGCCGGCGTAGAACAGGAAGAAGAATTCCAGTTATCTCCCTTTCGCCCTTAACGGATAAACAACTTAAAAATTCTGCCGTTAATTTTAATAACATGATTCAAATTCCTCTTAAATCGTCAACCGTTGTGTCAGCTGTCCCAGGGATACCACTACGTATTGCATTATTCAACGCTCAATCAGTGGAATCACCGGAAAAGCGCACAGAATTAACACCCAGCGATTACTCCATCAAGTCGTTCCCCCGCAACTCTCGCTGAGGTGGAATTGCTGTAATTACAAATAATTCCATGGTCAAATGCCTTATGTACAACACAACCTTCAAATTCTGCCACACATCGTTTGAACTAGTCCAAACAACGCTCACACTGGAACAAAGGTCAGTCCATTTTTTCTGTCTCTACCGCCCTCCTCCTAATAGAAAAAACAAACTGACTGAATCTCTATTTTTGGAGCAGTTTCCAAATCTTCTAGATTATGGAAATTCCATAGGTGGCAACCTAATTATTCTTGGAGATTTCAACTTTCACTTTGACTGTCCTGGTAAACCATACACATCAAAACTCCTAGATTCCATTCATGTTTTCAATCTTAAAGTCAGTTAACCAACCTACCCATAAACTTGGTCACATTTTAGACTGGTTTCTTTATAATATGATAATATTCTGCAATCCACCATTGTATCCCACCAACTTGCATCGGATCACCTCTGCATTGTATGCCATTTCGACGTATCAGTCCCTAACCCTCCACCTCTATTTGCTACTAAGAGAAACCTCCGTATGATAAATAGAACCAAATTCATGCATGACATCCAAGAAAACCTAACAACTTTCTTACATCCAACAGCGGAATAACTTGATAACTGCCTGCGTTCATTGCTTGAAAAACATGCCCCAGCCACCAAATGCAGAGTATCAATAAAAAAGCGTTTTCCATGGTATAGCAGTGTTATGGACCAGCTTCGCACTGCTAAAAGACATCGCCGAAAATCAGAGAGGCTTTGGCTTTCCACCAGACTCACTATTCATAAACAAATCTACGAAGCCGCTGAGAAGAACGTCACAAACATAGTCCATTTAGCCAAATCATCCCACTACAGTACTAAGATCACGGAGAGTTCCAGCTGCAAAGAGCTCTTCGTGATAACTAACAAACTAATGTCAAAGAACAAATGTACACCACTTCCAACGACCTTCTCTCCACTAGACCTACCAGACCAATTTGCAAATTTCTTCGATCACAAAATACAAACCATTATAGATTCACTTGACATCACAATTTCAACTGATTCGTCACAATACAGTTATGATGCAGAATTTCAGCGACAACCGTTAGGAGCATTTGAACCTGTTTCTATTGATTTAGTACGGACAATCGTGATGAAAAGTGCCCCAAAGTCTTGTGAACTTGATCCAATTCCGACATCACTGCTGCTTGAGTGCTTAGACCCAATATTGCCTTCACTAACTGATGTTATTAATATCTCTCTCTCATCAGGGGAATTCCCATCATTTGTTTTCAAAACTGCCATCGTAAAGCCACTGCTGAAGAAACCAACACTGGACCATAACGATTTAAAGAACTACTGCCGAGTTTCTAATCTCCCATTCATTTCTAAAATCTTAGAAAAGGTTATTCTTACTCAACTTGTATCTCATTTGAATTCAAACAGTCTTTTTAGCAATGTACAGTCTGCATATCGCCCTTGCCACAGTACGGAAACTACTCTTCTGAAAGTATTTAGTGACATTCTCTCTGTTTTGGATAGTGGAAAGATTACAGTCATCACTCTCCTAGATTTATCTGCAGCATTTGACACAATAGACCATCATAAATTACTTCACCGTCTCCAGCATGTATTTGGCATTCAGAATATAGCCTTACAGTGGTTCAAGTCCTACTTAGTCAACAGGACACAAATTATATCTACAAATGGAATACACTCCAGCCCAGTTGACGTATGTTGTGGTGTTCCACAGGGATCTGTTCTTGGACCTGTTCTGTTCATTCTGTACACTCAGCCGCTCTCAAGTGTCATAGATCATCACCCAGTGTCACACCAATTGTATACTTATGACACCCAAATATACAAGTCTAGCCACCCAACTGAAGTTGATGCTACCATCCATGGAGTAGAGAAGTGCATGCATTTCTGATGTGATATCATGGATGACATGTAACAAGCTGCAGATGAATGATGATAAAACTGAGGCTATTCTGATCACAGCACAAATACTTTCTCATTCACATCCTTTACCTCAGACAATAAATATCAGCAACATCAACATTAAATTCTCAGTCAGTACGAAACCTAGCCGTTACTCTGGACAGTACTCTCACATTGTCCCAACATGTCATGAATATATGCAAGGCTGCATATCTTGAATTGAGATGCATCAGTTCCATTCGTAAATATCTTTCAGTTGATTCCACTAAAACACTTGTGTGTTCTTTAGTACTTTCAAGACTGGGCTATTGTAACACAATTCTGTCTGGTTCGTCACAATATTTACTCCAGAAACTTCAAAAATTTCAAAACACAGCTGCACGGATCATCTTTAGAGCACCTCGATCAGAGCACACCTCACTGCTGCTCTGTACCCTACACTGGCTATCGATTCGATACAGAATCAAACACAAAATGTGCTATGCTTCAATAACAGACTCCAGTCCAACATACCTATCCAGCCTCACCCATGTGTATATACCAGCTAGATCCTTACGCTCTTCTGATAATCGTATACTCATTGTTCCCAAGGTGAAAACAAAGTCATATGGACAACCTTCGTTTGCGCACCAGGGCCCGACGACGTGGAACGAATTGCCCATTGAAATTAGACACAAAGACACAGTGGTCCCTTTTAAGAGTTTTCTTAAGACTCACCTGTTTCGTCTGCAGGGACAAACTTAGCGACCTAATCATGTTTTGTATCTTATATGTTTTCAGCATGTTTTAATGTTTTCCAATTTCATTGTTTTTGTCATTTGTTGTTCTGTAGTGTAGTCATATCATTATTGATGGTGTAAAGCGCTTAGAGCTTCGAAAGATTAGGCGATATACAAAGTCCTCATGATTATTATTATTATTATTATTATTATTATTATTACTATTATTATTATTATTATTATTATTATTATTATTATTATTATTAGTATTATTATTATTATTTGTGACAACCAAAAGTGTATATAAAAAAACTTAAAGATTATTCTATGATTTTAGTTTTAATATTTCGCAGGGGAATTACCATTGAAAATATGGCGAAAGCACACACTTATGGTCAGTAAGTATTGGTTGCTTGACTTGGTCTTAGGTAATAAGGGATCGACACAGTCTACCATTATGATGCACAATGTTTTGTTAGATGCTACAGATGAGTCATATGTATTATATTCGATTCGGTTTTCCTACCATTCCGTACAGTATTTCGAAACGGATGTTTTAATGTCTGGTCAATAAAAATGATTTAAGATCTTGTGATAAGTTCTAAGGGCTGTAAAATGACTAGCCAAGGGACTTTTCTGGCTAGTAAAAATTTCTTGTCGATATTACTTCGGAACGACAATTGAATAGATCATTGACCACTCGACACCACCAAGTACCTTAGGTGGTCCCCATTTTCTCGCAAGGACCCCCTTTTTGATATAATAACAAACTGGTACTGGTATGGCTTCAGTTTGCTAATAGCCCTCTGAAACAAAAATTGCATCTTTGTATCTTGTTCCTGTTTGGCAAAGAGTGATTGGCTTCTGCTACCTTGATTAAAATAAAGAAAATGAGTAGTTAAAGATCGATGTGATCAATACCTCTTGATTGATTAATAACAGGAACAAATATGCCATCATGAAAAGACTGACCAATACATATGTCAGCTAAAGGAATAATTTCCTGATCAACATAATTCCAAAAGCTCATTTTTCCGCGACTCTAATAACTGCACATGCAGGGTATAAATCAGGAATTACATTTTAAATAGAACCATCTTTCTGATCCAAACAAGGCCTGTCATTTACATGTGGATTAACCACAACCTTATCTCCATATTTGTCATTGCCTAGTAATAACCGAATACCCTTCTTTGGTATAAAACAGTCACGGGCCCTGAAACTAAGTATGATGTCAAAATAGATAAATATTTATAAATGCCGCACTACACTCCCTGAATAAAAATACCATCACTATAAGAAGAATTCTGAGACAATGGCAAAGTACCTGATAATAAAAGACTCTGGTAATCTCTTGTGTCTCTTAATATTTTAATTGGGATAGGCTGGTCAGAATTACCAATGAAATTTCTGGAACGTTTCAGCATGAATTTTACACAATTCTCCACAATAAAATCAGAATGGGGTTTCTTTCACCCAACAAATGTATTGTTTTGAATACAAAACCGTGAACTTGACCTGGCCTCATTGAAATAAGAATGTTTGGATTAGCTCAGTTTTGATAATGTTGCTGATGTTGCAACATGTAACCATCAAAAATGTGTACCGTTTCTTCTTGCAATAAGTGCACGTAGGAAGAGATATGGATTTCTGATCAATCTTATCAAAACAATGTTTGATTCCTAAACATTTTGCCAAAATGCGATTCAGAAATAATGTATGAGACTGAAATGGGTTTTTCTAAACAAAAACCTGCTGAGAGGAAAACGTATACACAAATTAAGGTTTTCTTGGGCAAGGAATAATCATCAGCATCCTATAATGTTTCCGTCTTTTTCATCAAAGTAGATCTTGACATTATTATGGGTGCAATTATTGAACTGTTCAATTATTACGAGCTGTCTGGTTTTATTGTAATCCTTATTAGTCTTCGTAGCCAAACGTTGTTCTTTTTCCCATCAAAAAATTCGACAAAGGGGTTTGTCCAGTTTCTTCTCCACAATTTATTAAACATTTGTCGTTATGCCTAAGGTACCAACTCATAACCCGTTAGATATATTCCTTCATTACATCATAATCACTTGTACGTACTGAGAAATGTAAATATCACGAGCTCTGTTAGTACAATTTGTAACAATAAAGCTAGCTGCTCATTTGGTCTGTTCAAGGTTTCAGCAATTTTCTCAAAGTAAAGAAAATATTATTAACTGCTTTTTCTTGAAAAGGCGGCATGAACTTGATATTTCTGATTACATAAAAATTGAACGTGCGTATAATTAAGATTATATGTTCTGCCTGCCACTTCTGATTTTCTAAATTTCAATTAGATTTCCCTTTTAACCTCTCTCTCTCTCTCTCTCTCTCTCTCTCTCTCTCTCTCTCTCTCTCTCTCTCTCTCTGTGCATCGCTTCTCTCTATTTCTCTTATTAGCTGTATCTGATTCTCTTCTTTCTCTTCGCATTTGTATTTCTCTCACCCCATTATCTCTCTGTCTCTTCCAATCCTTTTCCTTTCGTTGAATTTGTACTTCTCTCTTCATCTGCATCGTTTTCTTCTGATGCTGAATCTTTCTTAATTCTAATTCCATCTGGCCTTTCAAATCTAATTCTTTTAATGTCCTACCAAAATCAGATAAAGACTCACCACAGTACTTTTGTCACAAGAAATATTTTCCTTTAAGAATTGTAACAAAATATTTGTATTTCTTGTTTTGCCAAAGATTCATTTACTTCCGAAATAAAGGTACAAACAAAATAATTTGCATTTTAAAGACAATTTTTAATTTCATGAAATACTTTTAAAGAAATGTCTATCTTGAATGATACCCTGCTTTACGTTAAAACTCTACGGTATTAAACTAAGGAACAGAAAAAAAAAAGCCTTCAATCAAACTCAACAATTAATTGAATTTTATATAAGTAATATATATATATATATATATATATATATATATATATATATATATATATATATATATATATATATATATATATATATATATATTGTAAGTAACACAAGTATAAACTACAAGCATGAACATAAATTAGTTATGTAATATGTTGTTTGCAAATGACTGTTACACTCAACATCCATGGTCAAACATACATTACATTACATAAATATCGATTTGAAAATCCAGTATCCGAGTTATTGCTATTATTACATCCTACCGGTATCATTAAATATCGAGATTTGGATCCTTAGCAAATGCCACTCTATGAGAACTGAACGGCTTAATCTCTTCAAGGAAATATTGAATGAAAAGTGAAAGGCTGGTGGATAACACATTTTAATATTTTTAGAAATTTTATAAAACTATGGAATAAATAACAAATAAATAAATAAATGGTTTTAATATAAAAACTAAAACTGCCTAAAACTGCACAACTAATGGTTTCCATACTATACGAAAGATCCCACTCATGTGTGATGGATATAATATAATTTAAATTGTATGACATTTCTCAAAAATATGATTAAAATCTACATGATATATGTCGGAATACCTGTGCTAGCAAAGAAATATTTCATCAATTAATTATTCAAAGTTCCAAAAGCCATAGCATATTTCCATAATGTCTCCACAACTCTTTTTAATACCATTTCACATAAATCAAGTGACAAGTGAATCTACCCTACCTCATATTGATATTTGATTGATTCATGTCATGTTTCCTAATTTAAAAAGTTTAGGGTAGTATTCATTCCGAATGAATTTAAGATTAGTCTCACCTTAAGTCTTTTGTACTTTAGGAGTGCCTACATAAATTGCCCGCTGAGGAGAAAATCGGGGCTTTTAAATATTTCCACAAAGGTTTTGCCCCCTTACAGGGCAATAATATACATATACATGGGGTACTCCTAATAGTCGAATTAATTTATGTTGCCGTAGTTACTCCTACTCATAAGTATGTAGAAAGTAGTGAAAGAAAGAAATATTAAATAAAAAAATAAGTATTAATTTCTTTCCCCTCACAACAAATGAGTTATATTACTTAAATTCCTTCTTTTCAATCTTTATCATTTAATTTATTAGTTGCTTATAGTGAATTGCTTGATGGCACTATATATATATATATATATATATATATATATATATATATATATATATATATATATATATATATATATATATATATATATATATATATATATATATATATGTGTGTGTGTGTGTGTGTGTATGTGTGTCAAAGAGTAACATTTATATGCTAGCAGACTTATATATGCACTGTTCTTTTTTACCCATGCACCTTGTAGATCGTATAATTTGTTTATGACTGAACGGTTTGTTTGATCATGTGACCGTATCAATTAAAAATGAAAAATTGCGGACAACTAACCCTAGAATTAATTCGAGGTCTCGTCTAATTGATGTAATGTATTTATTCTGGTTTCTCTAAGTTCTGTGGACCAAAATATGCACAAAAATATACACATTCATGACTTGTTTTGTACGAGACCGAAATGCATGCATGGGGACACTCTGTTCGTCAGACAATTACACACATATGGTATATATAAATTTCAGATTTACAAAATTGAGTTTGACTTGCAAAAGTATTCTTAGTATTCTTAGTCTATTCTATTATTCTATTCTATTCTATTATTCTATTCTTTGTCTCCTCTTTTTGTGAGACAGTTACTATTCAAGTGACAAATATGTATAAAACGGAATCAGAAAATTATAACTAGAAGGATTGATGGATGGATCAATGGATCGATGTCTGGATGGATGGATCGATTGATCGATCGATCAATGGCTAGCTGGATGGATGCATGGATCGATTGATCTATGCCTGGCTGGCTGGCTGGATGGATGGATAAACGGATAAATATGAATAACATGAAATAGGATAATATACAGGGAGATTATAGGTAGATAAATACGGTGAACGTTCTACAGGTAGGGATGTTTGTAAATAGGCACACATAAAAATTTGAGAAGAAATAAATGCATGTATACAAACATACATCCAGTATAGCATGCGTGCGTGCATATGTGCGTACATATATATGCATATGAGTGTATTTGCATGCATCATTCAGTAGTGTACGCTGCAATAAGTTGCATTTCATAACATCGTATTCGGAGTCATTTTGCCCCTGTTGTGAATTGATCATATGTAATGTGACACCTTAGTTGCTAACATTGTATGATTAATATCTCCACGGTTAGACACGACTTATTATAATATAACGGGCGTTTACGCTAGATAAAAAGATATCAGATATAGTGTACCAGGTCTACATGATATAGTGCGGTCATAAGAGATTGTCACACCCGACAGATGTTTTACACATGATATCTCACTGTATACTTAGGGTTATTTAAGACGTGTTAATTGACTGTGAAATACGAGGTTATGTTTGGATTTGTAAAGGGTTAGGTTTTTTAGGCGTATTACGAGTGTCATCATGCCCACCCAATGTTACATTACACCTGCCATGAATACATTGATTTTACAAAATATCAGAACATTGGGTGCTTTTTTTTCTCTCCAGAAATAAACCTTAAAAGCACACATTTACATAAACACCTGTTCCTCTTGTTGTTTTTTTTTTTTAAACCGCTCAACTTTTCCCTCACCGATCCATTTTTCATATTTTACGTATATAAGAGAGAGAGAGAGAGAGAGAGAGAGAGAGAGAGAGAGAGAGAGAGAGAGAGAGAGAGAGAGAGAGCTAATCAAAAGGTATCAATGTAGTGTAATTAAATATACGTAATATCGTGATAATTTTTTAATGTGTATGAAATTAAACTTGTATTTGGCTGAAATGTTTAAAGAAGAAATTGTTTTGCAATGACCACAAAGACTATGTCAAACGCATAATAACAACTAATCGTCATAACATGTAGCAAACAAAGATTATGTAATGCCACCAAAAGATGTATTATTCGATGTTATTCGATGTTATTCCATGCTATCTGAATTGAGCTGGTGTATTGATTCTGAGATAATAAATGTCATGCAACCCGTAAGAAAATGAACACGCACTTGAAGTTTTGTCGTTAATGTTACAATTAGTTTATTTCTACATTTCCCTTCGTCCACCTCTTGCTTCCCTGTCTTGTTTCCCTGTTGTTTTTTTTTCCTCTTGTACATTCCTATTCGCATGTCTGCACACCGTCCGTCTATCATTGCGTTTCTTTATCCAAGAGTCAGATCCACTCCAAATCTAATCTTGACATATTATATCCAATCTACCCTCCCCACCCCTCTTTCATATTTCAATAACAAATCCCGCTCTGTTGGATTCTAATGAAGAACACTACATATCGCAATAAGTTGGGGACAAAGGATTTGATTATTCAAAGAATCCACTGTGTAAGAACCACGATGGCATTTTTTGTACTATATGGCAACAGAGCTAGGAACCGAACAGTTCATTTTTGTATTGTGTAGTGTGTGCGTGCCCATGTGTGTGTGTGTGTGTGTGTGTGTGTGTGTGTGTGTGTGTGTGTGTGTGTGTGTGTGTGTGTTGAGGGAGCATGGAATTGGTTTTCATATGGATTTTTTTCTTCTTGTACCTCAAAGTAATTTTCTGGCAACTAATATAATGCAAATCAGATTTAGAATATTATTTTCAAGCTATTTGCCTGAAGAAAAAGAATTCAAAACCAATCTTACCTCTATCTTTACACCCAACCCCGCCCTTTCATTTCAAAAATGAATCAGTCTGTTCCATGAAAAGTTCAACATATGAAGTCATCAAAGGTCACTAATTTTTTTAAGGTGGGGGCGGGCTATTATGAAAAAGCATATTGTCTGGGACTTTGCAGTGATATTACATATTTTTTTCAGTTTATAATTTCGAGAGGATTGTGGAGCAAGTCAGTAATTTAATGTTAGACATATACCCTTTCCTTGTTTTCCAAAACATTGTCAAAATGTTCCTTTACCTTTTCCCCCATATTTTTCAATAGCTAACAATCATGTACCAATGAGAAATTATTGAGTGCTACTCAGTATAGACTAAGTAAAGGGAGACAATAAGATGGTTACGACCCAAGACTAACTGGTGACGCGCATGGGGTTGAAGTGATGTCCCATGTAATTTACTAATTCACCTGGTGACTCGATCTCTTGGCCCATAACATTCTCGGTCCATTCCAGAGTAGGCCCATAACAAAGTCATTCTATTTCAGATTTGGTCCATACAAATTTAATTTAGAAATCATGACTGTCAAGGACTGGCCCATTACAGAATCAGTCCATAATAAAGTCGGCCCATTACATATTCGGTCTGTATAAATACAATTTTAATGTATCAACTGTCACGGTCGGTCCATCATACAACGCTGTATATTTGTTGTTATTGAACAATATATAGCTCAGAATAAGTTAAATTTAACTGTTGCTCCAATATTTAATACTGCCACAAAGTAAAAAAAGATATAGTAAATACTGTTCAAAGTATAAAATTCAGTCTATCAAAGCAAATATCAGGATACCGGGAATTTGTTTCTTTTGTTTTCTTCAAAATACGTTTATCTCATAGTCACAGTGCACGACATTGAGTTATGTTTCAACACCTTAAGGTCGATCTTGTTTTTAAAAAATGTCACTTTGCTTTGCTTTAGCTGCATGTATTCTCGGGGAGATCATTTAATGTTCTTCCATGGAATATGGGTGCATGACACGAGAAAAATTTAATAATTAAGGATTGACCATTTCTGCATTTTGCGCTCATTGAAACCGAAAACAGACAATCCTTATAATTAAATTTTACATCTTTAAAGACAAAACAATTACAAATATTTAAATTGTGTTATTAAGTTTTGTGATCAAAGGAAACGGCTATTTAATTTTTAAGAGGACGTGGAGCCTGTTGTCAATTTTCGGCCCCAAGTAGCTTCCTACTACTCTCTTAAACTATTCAATACCAAACATTAATTACGTCTGTAATATTTATTTCAGAAGAGTATAGTGTCAGATCCCAAGGCTGTCCAAGCATTGTTACATGAAAATTAATAAAGGACAAATAACTAACTAACTAACTAACGTACGCATTAAATAAATAATCAAATAAATAAATACATAAATAAATACTCTATAAACTTCACTATTTAGCATAACTTAGTTCTTTAGAAACTTCATCCACTAACAAGTCGACTTGGACTTAATAACTTTTCTTGTGTGTTTTAATGGTTTAAATGATGTACTAAATTGTTTAGTAGTGATGACTAGTGAAAGATTACATGTGTGTGTGTGTGTGTGTGTGTGTGAGAGAGAGAGAGAGAGAGAGAGAGAGAGAGAGAGAGAGAGATTTTTAAGTAGTACAGAATGTGATAACTTTGGCACCCTGTGATATATTTTATTCACATCCAAAACTCTTTTGTCTTTTCAATGAATATTTAACAAATTTGCAAACTAACACTCCAGTGTGCCAGACAAAATCTCGCAGTCTATACTACACATACCGGCTGCAGTACTGACTAAATATTAACTACGTTTAATTGATTTATTTAACAATTTGAATTAATAAAAATCGAATGTTAAAGATCTACCAATTTTTGTCTGCCCAATAGTGTTTTATTTAGGCTCTCTAAATTGTGAGACATAACTTAATAATTCGTTTTATACCGTCTCTGTATTTTATTTTTTGACTTTGCTATTGATCATCTATTTTTGTCTTTTTTATATATAAAAATGCTCTGGATAAAATGTATTTACCGTCGTTCTTCGGTATGATCGGAATAGACGTTTCTAGTCCGTCTTTTAGATTACATTTATCCAGCTGTTTTTTTTATACATTTCTGGAATAAAGCCAGTGTATTTAACTTGCAATTATGTAAAGAAAATTAAAACGTGGAGTGAAATTACGTGCTCTGCAAAATAAACCACGGACAGCCTGCATAGTTATTCAAAGAAAATGTGTTGGACTTTTATTTCAAGTTAAGCTTCAATTGGTTTAATGCAGTGTCAGTTCGTGCATCTATCTATTTACCTACCTACCTACTACCTGTATATCTTTCTATCTATCTATCTATCTATCTATCTATCTATCTATCTATCTATCTATCTATCTATCTATCTATCTATCTATCTGTCTGTCTATCTATCTATCTATCTATCTATCTATCTATCTATCTATCTATCTATCTATCTATCTATCTATCTATCTATCTATCTATCTATCTGTCTCTCTGTCAGTCTGTCTCTCTGTCTGTCTGTCTCTCTGTCAGTCTGTCTCTCTGTCTGTCTGTCTCTCTGTCTGTCTGTCTGTCTCTCTCTCTCTCTCTATCTGTATGTCTGTGTGTGTGTGTGTGTGTGTGTGTGTGTGTGTGTGTGTGTGTGTGTGTGTGTGTGTGTTTGGCCTCTCTCAATTACAAGTTATTCTGAATACTAAATTTAAATAAGTGTCAACGCTCTTGATGTTGCAGCAGTTCATTCAAATTCTTATCGGATTAAATCCGATCGCTTTATTCTAATATCAATAAAACTGAATAGCTAACACAGTTAATTTTAGTCTCTCAAAGTCTGGTATCTTATTCATCTGACACATCAAAACCTATGTCCACTTGCCGCTGTTTCTTTAAAAAAAAAAAAACATTGCTCATTATTATTTGTAGAGCTTTCTTTAAATACCATATTGGTAATATTGTTGGAATTGTATCCAGATATCCACTTTATGGAGTACTCGTTACATTCAATCAGTTAGTGATTAAGCCTGAATTAAAATCAGTATATCATATGTAGGTAATACGTGGGTTATTAAACATTACAAAACCATACCCACATAAAACATCACGCAGTCGCAGTTCATTAATAAGCAACGTAAAACCACGTGGATAATATTTAAAGTTGCTGGTTCATTCAAGGACAGACTTAAAAGACGGACTAGAAAGTTCTATGTAAACATTTCAGAGGAGGGCCAATCCATCATTGAGAGAGAGAGAGAGAGAGAGAGAGAGAGAGAGAGAGAGAGAGAGAGAGAGAGTTGCAAAATCTAGTTGTTCTCTTGCACGATGTACATCGGCTGATTAAAACAGACTCAGGTTAAAATCGGCAAACCACAACTGGCCAAATCTGCGAACAGTAATCATAAATGATTCAATGACATTATTACAGGTGACGAAACCAGGATTTACTTTTTTTGAAACCGACCCAAGAAAAAATAATAGTTTGGATTTGAGGTAATGATCAGTGATCACAACTTGCTCAACGTAGTGGAACTGTCAAGAAAGTTTCATTCACATTTTTTCTATGCAAAAGACTGTGTCATCCATGCATATCATAATTCAACGCAGTACATTCAGCGGTGACTAAGAAAAGGTCCCTACCACAGTAATATAACACCGACAGCCGAAACATGAAAAGTTAGTCACATTGATACATTTGTCTCGAAAGAGTTGTACTTTTTATGTAAAGGCTGTCTTCGAGTTTCATTACGGTGACGATATTCAATTATCAAACCAAAGACAATCGATCAAAATTGTCATATTGTTATTAAAGTCTGCTTTGCAGACATTTCAAAAAAGGGATTTATTTATCCATGCGAGCTGCTTAGAAAGAATGTAAAATTTATAATCGAAAACTTAACTTATGTAATAAAACAAAATAGATTAAAGAAACGTATCGCAACTATGAACAATGTTAACTTGAGGTACAAAATGACGGGAAATCTAGCCAAAAGTGCCAAAATTTATATATTTTATCAAAGATACACACACACACACACACACACACACACACATGTATGTATGTATGTATGTATGTATGTATGTATGTATGTGTTGGATACTTTTAACATTGCATACACACCCTTCTTACCGAAGTTTTCGACATATGGACCCGGACTAAGATTACGGAATGTGTATCCTGATACTTTCTAATTCAGATACATTATTTTGGCTTAATTCCATTTAAAAAGGATACATTCAGTTATAATGCATATCTGAGGTTATTTGATTCCATATTTTATTTCAAAATATTTGCTCACAAAGCAGCAGAGAGGGTGAGCCGGACAACATTTTTAGACAAGTATTCACTGAAATCACGCTTAAAATCAATGAAACCAATGACATCAGGCCCAAAAGTCAATGACATCAGGTCCCAAATATGTGTGTGAATCATGGATTAGGTCCAAAAAAAATTATGAAAAAATCAATGAAATTAATGAAATCAAAAACTTTTCAACTATTACATTTTTTGGGAAAAAGGGACTACAACGTCGTTGTCACTCACCCTCTCTGCTGCTATGGGTTAACCGAATATTTGATCCAGTCCGATACGATATCGTGTTCCAGACCTTGTCTGGGGACGAAAATCCTCTTAGGATTTCACAAATAGACTAATTTGTAAAACCTCCTCTTGTAAATCAATCAGATTATTAGACTGGTCAGTGAGTTTGAAATTAATTCTGGTTAATGAATTATTATGACATCGCATATAGACTGGATTCACCGGAGACTCAATTATTAAAAACCCTGGAGGGGCTGTTGGTGCAAATGAATACAAAATATATCCTTGCTGAGCTTGATTTGATCGTTCTAAATTTATTTGATAGCTTCCTTCGATCACATCACATACTAAATTGAGCGCAATCACCGTTGAAATATTCACATTGAACGGAGCAATATGCCTGCCACCACCATCTGGGTCATTATTATGTTTGAGGATAGTTGTTTGTGGTTGTGATGGTGTTTTTTTCCACGTATCATGGATTTTTTTGAAACCTTCATCGATGGCATCATCGAGAGATTTTTGTAGTTCTGAGATATTATATCCTGGAAGTTTGAATGTTGGAATATCTCCTATGCGGATCCTATATTCTATTGCAAATAAATCTCTTGTTTTAGGACTACTGTCACCTAATACTTCTTGAATAATTTGTGAATGAAATGTTTCCATGTCATTGATGATTTTGTTACATGTTTCTACGACACTGATAAATTCATCTCGGGTGAGAGTGCCGGATCTAAGAGATATAAACAACAACGAAATATCGTTATTGAAAGCTGTGAAATTTTCAGTGATTTTATCCCGGTTAGCAAGATGATGAATAAGTCGTACTCTTTCATCATATTCTACTCTAATGAAAAAATATGACTTATCATAATCTTTATAACTCCTTACTGGATTATCAGATTTTGTCCTGTCTGTGATATAATCGGTTTTTTGTGGTTCTGGTAATTTAACGGTTTTTCCTCCGGGTGGTAATTCAGGCCATCCTAGTACTGTTCTTATTGAGCTTTGATAGATATCTACGACATAACCCTCTGTGCTTATTTCAATGGCAGATGATAGTGTCGGCACATGAACTGTTATAGCTATTTTTGATTCTTTTCCAGTAATCGATTTTATTCTACGCGCGAATTCATCATTGATTTGTTCAATTTGATATGATCCGGTTGGTATGGAAACAACGTTCCAGTCTGGGGTACCGTCGGGTTTATTCTTATTTGCAAATACCAGTGAATTATTCGGTTGTTGACCACCAAATGGTTTTGACCTAATATTTGGCCAGCTGTGGTATACTCGTAATTTTGCTAGCGCGATTTCCTTCACTGGGACCGGAGAGGGGAAATTCACACTGAATTCTGGATTCGTTGAGGTTATTGAGATCATGCTTGTTTGTACTGGGTTCGTGTTCTCCACTATTTGTTGAAGTAATTCCATCTGTGTTGTCATTGTTATTATACTCATGTTGTATTTCTAATTTTGACATCGCAGAATCATATATATCTACCATCGCTGAAAACTCACTCTCTGATATAATTGTATCATCGAGCGATGACGATATCAATGAGGATAATTGCGAGTATGCAGTGGACACAACATGAAATTGAATTATGTAGTCTTGTAGTTTCCGTTGGCTGCATGATGATATTTTTTTTGTGATTATTGAAATTATTCCAGCGATTGTTGTTGCCGCAGAAATGCAAATTGGAACAGCTATCGGGGCCATCATTGTCACTGAAGACAGTATAATACCAGCTCCGGTGATTACACCACTCACAGCGTACACAGTAACATCAATTGCGGTAATTCTCCTGCGATATTTTTTAATTTTCAATTCATACTCCTCAGACAAGGTTTTGAGTCTAGTTTGATACTCTCTGACCTGATCATAGCGATATTGCGATGATGAAATCATTTTTTATTTTAAATACGCTAGCGTTTTCAATTGAAACCGTTAGTGAAATTGCTTTGCAATTTTCAACTTAAATCCGCTACGAATTCCACATACCACGTTGTTGTAACCCTAACCAAATTTGTATCAGTAGCTATTAACGTGAACTGTTCAGTTGTATTCTTGTCGATGATCGTTGAAATCGTATTATTGACCCCAGATGAACTGGACGATGAAATATTAAATTGAGACGATGGTGTTACTAGTGTTAATCGATAAATACCCTTGACGGTTGCAGTGATATCTAATGTGTTGTTTGTAGGTGTCCACTCAAATGATCCGTGTTGGATTGTGTATACTAAGTTGTTGGTTTTCTCATGAGGAATTTTTGTTTTTTCAATGGCTGTTATCATCCTCGAAAGATCACCTTTGATGCCTTCGATGGAAGTTTTCGTCTCATCAATGGATTTTTTAATATCAGGGAGTTTTAGTTCAATTTTATCTAACGGGGTTCCAATAAATTTATCAATGGCGTCGGTTGTTGTTTTTGTTGCTTCGTTGATAACCTTTTGATCATCAACAAACGTTTTAATTTCAGCGATAGATGGTGTAACTACAATCGGAGATCCAAAGAACTTATGAACGACATTTCTACGGAAACCATTGTAGTTTCTCAAATGATCGTCAAATTCTTTATTGTATTCAGTGAATCGATCTGTAATCGTCGAAAAAAGTACACCCGGTTTGAGTTTACCCTGATCGGAAAATAACGCGATAGTATCCTCGATTGCGTTTTGTTGTTTAACCAAAATATCATCCAGAGAAATATTACTGGATTTCAATTTACCCTGTTTGTCTTGAAATACAACTATTTCATTCGGGTCAACACTTGTTAAGTTCAACGTCTCAGCGATTTCATCTTTAATTTTTTTTTGTATATCCTTGATAGAATCAGGAGTTGCAGTGTCATCGGGTTTGGGTTTCAGAGGTCTCCCCCAAATATCAATCATGATATTTTATATATCTCTCTCTAAAAAGCGATTACTAGTGTAGTCATTTACGACAATGTGTGGTGATTTTCTAGATGCTGAAATAGCGTCAAGGACATTTAATACTTCACTGCCGCATATTGGTGGGTCATTGATTTGTTGTGTTGGTAGCGTAGAATACCAAGTCTTCATTGGAAGGGTTTTTATATAACGCATAAACTCTTTTGGTGGGGCTAATCCATATGAATCAAAATAGACAATCCCACGTGGATCAATAGCGTATGCAACCCAGTGAGTTCCAGGTCCGGTGCTGTTATCGAGATTAATAATACCTGTTTCAGTTTTGTTTGGTTGATGTGGTAATTGATCTTTCATAAAAACACCTCTGAAATTTTTAATCACTAGTTTTTTAGCAGCATCCATTAAATCAAAATTGGACATTGGAACCATAGATTTCTGAATTAATAAACCGTCCCTGGTAGTCTCAGGCCTGATCCGTGAACGGATCTCCCGCTGTACCATGAATACGGGGTTCCTGGTAGTCTTAGACCTTTTCCGCTGTACCACGAATACGGGGTTCCTGGTAGTCTTAGACCCAATCCTTGAACGGATCGTCTCTTTTTTTTTATATCCTTGTCCAGCTGCCTTCTTAAGTGCCATTCCTGCTGCAGTACCAACGGCTCCTAACGCTGCTGCTTTAGCCACCGCTGGGGCTGCTGCTGCAATCAATGCTGGTATTGCAGCTAACAATGGAAATATACCACCCGTTTTCATCATATTTTTAATAGCAGCCGCAGAGAGAGTAATCTGAACTCCCTTTTTATCCTTGAAAGCATCATTGAAATGTTTCACCTGACGAGTTGTCAGCGATAATTTATTTTCACCACCCGTCATTTGATTAGGTTTCAACGTGATTGTGGTTCCACATTTTTTAGCCGATTCTGATTGCAATTTTTTGATTTGACCAGGAGTTAACGTAACACTAATAACACTATATGACATTATATATAATTGATTGATTCTAATTCAATGAAAAATCGAGAAAAATCGTTCAAAGATTTTCTACTGGGGCATCTACCACTCTCATTCTTCCACCAACACCTTCGAGTAGCATTGATTTATCACTGAGAATGACAGCAACCGCTCTATAATCAGCAATAGCACCACGAGTCACATTAGCTCTAAAGTGTATATCAACAACTGACTGTCTTGTCAAATCGAGATGTTCCAGTGAGAAGTAGTAGATCGGATACAGATTTTTAAAATCAAATTGTGATATTTGCAAACCAGTATCCACATTTTGATCGCGTGCCATAAATGACAACAGACGATGATAAACTCGTGCAATATGATTTTCTGTGTAATTAAGTTGTATATCCTCAGATGGTTCCTGCTGGCCGTTTATTCTCAGTGAGACGTCTTTCACACCTAATTGATCAAATATCATATGACTGGAGAGTTGATTGCCAACTCGTGCGTTATCCTGTAACGCAATAAATATATGACGTGGCGCAGAAACACCTTGTTTTGATGCTAGGTTCCAAGTGAATAACCCGTTGATATTTGATTGCTTCACATCTGTACTCACGGTTAGCCAACTCAACAACGACTTTCCTCCTTGGTCCATAAATGATAGTAGTCGTTGTTCTGCGGTGATTGCTGGAGTCAACACTGGCATCCACAATGATATTTTTGTTAAATTGACTTTACCGGCATCATCATTTATATGTGCTGCAGCTGGGTTTGCTGGAATCCTCCAAATTGCGTCGTTATCATCACTCTTTCGTACAAGCGATACTGTATGCTTCGCCCCGTAGATAACTTTTCTGACGTTTCTACAGAATCCAAAAATATGATGCAGTGGAATCGCACATGAAAATGATTTACGCCCTACTCCCAACATTGCGTTTCGTGTTGCAGCTCCTAGATTGAAATTAACATCGTTGTTTATAATCATATCTTCGGCATCAATATTAGCGGTGCCAGCATTATTCTTTGGTCGTCTTACAACAAATGGATTTCCACCAGCGGTATTCTTACCATCTTTTGCAAACATCATAGATGGACCCGCTGATCTTGTATAATCATCAGAATATCTCGCTAACCCTATGATTGTTGTAGCCACATCAACATCACGATCTATGGACTCAATTTCTTTTCCATCAATGAGATATCTAGCACTCTCAAATAGCGCCATAATACCATTATTGACAAAACCGACTTGAGTACCAGCTGGATACGGTGCTGGTACAGCAGGAGTATCAGCAGCTGTTACAATTTCTCCTTCTACTTCAATAAATGCTTCACAGGGTAAAAAGTATTTACTGGTATCATGGACTTGAAGATCAATTCTTGCTCGACTATTTGAGTCTATGGCATGATAGGCGTAATATTGATAATCGCGTACAGAATCATCCTTGCCAACTGGGGCGTCTATATCAAACGCTGGATCAGATGATTTTTTGAACATTTTATTCTATTTATCAGAGTCTAAATAGTGAAATCGTAAACGATTTTTCCATTTTCATCGACGTAGTTTTTTAAGGCCACTTCCCGCTATCATGTTTGCAATATTGCTTTGGTCTCCTTGATTTACCATCGACGCTAATTTTTCATCTACTGCGTTATTTATAATTTTACTAACACTTGCAGGCATTTCTTCTGTAGACGGTAACGGTTTCTTTTTTCGCCCCACTAATGATGTTATTTTATCCTTCGCAGTTGAAAACGCTTTCCCGGCAAGATTTCCAACAGTACTAATACCCTTATCACGAATAACATCAATGGCTTTCATTGATAACTGTTTAGCTAACGGCATCACTTTTGGGGCCATTCTTGAAAAGAATCCTAAAATGGTATTGCCGAGGCCATCTCCGTAGTATGCCTTATAAACTGGAAACCGTGAATTAACTACATAGACGGGGGTTGGTTTATCATGATTGTAATGGATGATCATTATTATAAAAACAATAGTGTTTTCAATTGTTATTTAATCACTATGATACCCATTTGCTAACTCGTCAATGAAATCTCGATAGGTTTTGATATCCATGATACCGCCGGCAAATAACCGTCTACAGATATCAGCTGCTTCATTAATTATTTCTGGAGAGTTATTTCCAGCTCGTTTTCCTCCGATGAGAACATCTAATCGTGATATATCATTGATAACACTATCAGGACAAATGTTTCCAATCCTTGGATTTCCTAATCCACTTCCGCTATAGCCAGCTGCTTCATCTAGTTTGTCTGTATCCGTGGTTTGTAAATAATCAAGAGTATCATCATCATCATCATCAGGTGGTAGTTGTTGTTTTTTTTGTCTCCGTGTTGGTGTTTGACGTCGTTCTTCTAAATCATCATCATCATCAGGTGGTAGTTGTTGTTTTTTTTGTCTTCTTGTTTGTCTACGTGTTGGTGTTTGACGTTTTAGTTCTTGCCGTTCTTCTATTTCTCGTTGTCGCTCTTCTATTTGTTCTCTTTTATAATTACTAATTCCCTTTTTAAATTCCTTGTATCCTATCTCATCCTTATTCAAACGACCAATCCCTTTATTTAGTTTATACAAATAATCGAACCAATCATTACTTGATATTCTATCATTTTTATACTCGTCCTTTAAAAAATCTTTTTTTGAATTATAGCTTTGAGCAGCAAAATTACCAAAGGCTTGATAATCCTTTGATTTCAATAAACTAGGTTTTTTTATTAATATTTTAGCATGATCAGTAAATTTATTCAACAGAGAAATAGTCGTTTTTTTCGGATCAGTTTGTTCAGTTTGTTCAGTTTTCGCTGCTAGTTTTTCAAGTTCACCAATAACAGATTTTCCCGTCTCGGGACCATCTCCCAGTAAAGCACGCTCTACCCCCTTCGTTGCTGTGGTTACTGGTTTAAACAACTCTTCAGACCCCAGAGCAAAATCAGTTTGTAAACTCTGTCGTTGTTGCAGTTTATTTCTTACAGAGTCGCGAATTGGTACAAATCTCTTAATTGAATCCAGTCGTTCACGAGCCAATCGGGTTGTTAATGCTTCATTGACCATTATTTGAAATCGCAAACTATTTTTCAATTGCAAAACACTTGACATGTCAGATGATTTTTGATACGGTCATGGAAGTGTTATTTCATCGTGAGACACCTTCTATCAGGTGTGGCGAAAGTATCAAAATTGTATATAAATAAAATAATACTGATAGTTTCGCCATCAATGACATGTCGGATGATTTTTGATACGGTCATGGAAGTGTTATTTGATTGTTTTGACAGCTCTATCATTGATGTTGAAAGTATCAAAATTGTATATAAATAAAATAATACTGATAGTTTCAACATTCTAGTTTTGACCAATCTGACACATCGTCCATCGATTTTTGACATCCCTCTGAGGGTCGGCTAAAAAAAATGATAAATAATCGGGTAATCAAAAAATGATAAGAGTCGGGGCAATCAATGGTCGGGCAATCAAAATTGTTCATTTTCTTGAATTAATGCTCGTAGGTTTCTAATTTTAGAGTTGACTTCTTTTTTCAATTCGTATTCGTTACCTAATTCTTTTCGTATTCCCTCTACGATAGTATACAACGGAACGAACACACTGATGTCACTAGAAAATGAAAGAGAGTCTTTAATAGAATTCTGAATTTTTTTGATGAGTGCATATTTCTTGGGTAGCATATATTTGTTAGTGCTAACTCCGTATTCAATATCCTGAAAATCAGACACAATTTGGTCAGGATTTAATCCATCTGATAGTTTGATATCCTGATTTTTCAATTTTGCTATTTCAACTATGATGCTATTCATGTTTTCAGAATTCATTATTCTATAAGTATGACATATCTCTAATTGGAAATTATGACGCATTAGACATAACTAAATTGAACTTTTTGCCCCGTCTTTTTTGAAATAGCCGATCGATAAACCCCCTCTGCAACTTTTCGTACTGACGGTCCACAAATATCGAAAAATTTACCGGCTTCATATAATGATTGAAATATTTTTTCTTCATTAGTTGTTGTATTCAAAGATGTCACAGGTCTCTTCCAAACCGTTTTGCAAGTGCCAGCTCTTCCTCGTTTGGAATTCTCACTCAGTGTGATAGCCTGCAGATTGGATACAGAATTATTCTTTGGATTAGAATCCTTGTGATAAATAACAAAACCATCTTTGATCAATCCATTAAAACATTCAAATACGAAACGATGAATGAGATAATTTTTCTTTCCAACAGTAAACTTCAAATACCCTTGATTATTCACAACACCGACCGGTTTCTTTAGTCTACGGTTTCTGACAGTACCATCACTGGATGCTTCATATTTTGTAATCACTGGATGTGGTCTGAATTCTTGGTCCATATATACTATTCTATTGTTTGTCTAATTCAGTGTTTGGTTCAATAATTACATCACTGGAAAATCTTTCGATATAGTCTTGCGGGGTTCTTATGATTTTATCCTTGATTTTGTCAGGGTCAAGGGCCTTTTCAGGGTCATAATTTCTGATAGATTGTCCATTTTTTATTCTTTTATCATAATAACGCTTCAATTCCCTATATCGCTTACCACCACAATCACTACACAATTGTGATCTTCCCTTAACCCCAACCCCACATCGAATACAGGGTAACGGACCAAGACTTCCACGTCGAAAACTTTGCATATGATACCTACAGTACTCATTTTTTCTGCATGATTTGTTACACGGGGTTACATTTCCCATCATGAGCCATTTGCAGTGATTCATTATACATAAAACTTTCATTTAAATGTTTGTTTTTTATATAGCATGAAGGAGTTCAAGAGATTGACTTCGAAAAATGCTAAATTCAATGCTGATAGAGAGTTCAAGAGATTATTGAAAATCAATCCTAGATTTAATCTCGATAGACCAAAAAAACGTCAAAAACGTCCAAGAGACGGAAACATGAAAGAGTTTAAGAGATTGTTGAAAATCAATCCTAAATTTAATATCGATAAACCCAAAAAACGTCCAATAGACGGAAACAAACGTAACCAACGTCCAAGAGACGGAAACATGAAAGAGTTTAAGAGATTATTGAAAATTAACCCTAAATTTAATATCGATAGACCCAAAAAACGTCCAAAACGCACAATAGACGGAAACATGAAAGAGTTTAAGAGATTATTGAAAATCAATCCTAGATTTAATCGCGATAGACCGAAAAAACGTAACAAACGTCCAAGAGACGGAAACATGAGATCACCATGGAAGGATGCTCAATTCAATCTTGATATAGTTTCTAATACACCCAAGAATAAAATTCTTGATAAACCCATCAGAGACTGTTTTAATGAATTCAAGCGTGATGGAGCATCTTATTGTTGGTCAACATTTCGAATTGATGGTGTTGTTGACGCTACCATGAATGATGAAAAGGCAGCAGCGATCATTTCACGTGTTGGGGAAAAAAGTCATTTTTTCCGAATCAAATTCGTTATCCGTGAAGATGACAAATGGATTATTAGGGATAAATTTGAACCCATTCTCAGGGGCAAAAAAACTGTCACCGTGAATCAGGATTCCAAACCGGGAATTTTGACCGGAATTGATAAACCCTACTACGAAAGATCTTATCCTGTCACAGCAGTTGTTTACGGGATCTATCCGCTCAATGAAAAACCTGATATTTCAAAACTAGCACCCATGAAATATTCGACAGGGCTCAATTGTGTAGCAGAACGAATAATAGAACACTTCACAAATGCGTCCCGGGGAAATAAACTAACTGATCTAAGACGAAAAAAAATAACCGAGTGGGAGTTCACGGTAAAAGAGCATGGAGCAACAATTCAGGATATAACCAAATTAGAAACATCATTGAGATTTCCAATATCGGTAAGGACAATCACCGGTGAAGTATTAAAAGAACCGAAATATCAATCAAAAAAAGGAAACCCCATTGAAATTATTGATCATAACGCGCACGCGTGGTCATCTGCAGTAACAATATTCCCACGGGATAGAACCGTAAAATATCTATCCCAAACCGAAGAGTTTTTTTCAGAGCAGAAATTATTTGATGCTATTTACCATTTGAGTAAAAACGATCCTGTGTCAGCGTGGCTATTTCATAGTAATTCAGACGAGGAATGCAGATTTGATCAGTTTGTAAGGCCCAACGGAGAATTATACCGTACTGAAGAACTGCAGAATCAAATGAAACAACTAGCTAGTGAGTTTTCTGAGGACGGAGAAGAAGACGATCAATTATTAGCAAACTGTTTCACAGTACCATCCATTGCAGCGCATTTTGCTAGAAAGAAAAACGCGTGGAAACCAACACGAAGTGAGTTTTTATCAGATGTCAAATTGTCCTGTCTTGAATACAGCCACGGCGGATTATGGAACACAAAATACACCTCTGATTCCGTTATTTCAGTTGATATGATTGCGTGTTATCCAGGAAGTTTTCTTGGGTATGGAGAATGCGAGAAATATTTCAAACGATTTGGACACCCTACACACGAAATGACCCGCGTTGCTATTAATGGACCACTTCCTGATTTTGATTTAACCGGATTCGCTTGTGTGGTATCATTTGAAATGGCTGAAGGACTTCATCCGTGTAGTTATCTTTGGATTGGTAAACACATGTCTGAAAAACACTGGATGCCAATAGTGTTGTTACGGTATATGCTTGATTGTAAGATGTAAAAATCATTAATTGTCAGTGAAGCAATTATATCCTATCGGGCACAGAAATCAGTCTGGTTACCACAACCTGATCTAGAAAAAATAATTAGCGAAGAGCGAAAACTGTTTCCTGATTTTAATGAACAACAAATCATGGATTGGTCCAGACAGTTATTTGAAATCAGAAACAATGAAGCAAAAAATCTTGGACGAAGAATAATCGGTAAATTTACCCAAGGTGGCAAAGATGATAATACGAAATATTCTTCACGATTGATTATAGACAACGCTGAATACGATTTTGTAATGGCGGATTTAACGAATAAGGGCCTATATGTCAATCGTAAGGACGCATTTATGTCCGATGGAACCAAATTGGGTACAATTGTTACCTACAATGATGGATACCATCCGCAGTACACACATTTGAGAGCTTCTATGCTTGGTTATGCTTCTATCAATCTGTTTTCAATGATCAATAGATTTCCTACCACCGCAGTTAGAGTTGCTACTGACTCATTTTACATAAATAGCAAAATGGCTGATTTTAAGGCTACTGGCAACGAGAAATGGGGATCATGGAGAATTAAGAAAGAAATGATTCATGATTATATTCCATCAGCAGATGTTACCATTGAAAATAATTACTTAGAAAGCAATCAGTGTTCAGAATTTTCTAGTGCACCACCGATTTCTGATCCAATATGCCTGTATAAAACAGTTTATTTAAACGGCTGTGGTGGGTCAGGAAAAACAACCCGGGCAATTGAGTTATTTCGTCGTGGAAACGCTAGCGTTTCTAACATGATTGTGCTAACACCAACTCATAGACTTGCAAGAGAAATGATACAGAGAGGGGTAAATGCTTGCACTTATCACAGCTTTTTCCGATGGAAGGGAGATAAATGGACTCCTGAGCGCATGGGAGAGAAATTTATTCCTGAAATTATCATTTGGGATGAAATAGACACAGTGTCCGAAGATGTCTTAAAAATATTTCTTGAGTGGTTGTTATTGAAAAATACAAAAGTCGTCATGTGCGGTGATCACGGGCAACCACCACCATTTGTCGGTGCATCCCCCCATGAATGGCTAAAGGGTTTTGTAGACTATTATGAAGAAATTGATACCGATCATAGATCACTTGATGAAAAATTAAAAGAATTGAAGAAACTAATTAGATTACAACCGGATAGAATCCAGTGTGAAATAACCCGTGAAATAATTTCGGAAACTCCCATGAATGAGTTTTGGGAAATGTGGAGACCAAACGATTTAATCATTGCAAGTAGAAAAATAGTCAGGGACACACTTCAGATGAAGTTATTTGAATTGCATAAACAAAAATTTGCAACACTTCCAGTACCTCTTTGTTATAGGCCATCGGATACGCGAAAACAGAACATCGAAGTTGATATTCCAGGACAAAGTGAAAAGCAGAATTTAGTATTAAATGATATTGTGCTGGTTGATATCAATGTCGTTGAAGATGCATTGCGTGCCAATAAATCCCCGTGGACGCTAGGATACGCAGCAACAATACACTCTTCACAGGGATTGACTATATCGGATACAACTCTTTGGATGGTAGATAATCGCATAGAATGGTCGAATTTAGTCTATCTCGCAGTGTCTAGAGTACGAAAAATAAATCAACTTCGAAGAATTGTCCTGACAGAGTCAGGCGATGATGAAATCATTGGTGGCGATGATGAAATCATTGGCGATGATAATGATATTATTGATAAAAAAACTCTCCGGTTACAAACAACAGGACAAAAAAAAAACAACGAGAATTTGATATTGATGCTGAATTAATAATCACTTTGAAGAAACAACAGAATAATCACTGCGCGAGTTGCAATTGTATAATGCGTTGGCAGTATTCGGATAAGGATCCTCGCCAATTCACCGTAGACAGAAAAAATAACAATCTCGGTCATGTCAGAAATAATGTGATGTTGACTTGTCTTGAGTGCAATAGACGCAAGGGTGCTAGTTAAGCCCATGCGGTGGTAATTGAGTATCCTCAGGTATCACTTGTAATTGTTGTCTAGTAAAACCCCGTTGAGGGGCAGTTGAATCCAGTTTATAGATTGGAGGTCTACCCGTAGATCGTGTAATACTAGATATCTTATGCGTAGTGACGCTCCAAATAGGATCAGTAGCCCTTTTTGTACCACCCTCAAGCTCTCCTGGTTCATATAAATACCTCACAATGACATTACTACCAAGAATTGGTTGGGAAACGCTAGCGTTTCTAGGGAAATCTTTTTGTGGTTTTTCAGGTATCGACTTCTTTTTAATCGCGTTGATAGGTTTCATGTTGATGGTTCTAGTAATCTCGTTATTCAGTGCGGTAACTACACCTGGTAATCTCTTAACCCATTCACGGGATCTTTTTTCTTGGATGAATTCTTTTGCATATTGATATCCAAATAACCGTTCAGCAAGAATCCGATTAAATCGTTCTACAATGGCCTGATCACGATGCAGTGCAGTATGCCCTCGTCTGATAGCGACATTGTGATATTTCATTGTAGATAACACTGCACCCTGAAATTCCTTGCCCGGGTCAACTTGTAACAGATTTGGCCAGTGCAGAGGACCTCGTCGATAAATCCTTTCAAATGCAGAAGCCACTTCAGTGGCCGATTTTGTTTTTAACGGTTCTGCTTCTTTGTATCGACTTGCAATATCAACTACAGTTAACGCATATTTGTAACCACGATCATGTGGCAGAAATAATAGATCAGCCTGATGAACTTCATTGGGTCCGGTTACATCAAAATGCGAGAATTGAATTTGTTTAGGCGGTGGTAGATAAATTTGCCATAGTGCCTGTTTGGATAACCAATGAGCCGCAGTGGTTTTTTTCACTTTTGCGGCGCTAGCGAGTTTACTGATTGCAGCGTTACCCCTCCAGTATCCTCTTGGGGAATAATAAATAGATTCCATGTTGCTATTAATTACCAGCACCTAACATCAATTTACTTTTCATAGCCGATTTTATCAAAAATGAAGCCAATTTTTCTTTGAAGGATTTATCAGTGATAGAATTCAACGCATGAATTAATTTCACATCTGCTAGATGCCTGTGTTGCAAATTGCTGCTTTTATAAGCAACATCATGAAGATGACAGGCCTTATCAATAGCGTTTATTGGTTCCTCACCGGGTCGGGGCTGATTTTGATCATTGAGTCTGATATCAAGTCTTGTTCCCGGTCCACAATAACTATACCCTGGAAGGTGTTTTTCTCCGGGGTATTTTGCCCATGGGGTTCCAGGGAGTTTTGCTAATTTAGCTGCGATATCACCTCCTCGTTTTTTTTTAAAGGTTCCTTGGGTTCCTTGGGTTTAGAAACAAATCTAAATTTCTTTGTACTACACTGTACGCATTTACCAGAAAGAGCTGATCGGTTATTTTTAGTTGTAATCGTCGTCAAGTCATCTGTACCAGTACGCGCCTTACACTTCACGCAATATAGATCCATAATTCATGTATAGAGATATGAATATAATTGATTTTTCAGCGACTAAAACAAGAGAACCAGTGAAGCATCATGCAGCGCTACCAAACTCTATCCGCGCAATTATAATCGGGCCATCTGGATCCGGTAAAACGCAATTGTTGCTCAATTTAATAATGAGATGGATGAAGTGGGATAAGTTGTATTTAATTGCCCCTAGCGTAGATGATCAACGATGCTATGAAGTGCTAAAAGATTTTAATGAAAACGCTTCAGAGATTGCCGGCGAGGATGTTATTGAATTTATAACCGATATTGACGAGGCGCCATCAGTAGAAGACCTCGATGGAAGTATCAACAATTTAGTTGTATACGACGATGTCATGTTAGATAATCAAAAAAATCCTGCTAGAATATTTTCCCGAGGCAGGCATAAAAACACGGATGTGATCTATGTCACTCAACGCTACACTCAGATTCCAAAAGTGATTAGAGATAACTGTAATATGCTTGCTGTATTCAACGGCGTTGATACACATACGCTACGAAATATTTGGCAGACATGGTGTTCTGATATGGACTTCAATCAATTTATAAATTTCTTTAGTCATGCTCAGTCTGCCCCACACGGATTTGTAACAATAAATTTACATGACCCTCGAACACGATATCGTATCGGACTGGATCAAATATTCGGTTAACCCATAGCAGCAGAGAGGGTGAGTGACAACGACGTTGTAGTCCCTTTTTCCCAAAAAATGTAATAGTTGAAAAGTTTTTGATTTCATTAATTTCATTGATTTTTTCATAATTTTTTTTGGACCTAATCCATGATTCACACACATATTTGGGACCTGATGTCATTGACTTTTGGGCCTGATGTCATTGGTTTCATTGATTTTAAGCGTGATTTCAGTGATTACTTGTCTAAAAATGTTGTCCGGCTCACCCTCTCTGCTGCTCACAATGTATACACACATCTTAAGTCTAAATCTTTTCTATGAGAAGGACAAAACTATTGCCTTGAACTTATGGATTTCTGAATTGGTAAACAAAATGACGTCTCCTTCTCTATTATCGCTTCCTTTTCCTTTTTTTTTCTTTTTTTTTTTCTTGTTTATTATTTCAATATTCCCTCTTTTTTGCTTATATAATATAGTCCCAAACTTCGCACTCCCACCTTATCTCCTGTTTTTATAAGCATGCTGTATATACTTCCATCAAATGGTGATGCTCTTCAGTTTGATATTTTACATAGTTAGATTTTTTATGATTTTTTTTCAGGCTTTTGTTATTGAGTATCTTGGCTATTTATACAAGACATTAAATACATTAGGTATTGTGTACAAAAGCTTTAATTTCCTTCAATTTTCGTGTATGATTGATGGGTGTAATTTGGGGCCTGGCCTTACTTTAGATGTGCACCTGTTAGCTCCCATGGTCATTTTCACATCTTGAACTTCAGAGGTAAATTAGAAATAAAAGAGTCGATACTTTTACTCATGCAGCCATGTACACAAAGACTCTTAAGGATGCCCACTTTTCCTCGACGTTCTCTGGAATTTTACAACAAGCGTTACTACTTGGTTGCAAAGTTCTTTTACAAATTCCCGTTTAATTTTCTCCTGTTTGGAGACATTGCTCTTTGTTTTGTTTTGAAGCCGCCTGTTAGGCTGAATCCGGATACTGAACTTGAAGACTATGGGGATGTAGTCAGTCCAGTATTCTATTATTCCCGTCTCCTTTCTCACGCAAATATTATTCCTGTCGATGAGTAAGTTAGTCATTAATGGAAAACAAGTAGAACTACCATCGATTTGGACAATGAAACAGAGTAAAATACAAAACCATATCCCCCAACCCCAACATAAAACAACAACATCAACCCTAATACTCCCCAAAACAACAATAGCAAATGGAACAACATCAAAGAGACATACACAACCACATCATGTACAGAGGTCGTCAAGTTTAGCGGTTTAGCGGGCGTACGACTGTTTTGGGTACTTTGAAGGCCGTGTTCAGCACATCTGCTCAGTAGTGCGGATGACGTATGGCAATATATGTTGATCTTGGCCAGCTGTATGATTAAATCCGCCAAGAAAGATAAACTTTTTGACTTCCTTCGGCATCTCTGCCATGAGAGACTCGGTGTCTTCTTTACAATTCAGCTTGATCTTATCTGGCTTGGTCATGGTGTTTGCATTGGTGCTGATGATTGTTGCACACTTTTATACAGACAGTAGAAATCTCATTTGTGTTAGTCTGACATTCATACCCTTTGGGAGACCTGTGAACTTGCTGACCACTGTATGTATGATCGTATGGCAAACCCAATACCAGCTTCACGTCGCTCGTCTTTACTATGATCACTCCAGGAACAGTAAGACAGGCTCCTATTTCAACGATACAACTGTTACATTGCCACTCTCCCATCGCCACAGGGCTTAAAGGTATCTGGTGTGGGAGGTGGGGGTGGAGGTGGTGATATCATGACTTGTACGTGAGTTGTGTTTAAGTGAACGAAAGTTGCACAGAGTTACGCACACTCTCGAAAAGTCCCGTCTGAATCTAATGACACGACAATGTCCAGACCCTGAGAGAGAAAAGCCCTTATAAAGTGGTTGACCATAAGTTACAACTGCACCTGAGATAATACCATGTGATGTCTACACGTCTCTTGTAATCAGTCTTCACAGCCACGGAAACGAGTATATATGCCGCCTGATCTGCTAGACGGAACGTTCCATTGGAAGCCAGATGCACTCTGACCTCTGCTGCAGAATTAGCATAGGTATACCTTGAACAACATATAAGGTGGGTGGGGTGAAACTTATGAATAAATTATTTCAATAATTAAGCATCCTAGTTGCATTTGCAGCTAATCATTTTATTAAATTAAATTAAATACGTAAATAAGTTTTGGTAGAAATTTGAAACGTACAATGTTCAGAATATAATTTTACCGATTGTAAGGTGGACGGCAACATATTTAAACAATTTTTGTTCTATATAATAAATGTATTCGATACATTATTTGTGTCATATAGCTGCACAGGGTTTCACTGATTTGAAAATATGTTTTGGATTCAAATAAAACTTTATTGTACAGTTGTCACTCTATTTTGTTTCACCATTGGTCTACTATCATGTTTTAAATATGTTTCATCCTGGTGCTTTGGGGTCCCGAGTGGCCGAGTAGTCTAAAGCGCTTTCCGTTACAAATCACTGCCATCTCACCTCTGTCTGCGTGGGTTCGAGTCTAAGATTCAGCTAATGGAGTTATGTGAGAAAGCTTACCAGTAGCTTCTCGTGGGTCGGTGGTTCTTTCCGGAATTATTCCCGGGTTCTTCCTCAACCAATAATACTGGCCACCATGTATGGCCTATCGTGTGCTGAAAAATGGCGTTAAACCCTACAACAACAAATCCTGGTGCTTTGACTCCTCAGATTTGATGGCACCATGGTAACTTTTCTGGCTCTGGTACCATAACTGGAACAATCTTAGTCTGTCTTCACAAGAATTATAGACTCAAGCATTATTTGAATGCTTTGTATATACAGTCATATATACAGTGTTTATCACTCATATATACAGTGTTTATCAGTCATATATACAGTGTTTATCACTCATATTTCTTCTGTTTATCACTCATATTTCTTCTGTTTATCAGTCCTATTTCTTCTGTTTATCAGTCATATTTCTTTTGTTTATCAGTCATATTTCTTCTGTTTGCCTGTCATATTTCTTCTGTTTATCAGTCATGTTTCTTCTGTCTATTAGTCATGTTTCTTCTGTTTGTGAGTCAGTTTCTTCTGTTTATCAGCCATGTTTGTTCTGTCTATCAGCCATATTTTTTTTTCTTTATCAGTCATATTTCTTTTGTTTATCAGTCATATTTCTTTTGTTTATCAGTCATCTTTCTTCTGTTTATCAATCATGATTCTTCTGTTTATCAGTCATACTTCTTCTGTTTGACAGTCATGTTTCTTCTGTTTATTAATCACGTTTTCCTATGTTTGACAGTCATATTTCTTCTGTCTATCAGTCATATTTCTTCTGTTTATAAATCATATTTCTTCTGTTTGACAGTCATTTTTCTTCTGTTAATCACTCATGTTTCTTCTGTCTATCAGTCATGTTTCTTCAGTTTATGGTCTTGTTTCTTCTGTTTCTCAGTCATATTTCTTCTGTCTGACAATCAAATTTGTTCTGTTTATAAGTATAATTTCTGCTGTCTATCAGGCATGTTTCTTCTGTTTATCAGTCATGTTTCTTCTGTCTATTAGTCATGTTTCTTCTGTTTATCAGTCATGTTTCTTCTGTCTATTAGTCATGTTTCTTCTGTTTGTGAGTCAGTTTTTTCTGTTTATCAGCCATGTTTGTTCTGTCTGTTCAGCCATATTTATTTTGTTTATCAGTCATATTTCTTTTGTTTATCAGTCATATTTCTTTTGTTTATCCGTCATATTTCTTTTGTTTATCAGTCATATTTCTTTTGTTTAGCAGTCATATGTTTTCTGTTTTGACACTCAAGTTTCTTCAGTTTATCAATCATGTTTTCTTCAGTTTATGGTCATACTTCTTCTGTTTATCAGTCATGTTTCTTCTTTTTATCAGTTATGTTTCTTCTGTTTATCGGTCATGTTTCTTCTGTTTATCAGTCATGTTTCTTCTGTTTATCAGGCATATTTCTTCTGTTTATCATGTTTCTTCTGTTTATCAGTCATGTTTCTTCTGTTTATCAGGCATGTTTCTTCTGTTTATCAGTCATATTTCTTCTGTTTGACAGTCATATTTCTTCTGTTTATCTGTCATATTTCTTCTGTTTATCTGTTATATTTCTTCTGTTTATCAGTCATATATTTTCTGTTTTGACACTCAAGTTTATTCTGTTTATCATGTTTCTTCTGTTTATCAGTCATATTTCTTCTGTTTGACAGTCATATTTCTTCTGTTTGACAGACATGTTTCTTTTGTTTGACAGGCATGTTTCTTCTGTTTATCAGTCATATTTCTTCTGTTTGTCAGTCATATTTCTTCTGTTTGGCAGGCATGTTTCTTCTGTTTGACAGTCGGTCTATGAACATAATTGTACTACCACTCACCTTTTCTTCCAATTCTCCAGTATATCGTTATCAGCAAGGAATGCTGTTTGAAAATCAGAATTTTAATTCATGGTGTCGCAATTAAAATCTATATAATTCTTTATTATTAATTGCGATTTTTCATGAGAACTACTGTGGTTTGAAATGTAGCTAAATCTATGTACTCTGATTTTTTCAATGAACGAGACATGATTCTAATTAATCAAAATAAAATTAATTGCATATTCACCATTTGTTGTGCAATTTGTGCTGATGCTTATCTGCATAATAACGTGATTTTCCATTTACAATGTACGTGCTAGCGCTCTTACATAAGTCGAGTAGGTGATGTCCTAAATTAAGATTAGAAACTGGAATTGGTAGGTCAACAGTATTTTCCTCGTCAAGACCTATGAAGGCAGAAATCATTTTCTATGTAATCTGCCTGAAGACCAGTCCAGCCGTTAAGATCACGCGCTGCTATAACGGTTTCCTTATGACCGAAATGGTTGACTTCCGTTTGATTTTAAGAGAAAAAAATCAAAATTAAGAACTGTGTTTATCTATAATTCTTGAGTTGGAATATGAAGAAAGAAAGAATATATATGATCAACAAAACCAAACTAAATTTTTCTGATCTTAACCAACAAAAGAAACAATCAAAATGACATTGTAAATCTTTTACACATTTTACCAGACATTGTATTGCATATAATACAACACCTCTACTCGAGCATTTTTCTATTTTCTTAACGCCTGTTCTATACAAATGATAAATTTGGTAACCATACAAATCTATGTGATCCTTTTGTTTTGTCCATGATTTTAAAAAGTATTGGTCGAAATACTTCAGAATGCTACATTTTTTTTCTCTTTTGTAAACTCTTCTACAATTGAAGTCAGTATTTTAACCGATACGGTTTTTCCCTCACTTTATTATCATTTGCGTCTCTTAAATTAATGAGTTTAACTGATCATCTGCAACGTAATCATTTTGCTCGATAAAAACTTGACGACCTCTGTACATGATGTGGTTGTGTATATGTCTCCTTGATGTTGTTCCATTTGCTTTTGTAATGTTTTGGGGAGTATTGAGGTTGATGTTGTTGTTTTCTGTTGGGGTTGGGGGGTATGGTTTTGTTTTTTACTCTGTTCCATCGTCCAAACCGATGGTTGTACTACTTGTTTTCCATTAATGACTAACTTACTCGTCGACAGGAACCGCTCGGGTGGCCTAGTGGTTAGAGCGTCCGCCTCGGAAGCGGGAGGTCGTGGGTTCAAGCCCCGGCCGAGTCATACCAAAGACTTACAGCTACCTCGTTTGGGGTTCAGCAATAAGAGGTTAGTGTTAGGACTGGTCGGCCTGGTGTCAGGATAATGTGACTGGGTGGGACGTCATGCTACATATCTGCGTCATGATGCCCCAGTGCTAGACAACACTATAAACTGCCACACTGCAGACACCGTAGCGATATGACTGATTTTTTTTTTACAGCTACGTTCAAAATCCCAATCATACACATACTCATCAACAGTCACCCTTTTTCGCTCCGCCTTCACTTCATCAAAAATAGGTAATAAACTATGTCTCCTTGAACGAAATCATTATTATGTTGAATGGAAATGTATTATTTACTACCTGTCCCAGTTACATATATTACAAGGCTTTGCGGTTTTCAGTTTAAAATAATTCATGATATAATCTATACAAATCGTAGATGGTTTTAAATATCATTATTAGCAACATGTGTGTGCACCTTCTGTAAAATGAGCAGACGGAAATGTTAAATGCTTTTTTTGTTTAAGTTTCACATTCTTTAAACGATATAATTTAATTTGACATCATTGTTGATAAATGCGGTATGTAAGGAGACTTAAGTGCTATTAATAAGCTATTTTTATTTATGAATTCATGCAGAATATGATATAATACATTTATATTTGTTATCGACAAGACGTATGCATGCACCTGCAGATTACGAAACCGTATTCTTACTGCCTGTATTTGCATAGAAAGTGTTATGTTAGGCAAAACACATTGAATTTGTTTGAACATGACTTTATTTATCGGCAAATATAACGAATAATAAGATACTAATGGACAAAAATAAAAGCACCAATGAAATGACTTAATGAACACATTTATTGAAATAATATAGTTAATCTTAAAATTGATGGTTTATGCAATATCAAATTGCTTTATTCCAAAAAATAAACTATATTGCAGTAGTACGATAAAATAATTTGTGTAGTTGTGTTACATACCTCGTTCAACGTTTCAAAGTCCTCTATCATCCATGGCGTTCTCCTCACATCACACGCACAGACAAACGAACGCATGCACGAATAAAGCATTTTGTTTCACACATCTTACTAACAGGCGCACTTTTCTGAGGAAAGTCATGTGGGATATAAACTTCAACCAACATCAGTAGCAAAACAAATACGCTATTATAATGTTTACTCGCTTGTATCAGAATGACAGCAAACGTAGCAAGTACGGATGCAAGTGCAAGTACAATGCCCAAATAAAAGTACAAAGCATATGAATAAATATAACGCACGATTACATAATATTCACATTCAATGAACACTGTTATGATTTGCATCAATGCTCATATGGTAAATAAAGGGACCACCATTATTGTAATTGTATTACAGAAACAACATATGCACATGACCGTAGTCGCAAAAGCAAGTACAATTACAAAGACAAATTCAAATTCTGATAAAAGCGCAAAGACAAGCACAATCACAAATGCATGCACATGTGCATACATGAAGAAATACGTAAATATATACTTTGCTTGCATCAACGTCCGCATAGCAAACAAATTGACCAATAGTATAGTAACTGTATTACTGACGTACAGCCATCATAGTTTTCACATATCCATCAAGCCGTTGCTGGCCAGAAAGATGTATAAGTTACTTAAATACTTATCTGTTGTCATGTTAGTACAGCAGCGTGAACACTTGTATAAGAGGAATTATACACTTCTTGTTCTTATAGAAAGTCAGCCAAATCGATAACTCTGGGTTTGAAAACATTCAAATTATTGCTGGGGAACAGCTATAAATATTTGAGAGATCTGGAATTATTATTCCAAGACTATGCAAGCTTACCATTACAGGGGATTTATGTATGAATGTATATTGTTACCACTCTTTAGTTTTAAACTAAATAATAGAAAAAAGCCAAAACCAACAAGATTTGGAGAAAAAATTAACAAAATAATTTGTTTTCATATATACAGAGTGAAAATTTTAAACGAACATACGTATTGTGAATTAAACACAAAATAGTTTTCAAAATTCTATCACAAGTTCTATGGTACAGAGTATTCCGAATGGTATTCAGAATGTATGCTAACCTTGAATATACTTATGTACCAATAGTCTGGAATGTGTTTATGTGCTAACAGCCTTGATAAATCACAGTGATATAATCCAAAATGTCCTTGTACGAATTCACACTAATCCCCAAATATTTTTTTTTCCGAAAATATTATTTAGCACTACGTAATCCCAGTGAATAAAATAAAAAGAATCCTCTAAAATAATAACTTAATGACAACTGAAGTTGATTCCAATAAGACTGCTGTTACGATATGTAATGAGTAATTTTGAAGAAACCAACAACAACAACAACAACAACAACAATAATAATAATAATAATAATAATAATAATAATAATAATAATAATATATTATTAGTATTATTATTATTATTGTTATTGTTATTGTTATTGTTATTCTTGCACACCCTAGTGTGTGCGGATATCCCTCTATGACATAAGCAGGATCATGTCGGTAGCAAGAAGGGTTGACACCATCAATAGCTTGTTATCTTTGTTTTGAATGTTAATATAATTAAGTCGTATATCTACCCATTTCCCATGACTGCAGTAATTGTATATAGAAATATGCTTTTCACCAGGGTATTTGCACCACATGTGCTTTATCTGCTCGGAAACTGGACGCACTCGCGCATAAAAAGTCTCCTGTTGACTTTCAGGTCGGCTTTGGTTAGCGAGTAAACCCTATATGAAAATCAGGAGTGAAGACATTAAGGCAACTGGACGAGGTAATACACCCCGTCTGACAACTACTTTGTCTGGAGAAGGATGGGCTTTGCCAGACGACTTTTGCCCATTTGCCCAAGACACACTGATAATACTGACAAAATCTGAAGTTACCACACCGGATCGGTCGTCGCCCGGGTCAGCAAGGACTGCGCCTGCCGTTGTCCACCAGGACGGAGGTGACTAGTGTGCTTTGCGTAAAATCTGAGCGAGAGACAGAAGAACTCTTGCGCAAATTGGAAGCCTCCAAGAGTTGACACATGAACTGGAACACTACACATTGCACATTCTGGGACTTTGTGAAGTCAGATAGAAAAGGCCCAGAAAAAATCAAGCTGACGATGGGCATGTATTCTGCAATAGTGGAGAGTTTGACAAGTCTATAAATGGAGTAAGCTTCCTTGTAAACAAAGCCATCAAGGAATATGCTTGAGTGCCGCCACATATCTAGCAGAATCATCTCCAATCGTCTGAAAGCATCTCCCTTTAATGGAATCCATCATAACCAGATCGACTACATACTGGTTCAAAACCGGTACCGATTTAGCACCAATAGAGCAAACACGAGAACGTTCTTAGGTGCTGATTTTGGGAGTGATCACGACCTCGTCATTATGAACTTCTGAGTGAGGCTGAAGACAATTATCAACCCAAACAACATCAGTCTCAAATTCAACCTTGAAGAACGGAAGGGCGCTAACATCTGCAAGTCATTCCAAGCCACAATTAGAGGAACATTTGCTCCACTCCTTGTGATGGATATTGATGTTAAAGTGGTGACAGACACTTTCAGCACAATCATAACAACAGCTGTCAAAGCTCTGGGTTACAGAAGAGATTCTGAATTTATGTGATGCCCGAAGAGACCTCAAAAACATCAGACACACAACAGGGGCAATGGAGTACCGAGAAATAAACAAGAATATCAGAAGACAAAACATGAAGAAAGCAAAAGAAGATTTGATTGGACGAAAGTGCACATACATTTAGAGCAGTCTGATAAAGAATAACGGCAAAATGGCATTCCAAATTGTGAAAGACCTCACCAGAAAGAAGGAACCAAGAGGCAGTACCATTGAAGACTAAAATGGAAAATGTCTCACAGAAGCGAGTAACATTGAAGAACGATGGACTGATTATTGTCAGGAACTCTACAACCATCCGTCTACAGGAGACCCAGAGGTGCTCGAAGTTCCAAACTCCACAAATGATGATGATTTCCCCATTCTCAAAAAAGAGATGGAGTCAGCAATAAAGGCACTGAAGAATGGGAAGACAACTGAAGTAGACAACACCCCAGCTGAACTTATCAAGAATGGGGGTGGGGGAATCAGTGATAGAGCTACTAACAAAATCTGCAACATGATCTGGCAGACAGGTGAATGGCCAACACAGTGGATCCAGTCACTGATTATTACACTCCCCCAAAAAGGCAATCTCCAGCTGTCCGAAAATTACAGAACTATCAGTTTGATCAGCCATGTAAGTAAGGTGATGCTGAAGATCATCTGGAACAGACTGAAATCACAAGCAGAAGAAATAATCGCTGAAGAACAGGCAGGGTTCCTGAGTGGAAGAAGCACAACAAAACAATATTCAATCTCAAGGTTTTGTATGAAAGGTACTCGCAACATCATCAATACATCTATCATGTGTTCATAGTTTTTAAAAAGACCTTTGACAGAGTGTGCCATATTGCATTGTGGGCCACAATGAAGAAGTGCAGCATGGGTCAAAAGTTGACCAATACCATTAGGCAGCTGTACGCCAAGGCTACCAGTGCAGTAATTTCCCAATGTGCTGTGGGGTACTGGTTCCAGACAACAATATGCTTAGAGCGCATCATGAGCTAAGCCCTGGAACAGTCAGCATTGGAGGGCGTAACATCACCAACCTCCGCTTTGCAGACGACATTGATGGGCTGGCAGGCAGGGAAGATGAGCTTGCCACCTTAGTGAAGAACCTGGATGAAACATCTTCCAGATTCGACATGGAGATAAGTGCCGAGAAGACAAAGCTGATGACAAATATTAGCAAGCAAATCTCAACCAAGATTCAAGTCAGAGGAGAGGAACTGAAAACAGTGGGCCTATTCAAATATCTTGGTTCTATAATCACTGAAGATGGATCAAGAGCAGAAATTTTGTCATGAGCAGCACAAAGAACAGCAGCTTGGTCAAAGCTAAGACCAATCTGGAAAGACAATAATATATGTCTGAAAACTAAAATCAGCACTATTGAGAGCACTAGTCATCTTAATCTTCTTGTATTCATCTGAGGGCTGGAGCCTGACATCAGAATTACAACGAAGAATCTAGGCACTTGAAATTAGATGCTACAGAATCATCCTTGGAATCTCTTACATGGACCACATCACAAATGAAGAAGTACGTAACACCATCAGGCACAAAGAAGGCCAATATGAAGACCTCCTCATCAGTGTTAAAAAGAGGCAGCTGAAATTGAATGACAATGTCACTGGAGCCAACAGTCTATCCACAATAGTACTGCAGGGCTGCATCCAAGGTGGCAGACGGAGAGGTAGACAGAGTAAAAAGTGGACTCACAACATCACAGACTGGAACAGGAAAAGGTTGGCGTAGACACGGGCATTGGCACGTTATAGAGACAAGTGGACGGAACTGGTCAGATGTACAGCAACACAGTGCCTCGACGACCACACTAGGTCGAGACTCCATGATGCGCATGTGTTATAAATAACAAATACTATTTTACATTCATCTAAATGACATAATGTATTATTGATGCAATATGGATTTGATCATCTGTTTGGAACGAATGTGTATTCCTTGGAAACTGTCAAAAATGCTCATTACGACCGTCTACGGGGCCAGCTGAAAATGATCCAGCTGAAAATGATCTCTCTCTCTCTCTCTCTCTCTCTCTCTCTCTCTCTCTCTCTCTCTCTCTCTCTCTCTCTCTCTCTCTCTCTCTCTCAACAATATGCTTAGAGCGCATCATGAGCTAAGCCCTGGAACAGTCAGCATTGGAGGGCGTAACATCACCAAAGAGAGAGAGAGAGAGAGAGAGAGAGAGAGAGAGAGAGAGAGAGAGAGAGAGAGAGAGAGAGAGAGAGAGAGAGAGAGAGAGAGAGAGAGAGAGGCTTGCAATTGGCAGATAGATAGGTATGTTGGTAGGTAGGTTCGTAATAGGTCGGTAGATTAAAGTGAGAAAGGTAGTTTTGACTCTATAATATATAAATTTAACCAAAACCATTTACAAATATATGTCAATATTTCTGTTAAATCATGACCCATATACAAGACAATAACGACTGCTTGTCGCATTGAGTATATACAAGCACAATGTATAAGAATATTGCGGAAGAGAAAACGTTTTACTGTATTAATTTCTTTTATCAAAACTCCTAGCATTCCTTTCTTCGTTTGTATTCTAAAGAATAGTCTCCAACAAGTTTAACCCATTTTCTGTAACATGTTCAGCAGGCTTATCATGAAAAACTAGATAGTTTCGTTGTTTTTGATTTTAAAAAATTAATAATATTGTTTAAGAAATTCATCAAAATTTTTGTAGATGATATCAAGTTTCAAAATGGTATGCGTTCAATAAGTAGTTTATTATATTTCATTAAGTCAAAATCACAAATTTAATTGAAGTATTATGCAAAATGCATTTGTTTTGGAAAACGCCAAGTTTTTAAAATGCACACAGTGCTTTTCCAGAGTCCCCCATTGAGCAAGGAAGATAATTGTTGAATGTTTCAATGAACTGCTAATAATATGGCATCATTCCACGTCCAATTTATAGCCTACGTAAGATTGGATAATACTGCACATCCTCCATGTTTAACAAAAGTTACCAAAATTGAACTTTTGAATTATCACTCTTTAAAGAAAATAATCGAAGTAGGGAAGGGGTTTAGTTTGATGTTTGTTTGTTGGGGGGGGGGGGTGTTGAGGGGGAGGGGGTAGTGCTTCGGTGACAGTTAATAATACCAGAAAGGAAAAGTAATCCTATACGCTTAAGTTTTTAAAACTCGGACTCATTTTATTCATGAAAAATGACTTCAGTGATCCCTACAATTTGCTAAAATGCTAACAAAAATTCAAAATAGGAAAAATAATATTTCACACCAATCAATAAAAGATATTCAATAGTCTCAATCGGTAGAAGAAATTTCAAAGTTAGACTCAAATGTTAAAAGAAACCAATTCATTGTTTTAAAAAAAATTGCCTAACACCATGAAATATGAAAGCCATGTTCTGATTTTGTAATGAGATACATGTTTGCTTAAATTTCGATGTAGTAAAATCAGTCTGGAATAATTCTTATAATTCTTAGAGAAGCACTGTGAAGTGCACATTATTTTTTTCAACATGTGATACATATCTATTCATTCTTTGATTTATCATGTGATACATATCTATTCATTCTTTGATTTATCATGTGATACATATCTATTCATTCTTTGATTTATCATGTGATACATATCTATTCATTCTTTGATTTATCATGTGATACATATCTATTCATTCTTTGATTTATCATGTGATACATATCTATTCATTCTTTGATTTATCATGTGATACATATCTATTCATTCTTTGATTTATCATGTGATACATATCTATTCATTCTTTGATTTATCATGTGATACATATCTATTCATTCTTTGATTTATCATGTGATACATATCTATTCATTCTTTGATTTATCATGTGATACATATCTATTCATTCTTTGATTTATCATGTGATACATATCTATTCATTCTTTGATTTATCATGTGATACATATCTATTCATTCTTTGATTTATCATGTGATACATATCTATTCATTCTTTGATTTATCATGTGATACATATCTATTCATTCTTTGATTTATCATGTGATACATATCTATTCATTCTTTGATTTATCATGTGATACATATCTATTCATTCTTTGATTTATCATGTGATACATATCTATTCATTCTTTGATTTATCATGTGATACATATCTATTCATTCTTTGATTTATCATGTGATACATATCTATTCATTCTTTGATTTATCATGTGATACATATCTATTCATTCTTTGATTTATCATGTGATACATATCTATTCATTCTTTGATTTATCATGTGATACATATCTATTCATTCTTTTATTTATCAGTCAATTTTAATACTTCAATAGAAGGTATAATATATTAAACTTTGCAATGTATTTTACGTACTTCTATTATTTTGACTGAGATGGGAACGACGATAAAAGTTATAGAAGGGGAAAATGAAAACGAATATATAGTTATTGCTATAGTTATAGTTAAATACGTGTGTGGTTGTGCGTGTGTGTAAGCGTGTGTATAAAGTTAAAAGGAACTGAAATCACTGAAGCCAATACAAAACGTTATGATTACTTTTTGTCGATAATATATAAAACTTTCAACTTTAGAAGAAACCTTCTCTCTTAAGAATTACTAATACCAAATGCGCGTTTTCTTTAGATTTCGTATGCTCCAAAATGAATATGAATATATATATATATATATATATATATATATATATATATATATATATATATATATATATATATATATATATATATATATATATATATATATATAAATATATATATATATATATATATATATATGTGTGTGTGTGTGTATGTATGTATGTATGTATGTATGTATGTATGTATGTATGTATGTACGTGTGTGCTTGTGCGTGTGTGCGCGCGCACCTGTGTGTGTAAACTTTCTTTCCTATATTTGTCATGAGGTGTTTTGATGTTGAGTAAACAACAATAAGAAATAAATGTGTTGTTTTGTGATGCCATACAATTTTATTGTGACACATCAAATCTATTTCACACTTTTTTGCATTGTTTTGACCCTCATCTACATAAGACCTACACATATTGTTTATCGTTGTTCAGTCAAAATAATAGAAGTACGTAAAATACATTGCAACGTTTATTATATCTTATATACTATTGAATATATGAAGAATAAGCAAATGATTGAAGTATAAAACATGACTGACAAATGGATGAACAGTTATTGAAGGGGAAAGTGTGACTGATCGATGAACAGATATGGATGCGGGAAAATTTTAAAATAATGAAAAAGTACCTGACCATAATGCTATTACTTTTTACAGTTATAGACAGAATATATCAGTAAATTGTTTTTAAAATTGAAAACTACGCACGCAACTATCGTTACCATGAAAACACAAAACATCTAAGGGCATGTCAAAATAGAATAGCTTTATTGCGAATTAGGTGAACTGGCCTTATTTGCGTCTGCGATAATAACCGCGTCGATTTTATCGAGAGAGAAAAATCGTATTGGTAGGATCAGATGTCTCTCATAATTCTCGAAATTCTTATGTTTGCAGAAATGGTGTGATTTTGAAGTTCTCACAATAATTTCAAGTAGGCATTGTAAGGGGTAATGCAGGTGTCCTAACTGCAGTGTCATGTAATGAGATATTTGGAATGATTAAATTAATCATCCTTACAATTCAAATAAGTTAAAATTAGAAAATATTTGGAAAGGAATTTCTTTCGTAATGATGACTTCTAAAACATCACATTTCAATGATGAAAATATATCTCGGCACACCCTTAATATGACATTAGATGACCCCAGTGACAGACCTGACAGGAGCTATATATCAAGACCAAATCACCAAGCTTCGAGTTTCCCCCCTTTTAATCACTTTAAAATATTTTTGTAAGTAAGAAGATTATATTTGTGTACGAGGGTTCCATGGAATAAAATTATTTAAGACATAGGTTTTCTGAAAAGTTGAACAGTGACTTGCACAAAATCGTAAACAATGAGTAGACGCAGGTGCAGACAAAAGGGCGAAGACCATTATGTTTGGTTAGACTCAATTTTCCTCCCAAAAATAGGCAAGACAAATATTTCTCACGTGTTGACCCTAAGTTATCAAATCAGGGTACATGACATAGTCATAATAAAGACATGTTATTATGTCGGTTGCTTCACATACACATACTTCACATCTCTCTCTCTCTCTCTCTCTCTCTCTCTCTCTCTCTCTCTCTCTCTCTCTCTCTCTCTCTCTCTCTCTCTCTCTCTCTCTCTCTCTCACACACACACACACACTTACACACACATAAATACACACACATTGGTCCCTGGACCTTAGAGTATGATAATAATAATAATAATAATAATAATAATAATAATAATAATAATAATAATAATAATAAATGATAATAATAATAACAAATGATAATAATAATAATAATAACAAATGATAATAATAATAATAACATCAACAACGTCAGGTATTTATATTATTTTAAATAATTATATGCTTACCTTGTTGATAAACGTTGTTGACAATTTCGCTGCTGCTGTCGTTTTCGTAATATAATAATAATAATAATAATAATAATAATAATAATAATAATAATAATAATAATAATAATAATAATAATTATTATTATTATTATTATTGTTATTATTATTATTATTATTATTATTATTATTATTATTATATTACGAAAACGACAGCAGCAGCGAAATTGTCAACAACGTTTATCAACAAGGTAAGCATATAATTATTTAAAATAATATAAATACCTGACGTTGTTGATGTTATTATTATTATTATCATTATTTGTTATTATTATTATTCTCATTTGTTATTATCATTTGTTATTATTATTATCATTTTTTATTATTATTATTATTATCATTTGTTATTATTATTATCATTTATTATTATTATTATTATTATTATTATTATTATTATTATTATTATCATTTGTATTACTCATTGATGTATACGTTTTTTTTCATAGTCTATGACTTGTGAACTGACAATCCAAGAATCAAAACCAGGTGGATATCCTTTCCAACGCAATTTCGTTTGGTCAAGTAAACATTTGCTCACCAGAACTTGTCGACTGAGAATGATTTCGATATCGCACAAGTCGTTTTCTGTCTCGTTGTAACTCTTTCAAGTAGAGAGTACTCTTTATAATTTCATATCCTTCAGTTTATATTCAGGAAGAACACATCCACGTATTTATTCAATGACACGGAAAAAATTTGGTTGTCTAGTTAGGTAAATATTAGTTAAGTATGTGTATGATTGTTCAATGCGATCATTAACAGTCATTAACACTTCTTTCTCTTTTCGTGATGATTGACGTTTCAATCAACTGATCAAACATCAGCATTTCATTTTTAGACGTAACTGCTTTGAGCGCATGCCTAATGTGATGATTGTACGATTGATTGTAATATTTGATAGGACGTGATAATACGTTGATATATTTGATAGTGTGTTGATGGATAAAACATTTCCACATTTAATGGCACTCGTTTATCTTTCAGGATTTTCAGTTATAAAACATGAATGTGTCTGTTTATAAATGTTTCTAAAACAGCTTGGTTCCGAAGTTCGGTACCTTTGTCCGTTTGCCTCGCCGCTTTGTTTCCGAGTCAATTTTAAATCCTTACTAACTCTGAACTTGTTTTAGAAGTCAAAGGAATAATTGAAAGAGGTAGCGAGGTATCAGTGATAGAAAGAGGTAGCGAGGTATCAGTGACAGAAAGAGGTAGCGAGATATCAGTGATATAAAGAGGTAGCTAGGTATCAGTGATAGAAAGATGTAGTGAGATATCAGTGATAGGAAGAGGTAATGAGGTATCAGTGATTTAAAGAGGTAATGAGGTATCATTGATTTAAAGAGGTAATGATATATCAGTGAAAGAAAAAGCTAAGGAGGTATCGGTGATATTTTCCTCCAATGTTGAAATGGAAAAAAACGGAATTTTGTCCTTCTATCAGATCCAAATGTACAAAATGATGTTTCTCAGGGAATGTTGTTTATTGTTATCTTATTTTTCCTCCTAAAAGTGATACAACAGCTGATTCTGACAAAGATTTAGCCACTTTTAAGAAGTGACCGATCAGCATGGGGGGGGGGGGGGAATTCCTCAGGGTTGAACCGGGATTTGTTTTACCATAATTTGGCGAAAAACATTCCGATGTTTTCCTAATCTTGTGTGTGTGTGTGTGTGTGTGTGTGTGTGTGTGTGTGTGTGTTTTGAACAAATGCATCGTCATTTTGAAAGGTTCAAACAACATTTAAACACGACATAAATCTTTTTTTAATGATTTGTTTCCGCATCAAAGCATTGGATTTTACCAGTAATGACAAAATATCTCAGTGTTAACCCAAACAAGAAGTCCTTTTCCTATCTTTGGAGAATGTTGTTTCTATGGACGATGTGAGTACCATCCACGTCTTGGTAATATCTTTGTTTCATGAGCAATAACACTGAATTGAATCTGACACTTCTTCTTTATACTAGAATCCATCTCCACTGATTATCAATACATCAATTGTCGGCAGATCGAACCAACTTCACTATGAACACCACTCGATGATAGGGGTTTTCTAAGCACTAAATTGTGAGAATTCCGATTTGGATAAATCTAAGAGATTTTGTAACAAACCTGTTCTCTCTGGTACTTATGTCTTACGAGAAGCCGCTTCTAAGCTTCGGGCAGTGTTCACTAAAGCAGTACAAGACATCGTCACCGAAGAAATAGAAGTTGCTTTAGAAATGAGTTTCCATTTTTTTTTCAAATTAGGATTTTGACAGGTTATACCGTTTACGTAAAAGAAGAAGTAGAAAGACAAGAGAAACTGTCACCGAGCAAGGTGATTTTCTGGAGTATCTGCGTGTCCTTGTGGTAGTGACTCTTCTCTTTACAGCATATGTTTCACATTTGTTTTATGTTTGTTTGTTGTTTGTGGAGGGGACTTCCTTTCATTGGGCCTTTCTTTTCTTTTCTATGAGAGAGTCAACTTGCTTCCGCCATTTGTATTATAGTTACCTTGTATTTGTCAAACAAATAGTTTTCTTTTTTTCTGATTTGATATGCGACTGATGCCTTGGAGCAATGTGAGGGTCGTTTCTTACAAATGTGGACGTACTTTTGTATTTTGTTTGGCACGATCAAGAAATGTTTTAATATATCTTTAGAAGCTGTGCATATCTCATACCAAATGTTGGTCCTTGGGATATATTTCCATCTATTCGTTCAAGAGTCCATTTATCTCCTTTCCATTGAACCAAAATAAGATAAGTGCATGATTTAACTCCTCGTTCACTAATTTCTCATTGGAGTCTGTGTGATGGAGTTAAAACGGTCGTATCAACAGAATTTGTCGAACTCTGTCGAAATTATTCGATCACACGAATTGTTTTACCAGAACCTCCTGGTCCACTGAGATAAACTTTCTTATGTCAAGTCACAGGATCATACACTGACGGAACAAATGACAATTGTAAGGTCTGATATTTTCGGCAGTAAATATCCATGATTTCAGCGTCGGCAGATTCAGAATAATTATGTAACTTTTCTTGTTTTATTTTCCATTCGCCCCATGATACATAGTAAGCAGTACTTATGTAAAATTGGGTCAGCAATTCCGAATATTTTCTTTCGATATAAAATGAATCCGTAGCGACTCTCATCGCTGGTTAAGGAAATCTGTTTATAGTCGATAATAAATTTATCGAAACATACGCGAATATTGGAGATCTTAAATGCATAAACTGCGGTGACTCGCCATCAATGTGACTAAAACTTGTACCTATGTTAGTTCCGTTTTTTCGATATGCAAATATTCCTTTTCGTTGCATTAGCAATTATAAAATGAAGTTCAGCATCGTCCAGAATTGATCTTCTATAATATCGTTTATGATCATATCATCCGCCTTGGGTAAAGTCAGCGATTATTATTCTGCCAAGTTCTTTTGCGGTTTATTTTCAAGAATAGTTATATCAGGATTTTCATCATCGGAATATTTCTTTGTTGTGGTAAGCAATCTTCTTTCTGTGAACAATATGATATAAGCGCTTTACTTATTACATGAAATATCAGTATGTTTGTGTTGATCATATATCGTAACAATACAATCGATACACACTTCTGAAAAGTGTCTACCAAAACGGATATAACAAATCGGATGAATATCTTTAGCAAACTCATATAACTCAAAACAAGCCAATCCAGTCAACTACACAACTTATTTTTCAAACTTTCATTGGTTTGATCAAGAACGCTGGGTTTATCATATATATGATATATCCCATGAATAACCATGGTTACAGGATACGCTCGTTCATAATATGGTTTGTCAATACCAGTGAACATTCCGGGTCTGCATTTTCGACTCAGTTTTTATTTTTTTTATTTTGAAGGACATGATCATGTTTGTCACGGATAATCCAAGTATTATTGTATGCTTCTGCTAATAAGATAAATGTCATTTTGAGATTATGTCTTTGATTGTCGTGATAATAATCGTCGCAACTCCTTGTTTGTTCATTGTAGCAATGATAACATTGCTGTTGCGTATCTTAATAGCGATTAATTAAGATTATACAACAAGTTATGTTACAAGCTTTGGCAACGTTTGAAGATACGGACGATGACAATCCGTCTCTTTTCCACTAACAATTGACAAAATTAGATCAAAATTACCTCACGAATACGGAACAAAACAAACTATCAGAACACACATGTGAGACAACTAAAAACGATTATATCAGATCGTGAAAACAAAAACGCTGTCAAAAATAACAGTAGTGAAAGTGAAAGTAGCGGGTGCTCCTTCAGCCCTTAATCGGAATAAAAATATTACAGCAATGAAATATTTAAGTGATCTATTGATATTTTGATCAAAATATTGCGTTTCTTACTTATTTTAGTCAATTTGTCAGTAGAAAAAGAGTCGATTAGCACATTTTGAAGGGTCAAACCTCAAGTGATCCTTTAAAATCATAAAATTTGACCGATTTTCATCATTACTTTTAGTAATATTTAAACAACAAATTAACAAAAAATCAGCAGAAATATATATATATATATATATATATATATATATATATATATATATATATATATATATATATATATATATATATATATGTGTGTGTGTGTGTGTGTGTGTGTGTGTGTGTGTGTGTGTGTGTGTGTTTAAGAAACTTTTATTATACGATTTTCTTTTCGATGATATTTTTTTATTTTTACTATAAATATACCCTTCAATTTGAAGAATTAGATAATCTATGTTAATCCGATCAAAATCAATACATGAATACGCATAATTCGGAATCCGATCTTCATTATACATACTCATAATATTATGTTCTCTCCGCACATTTTTTAACTGCTCCTGTGTCAGCAAAATATCTTCATTGCCGTAATCATCAAAAATTATGTCAACACTAAATTGTTCTGCCCGACTGAGGGCAGTGTCAATATTGCTCTGATGGCATTTTCAAGTACCTCTTTAATGTATACAAAAGCCCTCAAGTGCTAGTACATTATATCATATACCCCTTAGAATAATTCGTAAATCGTCAACTTGATTAAAAATAGTTAAGATTTTACGTAGAGATTTATTGATAATTTTCCAAATCTTAATATCAAGAAGGTGTGCGCTTTGATCATCAAACTTAGCAGCAGAGAGGGCGGATCAAACGTCTCTAATTGGGTTGGATTTTAAGCAAAACATTTTAAGTCTCCTTTTGCCAAATGGAGCCTTAACGATTTTAGAGCCCTATTTGCCAAATTAGGGGTCTCTCAAAACAGAAAAAGGGGGGTTATGAGATCACTTCAATATTTCTTTTTTTTTAGAGACCTTGGAAGCTTCTATGATGGCCTTTTTGTACAGTAATAACGGGAATGGGATACTTATTTCATGAAATCAATGTGTCTACTGACGACGAGACTAACGGTGTCGATTCGGTCCTCAGAGACGCTATCACCCCCTCTGCTGCTATGGGTTAACCAAATATTTTATAAAGTCCGACACGACATCGCGTTCGAGGATCTGCTAAATTTATCGTAACAAATCCGTGTGGGATTGACTGAGCGTGACTAAAGAAATTTCTAAATCGATTATGATCCATATCACCGCAGCACCAAGTTTGCCAAATATTTCGTAGCGTATGAGTATCAACTCCGTTAAACACACACAATACATTGCAGTTATCTCTGATCACTTTTGGTATTTGAGTGTACCGTTGAGTGACATATATCACATCAGTATTTTTATGCCTGCCTCTGGAAAATATCCTGGCAGGGTTCTTTTGATTGTCTAACATCACATCATCGTATGCGACTAAATTGTTAATACTTCCATCGATATCATCAATGCTCGGTGCGTCCTCGATATCGATTATAAATCTAATAACACCGCCCTCGTTGACAATCTCTACAGCTCTTTCGTAGTCATCGTCGTTGTTAAAACTTCCATCGGTCTGTGCTTCCTCGATCTCGGTTAGAAGCTTGCTGGCCGTCTCTATTGTTCTTTCGTTATAATCCTTTAACACTTCGTAACATCTCTGATCGTCTACACTCGGGGCTACTAAATACAACTTCTTCCATTTCATCCATCTCGTTATCAAATTAAGTAACAATTGTGTTTTGCCACTTCCAGATGGTCCGATTATAATCATTCTAATTGAATTCGGCAACATCGCATGGTGTTTAATAAGTTCCCGTCGTCGGGTAGCTGAATAATCAATTACATTCATGTTATTATATATAAATTATGGATCTATATTGTGTGAAGTGTAAAAAACGTATTGGCACAGATGACTTAACGACGATTACATCTAAAAGTAACCGATCAGCACTTTCCGGTAAGTGTGTACAATGTAGTACAAAAAAATTCAGATTTGTTTTTAAGGATTTAAAAAAACGAGGAGGTGATATCGCAGCCAAGCTAACTAAACTCCCAGGAACACCATGGGCGAAGTATCCAGGAGAAAAACATCTTCCAGGGTATAGTTATTGTGGACCCGGAACCAGACTCGATATCAGACTCGATGATCAAAACCAACCCCGACCCGGTGAATATCCAATAAACGCTATTGATAAGGCGTGTCATGCTCATGATGTCGCTTATAAAAGCAGCAATCTGCAACATAGACATATCGCAGATGTGAAATTGATTCACGCGTTGAATTCTATCACTGATAAATCCTTCAAAGAAAAATTAACTTCATGGTTAGTAAAATCGGCAATGAAAAGTAAATTGATGTTAGATGCTGGTAATTAATAACAACATGGAATCTATGTATTATTCTCCAAAAGGATACTGAAGGGGTAAGGCATCAGTCAGTAAACTCGCTAGCGCCGCAAAGGTGAAAAATACCACTGCAGCGGATTGGTTATCCAAACAGGCGATATGGCAAATTTATCTACCGCCTCCTAAACAAATTAACTATTCGCATTTTGATGTGACCGTCCCTAATGAAGTTCATCAGGCTGATATATTATTTCTGCCATATGATGGTGGTTACAGCTATGCCTTAAGTGTAGTTGATGTTGCGAGTCGATACAAACAATCAGAACCGCTAAAGACAAAATCATCAACTGAAGTGGCTTCTGCGTTTGAAAGAATTTATCGCAAGGGTCCTCTGCGTTGGTCAAATCTATTACAAGTTGATCCTGGTAAGGAATTTCAGGGTGCAGTTCTATCAACAATGAAGCATCATAATGTCACTATCAGACGAAGGCATACTGCACTACATCGTGATCAGGCAATTGTTGAACGATTTAATCGTACACTTGCTGAGCGGTTATTCGGATATCAAAACGCGAAGGAATTTATTCAGGACAAACGATCTCGTGAATGGGTCAAGAGATTACCAGCTGTGATTACCGCGCTGAATAATGAGATTACTCGAACAATCAACTTGAAACCTAACAACGCAATTAAAAGGAAGTATATACCAGTAAAACCGCAAAAAGATTTTTCAAAACAACCAATACTCGGTAATGTCACTGTTAGGTATTTATACGAACCAGGAGAGCTTGAAGGTGGCACAAAAAGGGCTACTGATCCTATTTGGAGTGTCACCGCGCATAAAATATCTAGTATAACACGATCTACGGGTAGACAAGCAATCTATAGTTTGGATTTGACCGCTCCTCAGCGTGGGTTTATTCGTGAACAACTGCAAGTGATACCCGAGGACACTCAATTACCACCGCGTGGTCTTAACTAGCACCTCTGTGTCTATTGAATTCAAGACAAGTCAGTATCACATTATCTCTAGTATGACCTACGCTGCTATCTTTTCTGTCTACGGTAAATTGTTGAGAATCCTTATCCGACCAACACCAACTCATTATACAATTGCAACTCGCGCAGTGATTATTCTGTTGCTGCTTCAGCGTAAGTATTAATTCAGCATCAATATCAAATTCTCTATTAATTTTTTTTTCCTGTTGTTTATAACCAGTGAGTTTTTTACTGATCATGTCAACGCTGACAATATCACTTATTGTAATGTCGTTATCATCTAAAACAAGTTTTTGAAACCGATTTATTCTTCGTAATCTGGATACTGCGAGATAAACTAAATTTGACCACTCGATGTGATTATCCACCATCCAAACAAATGTATCTGATATAGTCAATCCCTGTGAAGAATGTATCGTCGCTGCGTATCCTAGCGTCCATGGGGATTTATCAGCGCGTAATGCATCTTCGACGACGCTAATATCAACCAGCACAATATCATTTAACACTAAATTCTGAACTTTACTTATCATGGTTCTTTCACAAATTTTACTCTTTGGTGTATCAGAGACTCTATCGAGATTGAATTTAACATTTTTCCAGTGCGTAATTTTCGATAATCTCACGAACTCCTTCATGCTATAATTAAAACACGTATTTAAAAAAATAATTTATGTATAATGAATCATTGCAAATGGCTTATGATTGGATCAGTAACCCCGTGTAACAAATCATGCAGAAAGGAGTTCTGTGGATATCATATGCAAAGTTTTCGACGTGGAAGCCTTGGTCCGATTCCTTGTATAAGATGTGGGGTTGGTGTGAGAGGAATATCACAGTTGTGTCTCAGTTGCGGTGGTAAGAGATACAGAGAGTTGAAGCGCTATTATGATAAGAGAGCTAAGAACTCCATCAATGACACTGACAAAATCATAAGAACTCCTCAAGACTACATCGAAAGATTTCCAAATGTAATCATTCGACCAAACAATGAATTAGACAAATAGTATTATGTATACAAATGAACCAAGAATTCCGACCACACCCTGTGATTCCAAACTATGAGGCATCTAGTGATGGTATTATCAGAAACCGTAGATTGAAGAAACCAGTTGGTGTTGTGAGTAATCAAGTGTATTTGAGGTTTCGCGCTGGAGGGAAGAATTATTACTGCCATCGTTTCGTGTATGAAAGTCATAACGGATTGATCAAGGATGGTTTTGTTATCGATCACATTGATTCCAATCCTAAGAACAATTCTTTGTCAAATCTGCAGGTTGTTACACAAAGCGAAAATTTGAAACGAGGAAAATTGGACAATACTCGAAAAAAGCGAGACCCGTAAGATCTTTTAATACAAGAAATAACGAGGAAATAGTATTTCAATAAATAGCTAAGGCTGGTAAGTATATCGATATTTGTCCACCTTCTGTTCAATGCGTTGCAAAGGGAATTTGCCGATCTGCGATTTCAAAAAAGACCGGACAAAAAATTAAATTCGTTTATGTATAGACGCCCATCTCTCTGGGTTCATTTTTGAAAAATATATTTTTCATATTAGAAGTATGTAATTATCAGTAATATGAATTCTCAAAATATCAATGATGTTATAACCGAAATTTTAGTTTTGAAATCTCAGGGGATTTACATATCAGATAGTTTAGACTGCGATCAAATCATGTCCGACTTCCAGGATATTGAATACGGCGCTATGAATAACAAATATGTACTACCCAAACAATATGCCCTCGTAAAACGAATTCAGAATTCAATTCGCGATTCCCTTCTATGCTGTGACGACGTCAGTAAGTTTGTCCCGTTATTTACTATCGTGGATAAAATAAGAAAGGAATTAGGGAAGGAATATGAAATAAAAAGAGTATTTTTTCAAAATCAGAAATATAAGATTGTTAATTGAACAAAATGAAAAACCCCTTTCGGATAATTGATAGTAAAATACTTCTGTTAAAATTTTTACTACAAACATGTATAAATAATCCATGGACGGTATCATTAGTGTTTTACGATAAGAAAGTTGTAAAATTTCGTAGTAAAATATATTTTTATTACTGAAATAAATTTTTAGTCATTATTGACTGATTTTGGCCGTTTTTGATTGATTTTGGCTATTTTTTGACTGATTTTGGTTATTTTTTGACTGATTTTCAGTAGGGTCAAATGGTCGATTTTGCATGAGATTTCTCGTAGACTTTTCACTTAAGAATGACTTTGAGTAAAAAAAATCATAAAAAAATCACAAAAACTGACTAAAATCGGTTTAAAAAAAACGACTAAAAAACGACAAAAACGACCAAAAATGACTGTTGGTTTCAGTAGGGTCAAATGGTCACAAAAACTGACTAAAAACGACTATAAAACACCAAAATCAGTCAAAAATACACTAAAAACTGGGCTGGTTTCAGTAGGGTCAAATGGTCGATTTTGCATGGGATTTAACGTAGACTTTTTCCACCTAAAATTATTTTCGGGTGACAAAATCACTGCATTTAGATTGAAATCTCTTCACTAATTGGAAAATTGTTTACGATTTTTAATAATGTTTAATGAGTCATTAACGACTAGATTGGCTCGTGAGTGACTAGATGCGATTAAAAAATTTATACCAATCGCGACTCTGTCAGGAATAAACTGCAAGCTAGACAGAGTTTACAAACGGATTTTGCTGCGGGATCTAAAGAGTTGTTTAAACCAATAACCACAGCAACAAAGGGGGCAATATCAGCTACTGAGCGTGCTATATGGGGGAATATCCCAGAAACGGGGGAAAAAAGAAAAGAAAAACCTCTTTTTGGTGAACTTGAAAAAATAGCTGATGTTGATGGTACATTTACGTGGAACCTAGCATCAAAACAGGGCGTTTCAGCTCCGTGTCATATATTTGTTGCACTACAGAATAGAGCGCGATTAAAATCTGAAGAACGCAACCATATGATATTTGATCAATTAGGTGTCAGTGATGTCTCGCTGAGAATAAACGGATAGCAGGAACTATCCGAGGATATACAACTGAATTACGATGCCAACCAAATAGCACGTGTGTATCATCGTCTGTTGTCATATATGGCGCGTGATCAAAATGTTGATACTGGTCTACAAATATCACAGTTGGATTTTAAAAATCTGTATCCGATCTATTACTTTTCGCTGGAACATCTTGATTTAACAAGACAATCCGTCGTTGATATACACTTTAGAGCTCGTGTAGCCCCTGGCGGTGTTGGTTATAGAGCGGATGCTGTCATTCTCAGCGATAAATCAATGCTACTCGAAGGTGTTGGTGGACGAATGAGAGTAATTGATGCACCAGTGGAAAATATGTAACAATTAGATCAATCTGTTATTGTATAATGAAATACAGTCGTATTAGTGTTGCTTTAACTCCCGGTCAACTCAAGAAATTGCAATCGGAATCGGCTAAAAAATGCGGCAATACAATAACATTGAAACCCAACCAGATGACTGGCGGGGCGAATAAATTATCGCTGACAACTCGTTAAGTAAAACACTTCAATGATGCTTTCAAGGATAAAACAGGCGTTCAGATCTCTCTCTCTCTCTCTCTCTCTCTCTCTCTCTCTCTCTCTCTCTCTGCGGCTGCTATCAAAAATATGATTAAAACCGGCGGTATATTTCCATTGTTAGCTGCATTACCAGCGTTGATTGCGGCAGCGGCACCAGCGGTGGCTAAAGCGGCGGCGTTAGGATCCGTTGGTACCGCTGCAGGAATGGCGCTAAAGAAAGCAACTGGAAGCGGGTATTAAAAAAAAGGGAAAGGGTCTAATACTACCAGGAACCCCGTTCATGGTACAGCGGAAAAGGCCTGAGAATCCCATGAACAGTTTACTAACTCGGGAATCTTCGATTGTAGAGTCTTTGACTCCGTTGTCCAATTTTTATTTACTCAATGCTGCTAAAAAATTGGCGATTAAAAATTTCAGAGGTGTCTTTATGAAAGATCAGTTACCGGCACAACCAAACAGCGCTAAAACCGGTATAATTAATCTCGATAACAACACCGGACCTGGTACTCACTGGGTTGCATACGCGATTGATCCACGTGCAATCGTTTATTTCGATTCATATGGATTAGCGCCGCCGAAGGAATTTATGCGTTATATAAACCGCTTAAAAACTCCTCGCTGGTATTCCACGCTACCAACACAGCAAATGAATGACCCACCAATATGTGGCAACGAAGTCTTGAATGTCCTTGATGCTATTTCAACATCTGGAAAACCACCACATATTGTCGTAAATGAATATACTAGCAGTCGCTGGTAACGACGAAGTCGTCAACGAAAAGATTTTAGAGAGAGATTATATAAAATAGCATGATTGATATTTGGGGGAGATCTTTATCAGCGCTGATGAAACCAACCGGTGATATAAAAAAAATAATCAAAGATGAAATAGCTGAGACGTTGAACCTAACAAGTGTTGATCCCAATGAAATAGTTGTATTTCAAGATCGTCAGGGTAAATTAAAATCTAGTAATGTTTCCCTGGATGATATTTTAGTTAAACAACAAGACGCAGTACAGGATACTATCGCGTTATTTTCCGATCAGGGCAAACTCAAACCCGGCGTACTCGTTTCGTCGTTTCGACGATTACAGATAGATTAAAACTCTCAACGATGAGTTAAAATTCATACAAAGTTTTTTTGGTGATCCAGCGACATCACCGAATTTATCATTAATAAAAATCTCTATGTACAATACTAAGACTGTCAACGATGAATTAAAATCGATTATGGCTTTCTTCGGCGAACCAGCGGTAATATCACCGATGCTCACAGAGATAAAAAAAATTCTATGTTGGAACTAGCAACACTTCAATCTAGAATTGAAGAATACGGAAAACAGTTTTCTGTTTTTCGTAAAAATATTATAGATAAATTTATCGGAACCACGTTGGATAAAATTGAAATAAAACTCCCTGATATTAAAAAATCCATCGATGAGACGAAAAACTTTATCGAAGCAATCAAAGATGATTTTCCGAGGATGATAACAATCATTGAAAAAACAAAAATCCCTCATGAAAGAACCAATAACGTAGTATCACGATTCAACACGGATCATTTGCGTGGACACCTACAAACAACAAATTAGATATCACTGCAACCGTCAAAGGTATTTATCGGTTAACACTAGTGACACCGACTCAATTTAATATATCATCGTCTAGTTCATCTGGGGTCAACAATACGATATCAACAATCATCGATAAGGATACAACCGAACAATTCACGATAGCATCAACTGATAATAATTTGGCTTGGGTTTCAGTATCATGGTATGTGGAATTCGTAGCGGATTTGAGTAAACAACTAAATTGAAATCGTAAACTGATTTGGAAATAAAATGTCGTCATCAACGGTACCTTCGGTATCTCAATATCGCTATGATCAGGCCAGAGAGTTTCAGACTAAACTCAAAACTCTCACTGAGGAGTATCAAGTAAAAATAAAAAAATACCACCGAAGAATCACCGCAGTTGATGTTACCGTGTACTGTGTGAGTGGTGTAATCATCGGAGCTGGTATAATACTATCCCCGGTGACAATGATTGCCCCGATAGTTGTTCCAATTTGCATATCCGCGGCGATAACAATCGCTGGAATAATTTCGATAATAACAAAAAAATATCATCATGCAGCCAACGCAAACTGCAAGATTACATAATTAAATTTCATGTTGTATCAACCGCGTACTCGCAATTATCATCGATGATATCGTCGTCGCTCGATGATACAATTATATCAGATAGTGAGTTCTCAGCGATGGTAAGTATTTATGATTCCGCGGTATCAAAATTAGAAATACAACATGAGTATAATAACAATGACAACACCACAGGAACTACTTCAACAAATAGTGGAGAACACAAACCCAGTACAAACAAGCATGATATCAATAACATCAACCAATCCTGAATTCAGTGTGAATTTCCCTATTCCGATTCCCGTGAAGGAGATCGCGTTAGCAAAACTACGAGTGTATCACAGTTGGCCTAATATTAGGTCGGTAGCATTTGGCGGTCAACAACCGAATAATTCTTTGGTGTTCGCGAATAAGAATAAAGAAGACGGAACTCCAGACTGGAACGTTGTTTCGCTGCCATCTGGGTCATATCAAATCGAACCAATCAATGCTGAATTTCAGCGTAGAATAAAATCCATCACTGTAACAGTTCATGAACCAACACTACCATCTGCCATTGAGATAAACTCGCCAAGTTATGTCGTAGATATTTATCAGAGTTCTATAAGAACCTTACTAGGATGGCCTGAAATACCACCTCGGACAAATACCCGAACCACAAAAATCTGATTATGTCACCGACAGAATAAAATCTGATAATCCAATAAAAAGTTATAATGAATACGATAAGTCAAAATTTTTCACTGAAATAGACGATGGCGTTGATAGATATTATCAAACTCGACAAGATGAAATCGTTAAAAATTTCACAGCGATGACTAATGATTTTGCGTTGCTGTTAGTATCTCTCGAGTCTGGTACTCTCACCCGAGATGAATTTATCAGTGTTGTAGAAACATGTAATAAAATCATCGACGACATGGAAACATATAATCTAGAAATTATTCAAGAGGTATTAGGTGACAGTAATCCTAAAACAAGAACAGAATTTGCAACGAAGTATAATATAGACATAAGATATATTCCTTATTTCAAGATTCCAGGACATAATGTCCCAGTGATAAAAGAATCTCTTAGACACGCCATCGATGAAGGTTTCAAAAAAATTCATGACGCATGGAAGAAATCACCACAATCACAAAAAAACAACAATACTCAAACAAAATAACGACCCAGACGGAGGCGGCAGACATATCGCGCCGCTAAATGTGAATATATCCTCAGTGATTGCATTGAATTTAGTATGTGATGTTATCGAAGGAAGCTATCAAATAAATCTCGAGCGATCAAATCAAGCTCAGTAGGGATATATTCTATATTCATTTGCACCAACAGCTCCTCCAGGATTTCTAATTATTGAGGATCCAACTAATTCAGTCTATATGCGATGTCATAATAACTCATTAACCAGAATTAATTTTAGACTCACTGACCAGTCTAATAATCTGATTGATCTACAAGGTGAGGTCCTACAAATTAGTCTGTTTGTGAAATCGTAGTCATCATAGAAGCTTCCAAGGTCTCTAAAAAAAGTGATCTCATAACCCCTTTCTTATTTAGTTTTGAGACCCCTAATTTGACAAATAGGGCTCTAAAATCGTTAAGGCTCCATTTCGCAAAAGGAGACTTAAAATGTTTTGCTTAAAATCCAACCCAATTAGAGACGTCTGATCCGCCCTCTCTGCTGCTAACTTTGAAATGTATTCTTGATAATAATGGATTATGACATCGTAAAGAATTGGGATTAATGATTGTATAATCAAATATCCAGGAGGTACATGAGACATGAGCTATATATATATATATATATATATATATATATATATATATATATATATATATATATATATATATATATATATATATATATATAAGATCTACTTGATACCTGTCATTAATTACATCACATACATATTGAATGCAATAAATGTTGTTATATTAAAGATTCCTGATGAAATATGACTACCTCCACCATATGGATTATTGTTATGTTTGATAAAACGTGCAGGCCGAGTTTTTTCTCCATAACTCAACGATTTTAGGAAGGGATTTTTTTTTATAAAATTGTTGACTGATTTCTTTAGTTGATTTGTTGCAAGTGGTCGTATTGCATATGTTGGTAATCATTTTTTAGTTATTTTATTTTTCTTTTAGACATGCTCACTTTTATTGTATTTTCGAATATCTTCTGAATTCAAAACTTTTTTCTGATTTATCAAACCTTTTTTGCTAACGAATTCGCCAATTACTATATTCAATGTCTGATATAACCTGATTTAAATGTTGTCTTGTTTCAATAAATTGTTGTTTTAATTCTTCAGAGTAATTTTGTTTAATGTTTAAAAAATACATATATTGTATGTCGCCAAATATACGTATATGTTCAAGTCTAATTTCTTCTGGAAAAGTATTAAATAATCAAAACTAAATAAGGTCAGTATTGTATGGTAATTTTTTACCATCCGATCCAATAAAGTAGGATAGTTCATTAATTCGTCGAATAGTAGAACGGTAACAGCGATAGCAGCGGATGCATGATGTACAATTAAATTATCTACAACTACACGTCTGTGATATTTGTTTTACTTTTGCTGTATACTTATCAACAATATCTTTAGTTTCATTTGCCATTCACGCACCTGATTGTACCTGTACTGATGCACGTTCATTAAGCAGCTAATTATATTTAATTAGGTTGTAGCTTAGCGGTTAATTCAAGACACCAATAATAAATCAAGCCGTCTGTTTATTTTAGATTCCACTTCAAATGTTACTTCGTTGACTTTGCCAAACATCACTAACATAAATCCAGATGATATCGTTCAATTTAGTCATTCGGATATTTCATCACTAATGATTCTATTTACATTTTCGTGCGATATTTCGTCAGTTGCCCCAATTTATGAGGTGGTTTGGTTGATAAAAATACAGCGTTAAGTACAACATTTGCTTCACGGCAATATATTGGCGGATCAGTTATTGTCTGTGTTGGTAATGTTGAATACTAGATCGGAATGAATTTTGTATATAACATACCTTGTTTCGGCGGAGGACATCCGTACGAATCAAACTAAACAGATCCACGTGTATTAATTGTGTATGCAACCAAATGAAATCTTGGACCAGAACTAATATCGAGCTTAATGATGATGGTTTCAGCTTCATTGTGCTGGTTAGTTATTTGATCAAGCATAAAATCGCCTCTGAATTTGTTTATATTTTATCTTTCGGCAGCATAAATTAAATCAAAATTAGAGATTGGAAGAATATATTTTGTGTCTAACGAGGTATTGTCTCGGGAGGTTTGAGACCTCTCCATATCGATGAGTTCCTGGTAAATTTAGTCCTTTCCTTTTTTTAATTCTTGACCTGTTGTTTGCTTTACTAGTGGTAGCTGTACTGACAACACTTAAAGCAGCTGCTTTTGTGACAGCTAGTGCAGCAGCGGCTATTAACGCAGGTATAGATGCATGAACTCGAAATATTCCACCAGTTTTCGTCCTATCTTTAATGGAACGTGGAGAAAAATGGAGTTAAATTCCTGTTTTTGGTTCTAAAATATCCATGCTGAGGTCTATTTAATGAGAGTTTGTGTGGACCACTACTAGCAATTTGATCACTTTTTAATGTTAGTTTTGTTCCGCATTTACTTACAAGATTTGATTGTAATTTTGTTACCTGACAATTTGTTTAACCGGAGTCAAGGTTACCTTAACGTGACTATATGACATTATATCATGAATTTTTTAATTACATTTTCTCTACTGGAGCACCAATGCTTCTCATTCGTCCACCAATACCTTCAAGTAATATCGATTTATCACATGAGTATAACGGCCACTACTCTGTAATTGTGAATAGCAACAATACTTATATTTATGCGAGCTTGTCAACGACAGTTTGCCTTGTTAAATCAAGATGTTCCAGTGAGAAGTAATAAATCAGATATAGATTTGTAAAATCTAACTGTAATATTTGCAAACCAGTATCTATATTTTGATCACGAAATATAAAAGTTATAAAATGATGATATGCACGTGCTACATGAATTTGATCAAACTTTAGTAAAATATCTTCAGATGGTTCTTGTGGGCCTTTTATTCTTAAAGAAACCTCAGAAACACCAGGTGTGTAAAATATCACATGGCTTTGTTCTTCAGTATCGATTTGAGCTGAACTTAGAAAGCAATAAACACATGCCGTTGTGCAGAAACACCTTGTTGTGATGCAATATGCAATGTAAATAAATCATTAATATGATATCTGTGATCACGGCCAACCATGATAAAACTGATTTACCACCTTGATCAATAAAAGAAAGTAAAATTTGTTCTTCAGAAATTGTTGGAGTCATTACCGGCATGCACAGTGCGAGTTTTGATAACATTACTTTAGCAGCATCTAAAACACGAGCGACCCGCCAAATAGCTTCATTGTCAATAGCTTTTCTTACATAAATATTGTATGCTTGGCACCTAAAAAAACTTTTCAATATTTCTACCAAATCCGAAGATAAGTGACAGTGGAATTTCACATTACAGTCTAATACCCTTTAACACTGATTGACGTGTGTGCAGCTATCATTCATCGATATTACTGCATTTCTCTCTGCAGATTCGTCAGCGTTTCGTACATTACCAATAGTTACGGTATGTTCGAAATGGTTCGTTGTGTATTTGGCAAACATAATTGATGGAACTATTATTCTTGTATAATCATCAGAATAGCTTGCTAAACATAATATTGGTTTAGCAACATTGACGCTTTTCTGAATTGATTCAATCTTTCTTGCACCAGTCATGTATGTAGCACTATTAAATAATGTAATAATACCGTTATTAACAAAACCAACCTTATCATCATACCCATATGGTGTATTAATAGAGTCGACTGTTTCAAGTTCACCTTCTACTTCAATAAATACTTCAGCGGGTAAGAAATATCTACTTGAATCCTAAACATGAAGTTCTCATGATTCATAAGAATGAAATTGATAATCACGCACAGATTCATCTTTGAGTACTTGCGCATCCATGTCGAATGATGGATAAGATATACGTTTAAACATTTTATTATATTTGCTATCTTCTAACACGAACACCACTTCCTGCTATCAGACTAGAAGCAATATTTTTCTGTTTCACCAGCCAACGCAGTTAGTTTTTATATTTTAACCGTGATTTTATTTCTTTACCAACATTTGCAGGCACAACTGCAGTGCTTGATAGTTTTAGTGGTTGAGGTATGTTTTCGTCGTATTAGTCCTTAATTGCTGAGAACGCTTTACCAGCAACATTACCAATAGCACCAGGAGCCTAATCACAAACAACGTGAATAGTTTTCATTCCTTTTTGCTTTGCAATCGGTATTGCTTTTGAAGCTATCCTTCTGAATAAACCCTGAACAACATCATCGTAGATCGCTTTATAAGCAGGTTATCGCGAAGTTATCACTGTGACCATAATCGGTACACGTTGAGCAGTATGTACAATCATCTAATTTGTTATTTATTTAGTCAATGTGATAGTCATCAACGATTTCATCAATGAGAGTCCGATAATTATTAATGTACATGATACATCCTGTACAAAATCCTTGACAAATATCAGAATTATTTCCAGCACGTTTACGGCCAATCAGAATTTGTAATCGTTCAGAAAGAACGTTTTTAGGACAAATATCAAAACCTTTTCCAGTTGTTGAAATCGAAACTTTCATGAAGTACTTTTTTGAAAATGTACTATAATCTGAATCAGTTTTATCGATTTTATATTGTCCCTTAAAAGCTAAATGTACAAATTTTAAGCTAATAAGTAGGTAATATATTAACTGTAACATATTTAGATTTTAAATATCTTATTTTTCCAAAATCTGCAGAAGATTTTGCTGCGTCATCCATAGTACTAATTTTTAAAAGACATTCAAGGGTCCAGTCGACGGTGTTGTTGTTTTTTTCTTTTCTTTTTTAATCCTTTCAAGTAGAACAAAAATTCTTTTAGATCCAGAATCTTGCTGAGGAAGCGAAAGATCTTAAGGAGTTGATAGAAGTGAAATTTGAGAAATTTGAGATAAATAAGTTCTTCTCTTAGTAATCTTTTTTTATTATCTTGATCACCCTTTCCAATACCACCTTTTTTATGACGAGTTCTAAAGATCATCTTACGATAATCAATATCAGACAAACCTTGATAATCAGGTGATAAATCTGACGAATAATTAGAATCATTGGCAGCGTATTAAGCAAATCCATCATCACTCATATTTTTAAATTTTTTCATAAGTTCCAGGCTTAAATTTATCAAATAATTGTGGAAAAGATGGAAGAATACTTTTCTCTTGTTTGTTGTTTTTGTTGTTTTTGTTCTTTCTTTCGTTGTTTTTGTACTTTAATTTCTTGATATTTTTGGTTTTCATATTGATTATACACATCGTTACATCCTGGTTACACCACGTACATTTAAAATAATTTAGGAACAGCAGGCCTGTGCTTTTTCTAACTGATGTAGAAAAATCCCGCCATTGACCCTCTTGTAGAAGCATGGGAAGGGCACTAGCCCGAAACCCCAGCCCCTGATTTCACATCTAAACATGTTTTGGCCTACATCAGCAAAACTTATAGCTGATCACTACATGCTTGCCCACCAACCCTCAATAATAATCAAGCTGGCGCCCCTATCTCTATCTATGACAAAAGTGTCAACCCTGCCGTTTTAAATGGTGTGGACATCTCCAGATGTGATCAAGAGCAACCCTGTATGGTGACCACCTCCCTGCTCCACCCCAACCACCCGTTTCAAAGGTCAAAAGATTTATATATCATGCTGCAAATCTTGTGTTTTGTGAAAATAATGGCTGTATTCGAACAAAAGTGAAGACATTTTTATTTTTATTGATAAATATCATGAGCAGATTGATACTTTTGAGGAGGTGCAACTAGAGACATAACTTTTTGTTTGTATTGACCGATTTCATATAGCAACATCTTTTAACATAAGACTTTGCTTGTAAGGATTTTAGTTCTTTTTTTAAATTTATTTCTACAATGAAACGTATATTTTTGTGTGGCCTCGGCAAGTTTGATTCTAGTTCGGTAGCGAACCTTGTATCTAAATTTCGATTGTCACTTAGGGTTTTCGGGATTTTTAATTTTAGGGTTACATTGCAAGTGAATGCCTAAGAATTGGTCAAGCAATTTATTCTTCTGAAACTGCTTTCTTTTTTAATAATTTCACATGTTTTACCCCAGCTGGGTGCATTGGTTATAGGTTTATATTTTCTACCAAAGGATAAAAGGCTAACTTGAAATATAAACGACAATCATGAGGACATAGAAGAAAATAAGATGAAACCCAACCATCAGGGATTTGACTAAAACCCGTCTGGATGCAAGTCATTTTAAAGACAATATAATCATTGTGTAAACATCTGATTGTGTTGCCTATGAATAACATTATTTCCATGAAATTCTCTCTCTCTCTCTCTCTCTCTCTCTCTCTCTCTCTCTCTCTCTCTCTCTCTCTCTCTCTCTCTCTCTCTCTCTCTCTCTCTCTCTCTCTCTCTCTCTCTCTCTCTCTCGTACCACCACAGGAGTTATTAAGTAGAATTCAACCTTTTGCATCACATAAGAATGGTCTATATTATGCAATTTGGCATGTGCTTCGATTTATATTGTTTATGTAACGCGTGCTTTTTTTAATGTCTTCATATATCAAATATGTTATTGTTTGTGTACATAGTGAAACATTTAACAAGATTAGTACCTGTATACATTGTATTGTTGAGAGAGGTGGAGCAACAAGTGACAATACGAAATGTATCCACTTCACGAGTCACATATTTCCTCCTATTCTCGTATCTTTTTAAAAGAACAGATTTTCTTTTTATTATATATTTTTTAAAGGAAACACTCCCTATACGCAAGCATTTTTTCTGATTTCATGAGGTTAACAACTGTATTACTGCATTGATCTTAAAGAAGTTTTAAACATTTACAATAATTTAGGACAGTGACTTCTATAAACGTACCTCATACAAACAAATTTTAAAACTGTTATTCTGTCAGATTAATGGCCGTTTTCATGCTTCTTAATTGAAGTTTGCTTGCGTGGACTGATACACTGGGCAGTTTTTCGGTAGCTGTGGAATCATTACATAGCTGACTGATCCAACAGACTTGAAAGCGTAACCGTTCGAAAAAGAATTTTAATGATTATAAGTTTATTTGTTATGAATGTCCATGGGGTTTGTTTGTTTGTTTATGTCTGCGTCAAAAAGTAAACGATGTGCCTTAGCGAGATTGTAGTCGAGTTTGGTAATACACGCTGCACCCAAATTTCGATAGTCACTTAATTAGGTTGATAATCAACACACTCCCGTCCCCGATTTCTTCGTCATACATGATAATGAGATTACTGTGAGTTAAAATCCCCAAATAAGTAAATTTGAGTATTATATCTAATCCAGATTCAGCCCCCCCCCCCAAAAAAAAACCCCACTAATATTGAACAAAACAATTCGTGCAAGTCAGGCCATGGCAATTTTACGGTTAACTTGGAAAACTTGTTGGTTTTTTTTTTCAGAACCTAATACAGGAAACTAACTTGTTTGGGGGTGGGGGTGGGTTGGGACAAGATATTTATATGGCACCTTCTTTTTGCTTACATCAATGAACCTTGCCGGCATAGTTAAAGATTTGTTCGCCTTAACAGGAGGATAAGGATGAAGGGGTAATGAAAACGGGATGAAAAATGAATTAGATGAATTAGGCACAGAACGAAAACGACATGGCACCAAAAAAAAAAGTGGCATTAGTATGTTCATCCTTAGTGTTGAGATATCAACGTTTATGCCACGAATACATTTCAATATCACATTGTGAATTATATAACAAAGCCGGATGTTACAATGCTTTATTGTTATACATAATCTTCAAGTAATGAAAAATATATTGTAACCATTCTGAAAAAAAAGTTCTTTAATTGGAATGAATGCATTTCGACAATTTACTGAAATTGAAATTTTGAATAACTGCAAGACCAATTATATATGAGAGCTCATGTCTGCATCGCAATTCACATCCAAGATAAATTTCCCATTCCAAATCAAACGCTTTTGATCATTCCACAAAATGCGTCCATCATATTATCTGCATTTTTCACATTCACTTTTATGTGCTAATGACAATTACCAAGAATTAATATAGATTTTCTCGGGCTATGTTATTCACGATCTTTTATTGATGAGCTCCATGATATAAAAGCGTCCCTCACAGCAGTATACTGAAGAAATGTGAAGACTTGCCCATGTGGCGCACTAAGGATGAACTAGGATGTGTAATGAAATAAGGACCTTGAGTTAAACATCTCATTGATTCAACAAAGGGATTTACCAAGCGTAAGTTTAATAGTAGCGGAGATTTAATGTGTAAATATTTTAATTAACATTATGGCGTTTTGTAAATATTTGTAATTTTGTGGAGATGTTAAATGTAATCGCTGTTTATATTTATGTCAAGAACAAAGACGGGCAACGGGCCATTTCAGATTAAGAGTGTATTTGATTAGAAACATCTTAAATAAATTAGAACACGTCATATTTCATTTTTGATGTGATAACTCTACCTGTTTGATATACCATGATGATCGCAGGGAAGCATTTTATCGTTTACGTAGTTGAAAAGCACGCTTACATTTTATACAAGAAAAAAGAAACTGTAGTTTCCTGCAATCGTGAAATCAAATAAATTTAATGGAAATCGAGAGAAATTTTACAAATGTGTTTCAGCATATTGATATTCAATTGTCAAATAATGGTACTACGTATATATGGAACAGATATTTTTCTACTGGCACTCACGGGGATTTGCAAATAACTTGGGTTTTGAGTCAAAACATAAACCGAAAAAGCTACCAGAAGTTAGATGAATTTCATCCACAAAAATATTTACTAAATAGAGTCCCCAAGACGGGAAAATGTCCGATGTGCATTATTTGATATTTCCCTGCCTAAATCCATGTAAAACGTTTACTGTAAAGGGACTTGGATATGAAGACTCTCAGCAAAACCAGGTTTTCATATCTAATCGGATATGTGGATTCCAGTTATTGCTATGGAATGGTTTGTCGGGTTGATATGTGTTAGCTTCCACAGAAAGCTGGTCAAGTGTTTAATTGAGGTGATTATATTATCAAGGTTTAACATTTCCGGGACATAGTTGGTACTTGAATGATGGGAAAGAGATGTAGCTTTGTACCTAAGACAAAACATCGCATCTTCGCTAGCATTTCTACTGCAGACAAGTTGCATGGCTCAATTTTTGAATTTGATTATTAAGACGCAATTGAATACGCGATAACTGTGTGGTTTATGGATTGTTTGCAATATGCGTGGTAGCGCTGGACTTTTGCCGGAAGAGATGTTCTGGATATCAGAGAGATAAGGACGTGAATTCCTATATTAAAACATCGATATGGTACGAGATGTGCAAGAGAGAAAACATGATTGGTAGCAACAATCTTGATTTGAAAACCTCTTTTTACAACAACTACTAGAGTAGAAAGAAGTGCACCAGTCATATCCGACGGAAAAATTAAAAGGGGAAGAAAATCGTAAAATTATAAATATCAGCTGGGAGATAAGGTAAATATGAATACACGATTATGCATCAAACTTCAGAGTAAAGCGGGGAAAGGGGTATTTTTTTAATAAGAACAACGAGAGTAAAAGAAAGGTTGAAGAAGAAACGTTCGAAAGACAAGAGCAAACGTTAACGGGTTATAATAGAAGTATCCTTTAACTCCAAAGGTGTATTTGGTGATTGCACACGTTGTTATTTGGTGGTAATTAATGATGGGGTTTATGGAATGACAATCGGTAGTACCAATAGGACAAAATTTCGACATTATACGTCTAACAACAAAAACTCATGCATTAATGGGCAATCTGCAGACTCTAATTTGCAGGCAAATTCTGGTCGAAGTTTTGAAGAGAGTGACACTGAGATAGATGATGCATATCTTACGTCAAGATGCGTTTTACCAATTATCATAGACTATTCATCTAAAAAGCAGATTCATCGATTTTGTTTTAATCTGGCTCAATGAAATGCAATTTATCAATGTTATCATTAATTCCATGCTTTTATTTGACTAATATCAGGACGCCGTGATTGAATGAAATAATTTTAATTAGTTGTAGAATTCCTTCGAGGCAGTTAATTTCAAAGAGAATTTCATAGGGTAAAAGGGTTCCATATATACTGTCAAACACGGGTTCCAATTGCAAAAGAGTTATTGCAAAGGGTTAACACATATAGTATTTTGCCATAAATTTCAGGATTTATTGGTATCAATTGCGGCATGTGATACTTCTCTCTCTCTCTCTCTCTCTCTCTCTCTCTCTCTCTCTCTCTCTCTCTCTCTCTCTCTCTCTCTCTCTCTCTCTCTCTCTCTCTTATTACTGTATAAGGATAACGTTATTGTATGGCACAGTGAAAACCATTCATTTATAATAGCCAATGTATGTTACTGTGGTAGAGTTAAAGGTTTTGTTTGGATACATAAAGCCAAGCCCCAGTTTGTATTGTTCTGTGTTTAAATCTGAATTCAACCACCGCTAAAAGTAAAACAGTACGTTTATAAGCATATCTGATTCATTTACACTTTAATGAAAAACATAATTTAATATATCTTAGAATTAGCTTAAAATGATATTTAGAAATAAAGACTGTCCTTGAGATTTTTAACAATTCAATATATATATATATATATATATATATATATATATATATATATATATATATATATATATATATATATATATATATATATATTCAAACTTATTCTTCCGTTATACAAGACAATCGCAGAGATGGAATAGTTACTGACATGCGCACGCACAACCACACACACACATCACCACTATTATCCAGAGACTTCAGTCCATAATCTAACACTTTTGTGTATGCATAAATATTAAATCGTTATATATATGGAATCGCCAAACATCACGTCCCACATTCACCAAACTACCAAAGGACAAAAATCACCCTCAGATTTAATACTTACAAATCAAAAGCTAAACTTATAATTTGGCACGCGATAGAAATAAAAGTGCTATGAAAATCCCAGAATTCTAGACTAAACAAACAGATACTAATCTGATACTAATCTAACTCAGACGAATGAAAATAGTGTTCAAAAAAAAATTCAATTTAGTTTAATTTTTATATTGAAATAGTTTATTATCTCAATAACCATGCTACATACTCACAGTCACTGAACTATCTGAGCACAAACTATTGAACTCGGGAAACAGTTTACTGCCAACGTCACCAGGATATGTTCTCACTGTCATTGCACTGTTCGAGTACTAAATACTGAACTCGGCAAACACTTTATTGCCAACAATTGCAATAAAGTTCTAAATAAAATTGGCATACACAGAGTTTCTCCGTTCGATAAGTATCTATTAGACCAAACAGCAAAATAATGACACACTTGTTTTCATTCTAACTCCTGATGAAAAAAATCACTGAAACCGGATATGTACACAGCGTTTAAGAAGTCACCCAGGGTTAAACAACAAGGCAGTGATAGCGGTAAAAATTATTAATAACTTCTCTATATAGAACTCAGCATTCGACACATTATTTCTTGATACGTTTAATATTGTCCACTTTAAACAGGCGTACGTTGTATAGATCATAGTTTTAGAAAAATATTACTTGCAGGTCAACATGTTTACCAAACCTTTTAAACTTGGAAGTGTCTAGAAGTGATCTTGTTTAGGAATTTGATGAATAAATTCCATTAAGATGAAAGAGTACTTTTACAAAATGATTATGGGGACATTAGTGAGGTGGAAAGGTGTATAAAATTGTCTACACCAGAAGTACTCATTCTAGATCTTAATATCTCGATGGAATAAATTTAGTTGTGTAGAGTAATAATTCGATAAGACCTATTAATTTTAATGTATTCATTGGAATTACAAAGTGCTCATTGATTTTAGAATTGACACTTTTTTGGAATTACCGTGATTCATTCAAGGACATTCTGAATGATATCATTGTGATACAAAAATTAGCACATTAAGACACTGACTCATCGATACATTCATGATTATACTTTTTTCGGAAAACCGACTGAATTTATTCGAAACACTCAATATTTTTGAAATTGTGATAGAACTCATCTTATTTTATGAAGAAAACAAACTACTGAGTGACCGCTTATGTGGCCTAAGTGGTTAGGGAGTCCGTCTAGAATGCGGGATGTCGCGTGTTCGAGCACCGGCCGAGTAATACCAAAAACTTTTTAAAATGGTACTTGGAGCTGCCTCGCTAGGCGCTCAGCATTAAAAGTTTTAGTGTTAGGACTGGTCGACATGGTGTCAGAATAATGTAACTGGGTGGGACATGATGCCACATGTACGCGGCATGTTGTACCAGTGCTAGACTATAACTGCCTAAAGGCAGACATCATAGCGATTTGACTGAAAAACTGTTAAAGTTATTCAAGCATTCAAATCACACACACACACACACACACACACACGGGGCCCCGAGTGGCCGAGTGGTCTAAAGCGCTGTCCGTTACGGACCACTGCCATCTCACCTCTGTCTGCCTGTGTTCGAGTCTAAGATTCGGCAAATGTAGTTATGTGAGAAAGCTTGCCAGTAGCTTCTCGTGGGTCGGTGGTTCTTTCCGGGGTTTGTCCGGTTTCTTCCTCCACCATTAATACTGGCCGCCATGTATAGCCTATATTGTGCTGAAAAAATGGCGTTAAACCATAAAAAAAAAAAAACACACACACACGCGCGCGCGCGCGCGCTACACACACACACACACACGCTAGACTATTGATGTGATTGGATAGTTTCATATAAGACTTCCTTTAGTATTGCAAATATTTTCTTTAGTATTGCACATAACACAATTTCACATACCATATTTGGTTGCTGGATATTTTGTGCAGAAACTGTATTGGACAAAATTCACGAGGATGTATTTATTTTTTATTTTTTTTTTTTTAGTGCAAACATGTTCCTGCGAGGTATTCACAAGGTAGAGGAACACAGAAAGAGTTAATCCGAACCAGACAATCAGACACCATAACCTGGTTGGGTATATTGATGTAAACATGCCATACGATGATTTTGATAATGTACAGTATCTTGATATAGAAGTCAAAATTCGTACAAAATAAAAATTTAAACGTGGAAATATGGACAGACATGAACCTGCTGTTAAGAAGCTATATGGGTCTTTACAACAAAATTTCCTTAAAATATGTTAACTTGCGAAGATAAAGACACTAATGCGGATAAATACGATATAATGTATTTGATTCGAAGCATTTTATTTCTTTCTCTGCAAGAACACCGCAAAAAATCTCCTTTCATTCGTACAACGCCTATATTGGTCCACTTATAATTAGAATTACACAGCCACGGCAATTCGTGACTTATGTCAGGTCTTAAAGTAGTTTGACATCGCAGAAGTCCAAAAAAGAAATCATCATGAAATATCACTTCGAACATGATTTCAGATATTTATCCAGGAAATATACTCATTATTTCCTTCCAAAGATCCTCATAGCTTTTCTAAATTAATTCTGTTAAAACCATCGAGATGCTGGAGGGAAAGTGCCCAATTAAACTATAGGTTAACAAGATCGATTTGTATATACTACTGAGAGATTATACCGGGGTTCTTTGAAGTGACTAATAACATGTTTAGATTCCTTCCTCGTTTATCGTGCAGGATTACCATTTATAATCCCTACCAAAGTGATCCCATTGCGATCTGTGACGATCTGTGTAATGGCAATGGAAAATTAAGAAAGATCTTGTTATAGAGACATTACATTACACAAAAGCTTGCTGCATTTATCAAGGATAATATGACCTTTACAGAAAGTAGACGAAATCAGAGGAAAATATCCTCCTAGTATAAACTATGCGAATTGTCACCCACTGGATAATAGGTGAAAATTGATTTAAAGCAACGTTCACGCAATAATTTTATTTTTTTGTGCGGGGAGGGGGGAGATGGCGTATGAAAATTATAGTATCAACCTCGCATCAAAACGTTCGCAATTCGCAAAATGTCCTATTTCGGTTTACCTTGAGTGTTGTCGGTATTACAAATAAAGCAGAATCAACATAAGTTAACTAAGTATCATAAATAATTTTATACTCGTCTTTTATTGAAACTTGATGTTGCTGCTTCGTTCCTGATTTGTGATCAGCCCACGTGTATAATTTATTATCATTTACACACTAGATAACATACATGGCGGCGGTAACCGATTCACACATCACTCTTCAATTTCAACAAAATGTAAGCTGCAGTGGACAAAATTATGGTTCAGCAGGAATTGAACTTGGATCTAACGGAACAATAAACGCTACCTATGACGCAGAAGGAGCATTAAAATTCACAAATTGTCATCGTTATGGTGTACGGATTTGCTGTCTGTGGAGTTGTCGCTCTTGGTGTCATACACAAACAGAGGTCGAAAATGAATCAATCCGAGAATGATCTACATAATTTCATCAAGGGCTACGATCATATTCGATCTCAAATTGAGAAAAGGTCGAGAGTAAGTGCAGTGACCCAATTACTGAAATCGGTTCAAGGTTATTATAACGGCAAGACAAACCCGTCAGATGTTGGGCTTTTCCCGGGTTTTGTCTTCATTCCACTTGCCCTGCAGCGAGATACTGAGAGAACAGAAACAGCTAGTGAGCAAACAATAATATCCCGAAATTCATATGACTGTATGGATTACTTTTCTAGAGACGACAGACTTTCGAACAAAACATGGTCTCTTCTCGAACCCATGATGGAAGAGTCTGATGAAACGGAAAGTGTGTTTGATGAAACGGAAGTAGATACTCTGGATTCAGATGCATTGAGAAACGCCTTTTGCAGCCATACTCAACAACATTTCAGTGATTATCCCGTCATTACACATTTTGAGGAAATTTGATAAGGAACGAAGTTTTCGTATGACAAAAGATTCAGATAAAGTCTTCTTTTACATTGATGTGAACGAATGTAATAAAAAGGACATTAAAACGACAGAAGTAGACGATCGTGTTGTACCTGTGTGAGAAACCAACAGTACTGTCATATTGATATTTCTAGCGTGCTTTTTTAAAATATGGTCATGTACGGTGTCAGAATCAATCCAACTTAGAAAACAACGTCTTTTTATCTTAGTATTATTTCCTTCTCCTCTCCAACCCCTCTTTCTTCACCACCTCTTCCTCTTCTACCTGTTCCTCCTCTTCTTCGTCCTTTGTTATACACTCATATAAAATTGAATTGAACAACCTGGTAAGGTAATTTAAAAACCAACTAGTTCTACCACCGCTACATCACTTTAAATTCGATTGATACTGCTGCTTTTACTGATAGTTTTATTATTACTATAGCTACTGGTATTACTACTAATATTACTACTACTACTACCAACACTATCACCAACAACAAAACCATATTAATGGTGCTTCTGCGGTTGATTGAAATGGTACTACTAGATCACAATATCCTTGCTGCTCTGGCATGAAACAATTATATTTTTCGAGACGAGGCATACAATCAAAATTCTATTGAACTTCAATTGATGCTTATAGCTGGATATTATTCCTCGTGATTTTTGTACCCAAAAAACCAGTTTAATAGTTTTGACTCCATGTTATTTAGTGGTACGTACATTATTTGTAAACCCAAAAACGTGTTAAGTTGTAGTTATAATGCAGCTGTCAATGTTGGCAAATGACTTACCTGTGTTCGTGTAAAAAGGCAATAAGGTTTCTACCTCCACCTTTTTTTGCGACCTAATTAAACTAATTATTTAATTATTAGTTTAATTATTAGTTTATTAAAACTAATTAGTATTATTAGGGATGGTTAATAGTTATACTTTTTTATATATGAAACAAAAAACACAAAAAAAGACATAAAAACAACAACAAATGTAGAATATTAATTCTTCTCTTCTGACCATACTTTTAGTTTCATTTCCGTCAAGTTTAAATTTACTTTTAAAGAAATACGGTACGTGTAACGTATTGTTTACGACTTACTCCATGGTCACTGGAACAGAAGTTAAAGACGTTTAAGCCCCCTACCCCCCTCCCCCAAAAAAAATTTAATGACATTTCTTACCGGATGACAGACTATATACCGACCCACGGGATGCTACTAACAAGCTTCCTCACATATCCAAATTGGCCGAACTCGACAATGGTACCCACGTGGACAGAGTTGCGATGTGAAAGCGTTAAGACCACACGGCTACCCAATAAACCCACATTAGGTGTCGTTGTAGTTGTTGTAGGGTTTAACGCCATTTTTCAGCACACAATATACATGGCGGCCAGTATTAATGGCGGTGGAAGAACCTGGGAAAAAAACACCGACCCACGAGAAAATACTGACAAGCTTTTTCTCACATAACCCACGCAGACAGAGGTGAGATGGCAGTAATCCATAACGGATAGCCACTGGGGGCTCCCACATATATATATATATATATATATATATATATATATATATATATATATATATATATATATATATATATATATATATATATATATATATATCTCGCAGGTAGTTGGATACTTTAAGAAGTAAACCAGTTTGTTTTGTGAGCCCTAGTTAAAATATAATTTATTGTATTGTTGGAAGAAGTTTATGTGAAGACAAAAGTATACAGTTTATGTTACCTTATTCGCTTTCTCCCATAATTTCTCATTAACTCTAGACGTACTCCCCCACCCCACCACCGGAGCAACTTCTTAATACGCGGAACCGTATACCAATTAATGGGTCACGTGAATGAAGGTGGATGCTTAAATCGAAAAGCACACAAAGAATATGTTCAGATTAGGAAGAAGGTAAAGATAGGAATAATTGCGGCCCTGTATGGACGATGAGGCAAATTTGTATCTCATTGCGATGAAAACAACGATAGGAATAATTGCGGCCCTGTATGGACGATGAGGCAAATTTGTATCTCATTGCGATGAAAACAACGATAGGAATAATTGCGGCCCTGTATGGACGATGAGGCAAATTTGTATCTCATTGCGATGAAAACAACGATAGGAATAATTGCGGCCCTGTATGGACGATGAGGCAAATTTGTATCTCATTGCGATGAAAACAACGATAGGAATAATTGCGGCCCTGTATGGACGATGAGGCAAATTTGTATCTCATTGCGATGAAAACAACGATAGGAATAATTGCGGCCCTGTATGGACGATGAGGCAAATTTGTATCTCATTGCGATGAAAACAACGATAGGAATAATTGCGGCCCTGTATGGACGATGAGGCAAATTTGTATCTCATTGCGATGAAAACAACGATAGGAATAATTGCGGCCCTGTATGGACGATGAGGCAAATTTGTATCTCATTGCGATGAAAACAACGATAGGAATAATTGCGGCCCTGTATGGACGATGAGGCAAATTTGTATCTCATTGCGATGAAAACAACGATAGGAATAATTGCGGCCCTGTATGGACGATGAGGCAAATTTGTATCTCATTGCGATGAAAACAACGATAGGAATAATTGCGGCCCTGTATGGACGATGAGGCAAATTTGTATTTCATTGCGATGAAAACAACGATAGGAATAATTGCGGCCCTGTATGGACGATGAGGCAAATTTGTATCTCATTGCGATGAAAACAACGATAGGAATAATTGCGGCCCTGTATGGACGATGAGGCAAATTTAGATCTCATTGCGATGAAAACAACGATAGGAATAATTGCGGCCCTGTATGGACGATGAGGCAAATTTGTATCTCATTGCGATGAAAACAACGATAGGAATAATTGCGGCCCTGTATGGACGATGAGGCAAATTTGTATCTCATTGCGATGAAAACAACGATAGGAATAATTGCGGCCCTGTATGGACGATGAGGCAAATTTGTATCTCATTGCGATGAAAACAACGATAGGAATAATTGCGGCCCTGTATGGACGATGAGGCAAATTTGTATCTCATTGCGATGAAAACAACGATAGGAATAATTGCGGCCCTGTATGGACGATGAGGCAAATTTGTATCTCATTGCGATGAAAACAACGATAGGAATAATTGCGGCCCTGTATGGACGATGAGGCAAATTTGTATCTCATTGCGATGAAAACAAAGACAGGAAGAACGGTGGCTATGAAGGGTCAACGAGGCAAATGAGTCTCTTTTACAGCAATGAAGTCTAAGTAAAATCTTTGAAGAGCGACAATATATTCTCGCCAGCATAACTAAATATGTATCTGTCAGTATTGTTTCTGTATATAATTACTGACAAAGAGCTAATATTAATTAACACTGGAAGTATAGAGCAGTATCAAGTGCTTTCATGTAAAGGCATTTCTTTTTATTTAATTTTTACGTTTTAGACCATTTATTACAATGAGCCTGAATAACATATAATGAATTTTTATTTTCCCCGAGTTTATTCAGACGTAACCACAATACAGTTTCAATAACCGTTTGATTTTAAAAGAATGCCATGGAAAATGGAGACGAAATGGCGACATATTTCGATAGGATCGGCAAGACCGGGCTTCGTCTATCCTTGAATATCTCTTCTCTGTTTTGGAAAGTGATGTGCCACATTTACGCACACACATACATCATAAAAGGTGTTGTTCAAGAGGAGAGAAAACTTAGATGAGAAAGATTACATTTATTGCACTTCACAACGTTTATTTTGGCTCTGTTCTCGAGACATAAAACTTTTGATATACATGAATTTTGCAGTGCCTTCAGCGATTAAGTCGTTGTATACGTATACTGTTCAGAGTACAGTTTCATGTAAATTATTTTAAGTGAGGTCTACAGAATGAATAAATGTATCATCATTTTGTAAGACAATCAATCTCACTGCTACCATACAATGTTTAGTAAAACAAAATATAAAAAGAAATAAAAATTTTAATACGGTTCTATAGAATAATACATAAAACTGCAAAGGAATGCAGTCAGGGTCAACACTATATGTAGAATTTAAAAATAATTGAGTTCCCAAAAGGCTGACTGTCATGCACATTGAATGTGTAATGTGTGATTGACCTTTGTCCATATGTGAATGTAGGAGTTTGAACCTACAAAACATTTTTTTTCTATAAAAAAAAAACGCATTACAGAGTAATTCTTGTATATTTATGTAGATTATATTTTTAAATAATTATCACTTGTAGATATACATGTTAATGTGGCCATTTGACCTTGAAAGTTTCTAGAGTGACCTTGTCGACGAATTTGATAGCAACAGACACACTCAGTCAGGTCCTTTTACCTGTGCCTTAGGTTTTTATATTTCGATTGTTTACATCAGAATTCATCATTCCATATATTAACATCAGTCTTAGTGAAATAAATTTCAGCTTTCTTCAGTAATTATTTGAGAGGATTTATTAATTTAGACTATTCATTTAGACTATTTATTTTAATTGCAAAGTCCTCACTGATACTTTATGACTAAATCACTATTTTGATTTTATTGTGAATTCATTCAAGAAAATTTAGGATTATATCTTGGTGATGCATCAAGATTGTAAGCATCAATACATTTAAGACCACAAGCACGTCAGCAGATTCAAGATTGGAAGTAACAATGCATTTAAGACCACAAGCACGTCAGCAGATTCAAGATTGGAAGCAACAATACATTTAAGACCACAAGCACGTCAGCAGATTCAAGATTGGAAGCAACAATACATTTAAGACCACAAGCACGTCAGCAGATTCAAGATTGGAAGCAACAATACATTTAAGACCACAAGCACGTCAGCAGATACAAGATTGGATGCATCAATATATTTAAGACCACAAGCAATTCAGCAGATTCAAGATTGGAAGCAACAATACATTTAAGACCACAAGTACGTCAGCAGATTCAATATTGGATGCATCAATATATTTAAGACCACAAGCACGTCAGCAGATTCAAGATTGGAAGCAACAATACATTTAAGACCACAAGCACGTCAGCAGATTCAAGATTGGAAGCATCAATACATTTAAGACCACAAGCACGTCAGCAGATTCAAGATTGGAAGCATCAATACATTTAAGACCACAAGCACGTCAGCAGATTCAAGATTGGAAGCATCAATACATTTAAGACCACAAGCACGTCAGCAGATTCAAGATTGTAAGCATCAATACATTTAAGACCACAAGCACGTCAGCAGATTCAAGATTGTAAGCATCAGTACATTTAAGACCACAAGCACGTCAGCAGATTCAAGATTGGAAGTTTTCGAAAAACCACTGGAATTCGTACGGAACACTATATTTTTAGACTTGCGATGTAATTTTTTAGGAATATTTGGAATTTAATACATAACACTGTAAATTCCTTTAAACATTTTCCATTTGTATTCAAGAAATAAAAATATTTGTTTAATTTTGCAACAATTGTTGTTATTCTACCTGTGTTACTTAGGTTAAGACTATAGTGCTGAGGGGCCCCGAGTGGCCGAGTGATCTAAAGCGTTTTCCATTACGGATCACTGCCATCTCACCTCTGCCTGCGTGTGTTCGAGTCTAAGATTTGGCTAATGTAGTTATGTGAGAAAGCTTGCCAGTAGCTTCTCGTGGGTCGGTGGTTCTTTCCGAGATTATTCCCGGGTTCTTCCTCCACCAATAACACTGGCCGCCATGTATAGCTATCGTGTGCGTTAAACCCTAAAACAACAACAACTATAGTGTTGAAACGCCAACAAAGAATTATTATCTATTTATTCTACAAACTTAGCAGATGTTGTGTTAAATGTCAATCAAATGTTCTTTTCAAAAAGCTTGTACTGATATGTTTAGGCAGAACATTTAGTTGTTTTTACAGTCTCAAGTCTGAAAATTCTCCTCTTCATACTAACGCGTACTTTTTAATCCATCCACCCAATTCTTTTCAAAGTTTAAGCAATACTCTACATAGATCAAAGTTTATTTATCACATGAAATATGTTGTTTAATATACAACTTTGTACCTATTTTCTGGAATTTTGCTATGCTAGAAATAATGTTTTAAAAATTATAAGGCTTAAAACTTTGAAGTTCGTATTTAATGCAAGCAGATTTGTCGATTCTCGGTAGTTTAAATCATTGATTAGGATTGTTTCTCGTGTTTTCGGTAAATATTTATATTTCCTATGCCTGAGGTTTCACATGTCTAAGTTTCATGTGTTTGAATTCCTGTAAAAACCAATGATCAATCTTCATGAAAATCTAAAATTTCCAATTCTCCTGAACGTAAAAGTCTTTACTTACTTACCTACCTACCAGTCACCCACTCATACATACATACATACATACATACATACATACATACATACATACATACATACATACATACATACATACATACACACAGATAGACAGACAGACTGACGGACGGATGTATGGACGGAAGGACTGATAGACAGAAGGACAGGCAAGACATAGAGGATTAGATGGTGTACGCTTTAACTGTCTACTTTTCGAGCATATCTGAAGAACAGTGAGGTATACGTGTCTAGGTCCTGAAAACGAGATTTCTGTGCAGATACTAATTTTTGGAGGAGGATTGCCTCCGTAATTACCTGTATGTATTCAATGTTAGTATGTGATGTGTATTCTGTTCTGCATTAATATATTTTGAATTTCCGGAAATGACCCATAATGACAACAGATGGAGCTACAAAATAAATCATTGAAGGAAAACAATGTCCTGGACATTTTCAGCATGAAAGACAATGCCACGGATCCCATATTAACTTGCCGTGTCTCGCAAGAGAAAAGAGAACAAAGGAAAACCTAATACCCATTTATTCCTCTATCGATCTCAGTCGAACCATATTGCCTCCGCCTCTGATGCGGGGCTTTGTGGGTTCGAACCCCGGTCGAGTAATTTCAAAGACTTTCAAAAATGGTATTTAGCAGCTGCCTCGCTTGGCTCTCAGCAAGACGTTAGTGTTCGGACTGGTCGACCTCGTGTCAGGATAAGATAACTTGGTGGGACATGATGTTGCATGTCTGCGACATGATGCGTCAGTGCTAGACATCACTATAAACTGCCACACTGCAAAAATTGTAGCGTTAAAAAAAAGCTGCGATATGACAACTTTTTTAAAGCTATCTTAAAAAATCTCAATCACACTTATACACCCACAACTATATTAACGAAATGGCATCCATCTTCTTTACATTTATTTATTTATTTATTTATTTATTTATTTATTTATTTATTTATTTATTGTTTTTTTTTTATTTGTGTTTATATGTTAGCAAATATAAATTTATTAGTTCTAATGTAATGGCTGGAAGTTCACCAAACTTATTTATAAATTGTTGGCATTGCAAATGTATGTAAGACGTGTATATGTTTTTCTCTTTCTGTCCACGGAATTGGGGAGGAAGTCTGATTTTATTATTTATTCTCTCTCTCTCTCTCTCTCTCTCTCTCTCTCTCTCTCTCTCTCTCTCTCTCTCTCTCTCTCTCATTTTTGGAGGTAGAGGTATATTACTGTTTCAAAATGACTATAGACTAGATTGAATAAAATGCGTAGGATTTACGGATGTGCGATAACGAAGTAAGAAAGTAGCATGGTGAGCTTACGCCAACACCTTGCCTCTTTGAAAACGAATTGTATATCTTTTAGTTTATTGAACTTTAAGGCATTTTAATAAACTGTAGTTGTAACATGATGCTTTACCTAGCTGCTATTTTTTTTTATGAACAAGTCATTTTACCTGTCCGTAACATCGCAACCACCTTGTAAACATCCTCTTACCCAACCCCCAACCCCGAAAATGTTTGCTTATGTGAACATTTTTTAAATGATGTATTTTGCGTCTGTGTGTGATTTGGATTGTTAGCGTAGCCTTAACAATTTATTCGCTATGATGTCTGCATGCCACATTATTCTGACACCAGGTCGACCAGTCCTAACACTAACCTAGCGAGGCAGCTGTTTAGTAAAAATTTGTATTAGTCTTTATTATGATTCAGCCGGGGTTCGAACACGCGACCTCCTGCATCCATCGCGGACGCTCTAACCATTAGGCGGCCGGAGCTGTCAATGAAAGTAAGGAATTTGCATCGTTTGCAAACAAAATATAATTCTTATATTATTATTTTTCTAATTGTTGCTCAAATTTGAAAACGTTTATAAATTCTGTATAATTATCGTCTGAGTAAAAAAGCAAAATTTTTTTTTATTTTCTTTTAAGAACTGTCAACAAAGAATGAAAATATATGAACACTGGTTGTGTTTATTTATTATATTAAATCGGTTAAGCATTCTAGGGTCGCAAAAATTTTCCTAATGCTTTTAATGTGGTCTTTTTTTAATGAAGCAACGATCTATCATATAGTGCTCCATTTTGATGTTATCCGCGTTATCGACCGTACAAGAATTTGAAGAATTGTTTTGTTTCGGGCGGATGTTTTAGAATATGCATATGTATTTATCGTTTAGTGGCTTAAAGTAGGTAAATAACTAAATTCTCACAACTCTTACAAAACTATGCTTCAAATGTCTGTGTTAAGTATTGTTGTCATGCTAACCATTTATTTATTTATTTATTTATTTATTTATTTATTTATTTATTTATTTATTTATTTATCGCAAGGGCTTATCTTATGCACTAATTTGTGTTTCTATTTTTCACATAAATGTATATGAAACGGTCACACTATGTAAATATATTCGTGTGTATAATATTAGCCAGACTTCTGGAAATACTATGGAGAATCAATAAATGTCATTGGATTTCAATAGATTCTACATCAATCAATAAATCAAGTGGAAGAAACATTTTCGTTTCGAAATAACGGTTCGCATGACCCAAGGTAGGTAACTGCCCAATAATTACAAGAAATATTGGAGTATTGCAATGTAAGTTGTTTCCCTTAACTTAATTCTCTCTCGTGCTCACACACACACACTCTCTCTCTCTCTCTCTCTCTCTCTCTCTCTCTCTCTCTCTCTCTCTCTCTCTCTCTCTCGGTTTGGGTTACTTATTTTTTTCATACATTCAGAATAACATACACTTTGTATCGTTAAACTAGTCTGCTGTGTAATTTACTGGGATATAAGCCAACAGAGATTGGGAATAAATTAAAAGAAACAAACTATACAAACATCCGCAAGTATAACATTTCAAACTTGCAAACTGTTTCAATTTGCAAAATAACTGTACATAAAAATGAAAAGAAAAAAAAAGAAAGAACACAACTTCTCGTCGGCCATGATCAAAATATTAGAAAATAAATCAAGTACGAATGGAGTTTAGTCAATTTCCTTTCTTGATCCACGTGATCAGTGTGACCCTAGTTTCAAGGTCAAAGGTTATGACAGACCTTATCATGGTTATTAGTATTGCTTTTAATGCATGTAAATAGGGTTAGTCGGATCACTACTCAAAAAATGTTAGTACATGTATGCGTATTTGAGAAACACCTCATCTATATACGATAGCATGGTTCCATTGTTTTTATTTCGTCAATGTCTGATATTGCTGCAGACATTTGCATTCTCAATAATTGCGAAATAATGACTCCAAGAAATATTCATAAAATGTGATCAAACGATTTTGTGTGGATGTATGTAAACCTTACCTCAATATTGTATACAGTTGATGATAACCCCTCCAAAGCAGTTATTATGACTCCAAACATGCAATTAGTTATTCAGGCCATAATTAGATTACAAATAAAATTAATTGCTTAGGTAATAATTACATTACAGCACACAAAAATTCTGACCCCAACCAAAGAGAGACAGAAGCAAAGACAGAATATACAGATCTTTGGGGCAGTTCTTGCAAGCAGGACATAATATTTTGTATAATCAGAACAGTTCTGACATTAAAGCCTATATAAAAAGACCTTGGTCTAAGCTGTGTCTAAGGGGCCCCGAGTGGCCGAGTAGTCTAAAGCGCTCACCGTTACGGATCACTGCCATCTCGCCTCTGTCTGCAATGGATCGAATCTCAGATTCGGCCAATGTGGGTATGTGAAAAAGCAAGCCGGTAGCTTCTCGTGGGTCGGTGGTTCTTTCCTGGTTTTCCTGGGTTCTTCCTCCAGCATTAATACTGGACGCCATGTATGGCCTATCTTGTGCTGAAAAATGTCTTTAAACCCTACAACAACAACGCTGTTTATCGACGGAGAAGTGTTACAAATGACTAAATAAGATAAAAGACATATTATATAAGTTATAAACTTACGGGAGGCTAGTTACTATAGTGGACGGTCCAAGGCGATGAAAAACGACTAATATGGTGAAAACTTATTCTCTATCGCACAATTTCCTCCAGAGGGTACTATTGTCCAGAGAAGGTCTGGGTATGGAGAACTGAAGGTGCATATTTCATGTACTTCGAGTGCGTTAATGCGAACTTCCGTGTACGATAACGTGTGTCGTGTTTCAAACGGAATTAGGATAAGTGAAGCTAAACCTACATATTTCATCAAATGTACGCTACGCTTACATTTAAATTTATTTTCCTACACAAGCGGATATTAAAGTCAGATTTCCTTATGCCCACTCTTTGAAAAGAGATTAATTGTCATGGAATCATGTGATCCTACTCACGCCGACGGTCGTGCGTTTATTCGTGCGTGCGTGCGTAATAGCGCGCAGCTCTTTCTCCTAGGTTTAGGATAGATATCCAGACTTTGGGATTGGAATTGGAGTGACACAAATGGTTTAGAATTTTGGTCCATACTCATAGGGTAGAACCTTGGCACTTTTTCCCCATATATGGGAAATATGGAAAGGCAGAAATAACAGAAAATCGTAGGAATAATGCTATAATGCTGAAGACTTCTAGTTACATATAATACATTTTTACAAGGATGCAGAAAACCTGCCTTGTAGTGTTTCGTGCAGAGAGGGATAGCCGATGACGTGTTTGTAGTGTTTACTTACGTATTTACTTATACGTGCGTTTTGAAATAGCTGTCAATGCAATCATAGTTACGATGCAAGCTACAGACTTCCTGACAATAATGGTTCTTTTCCAGAGTAAGCTAGTAATTGATGTAAACAATTTCCAGTCTCTCTTATGTATGTTTTCATTCATTATTAACATTTATTGCAGCACAATGTTTTAACCTTGACCGCAACATTGTTTAAGTCCAGTTTTCGCACATAAAAGTCACGCGTGTGTTCGAAGTAGTTGAGCTATTTACAGGTGGTGAATTTTAAAAACTGACTGAATGCTCGAAACAACCCTGGCCTGGAGATGTAACTTGATTTAAGGTTCGTATTATGTTTCAATTAACCAGAAACAATATTTTTTTATTGTCTCCAGGAACATATTCTCGAGGGGGAAAATGGAGGGAGGGGGCTCAGGCTCCAAATCCTAAAATCAGAAATGATACTGAAGGTGTGCATCTGTCGTGAAATTCGACTGTGTTAGAGGAACTGCTTTGTAAAAAAAAAATCGGACAGTTCTGTGATATTTGCAATATTTGTTTTTAAAAGTAACAGATTGCAGTTATAGTTTAATAAAAGAAACGTTTTGAGAATACAGGGTCTTTTAGTCACGGAATTGTGCGTGCGCTAAATTGAATGCAGGCTCACAAATCAAATCCATACTTAACGTTTTACAGTATTATTAAATACATACATGTAAAAACGTAAATAATTGAATTATAATATCCCGAAATTGTTGTGATTCTAAACTCAATCTGAGCGGAGTGTTAGAAGATGAAACGTTTTGCATTTCTAGCATAAGTTCTCATTTTGCGCTCAGACAGTTGGGCCTTGTCCTATTTTCACTATATATCTCGATATTGCTGTTTTATTGTGAGAATTTTAATATTTTTGGTTACTTGGTTGATAATAGTAATTTCGTGAACAAAACATTCCACGTGCACCTATGGTTAAAGTACATTCCTTAAAGCTTAAATGTTGACGGGAATTCTGGTTCGTCTCTGAGTTTGTCACATTTAAGGTATTCCTGGACTTGTATTCATGATTAATAAAGGTTTCCATGTGTAATAAATTTTGAAGCTAAAACAATTAATGTGTATTCATTTTACTAGTTCTAACTTTGATAATGACAGTGTCAGAAGTATCAAACAGTGTACACGCATAATCTGAGGAAATATGGTGATATCCTTGTTAAAAACGAGGCTCTGTCTTCAATGCATAAAACTCATGGCATCTGACCTTTCTTTGAAATTTCAAAATAAATTTCATTCAATGAGTCCATCGCACTTCTTAAACTCCAATTACTCTTCTTATTTCATTTTTTTTCCTACAAATTTTGATTTCTAATCATTGTGTTTAGAGTACAATTCTGATTAATTTTTACTAGAAATGTTTTATAAAATCCAACCCAGTAATCGTGGTTATAAACATGAGTCAGACGTAAATTCTATAAAATCTGGATTCTTATGTTTGATTGGTTTATATCAGTTATCATTATGTCTGATTGGTTCATTTTATATGTCATTTTGTTTGATTGGTTTATTTCAGATATCAGCATTTTTAGTTTAGACGGGGTCTTTGCATAAGTATGTATGTTATAACCTTGAAAACATAAGATAAAATTAAATTATTAAAAGAGCGTTATACTAGTATTACTTTAAGTGCATGTTTTAGTTTTTGTTTGGGTTTATTTATTTATTTATTTATTTATTTATATGGGGAGGGGGGCTTGGAGAGAGATTTGGGTGTGAGATGGGAGTTGTTTGTTGGTAGGTGTTTGTTTGACTATGTTTTTGTTTGTTCTTCTCTTAAGTTGATGAGTATAAAACTTTAGAATTTTAATAATTGCTTTCGTCTAAGTGTGATTTATTGATGCCATACAATCTGACTTGCACATTGTCTAGTTCGTTACAATGGCTGGTAATGCTCTTAGATCTCAAATCGACAGGGCAAACACCATTTGGCGAGTTTTGCAATAGACCAGCTATATCGCATTCGATCGATGAAGGTACGCACTGCATCGCAATTAGCCGATATTGATACGCGAGAAGCTACACTTAATCAACTTGTGTTCAAGTGGAAAGTCAAATGTGGCATCGCGCTTGCCGTCGTTAATTTAATCTCCCGAATGCGAAGATGCAAAATTGGTATTTACTCCGTGCTATCGCGCTAAAATATTTTAATTCTCAATATTTTTTTCTGCAAAGGATCTCAAATTCATACTCTTGAGCAACTTTAGCGTATGAATTAATTATCTTCATTTGTCGCCATTAAAGAGATTTGTCCATTAACACAATCTTTGCCTAAATTTCTATATCGTGTCGTGTAATGAATATATATATATATATATATATATATATATATATATATATATATATATATATATATATATATATATATATATAATCTGTGTGTTTTATTCGTTAATTTCCTTTGCTGTTTCCGAAAATAATGAATAATGGAAGTAACGATAATTCGTCTGTTGTATGAATTGCAATATGTTTGTTGTGGCTTTTAATCAAATCGTTTCTTACTAACAAAATCAAAATGTGCGTTACAAACTAACCTTTCATAACATGAACTGATATCCATTGAAATATGCGAAAGTTAATATCATACCAAGTATTTACTTTAAAGAAATCATTCTCAATTTGATCAAAATCAGAACTTCCCTGTCCTACATGACGATCTGACAGCGACCGCTGAGCGATCGTGTTCAGGTGACTTTTGAATCAGCCAATGGAAATGCAGCTTTCAGAAGTTTAAAAGTGAAACAAATCGTTCAACACATATTGATGCTCTTCAGTCATACTCCCAACCTCTAAGATTCAAGACCTTTATCTGATTGGCTGATAAAATGAGCAATTATGGTAATAACATAGGTCATCAGAACATGACCCCTAAACGGAGACTGTCATATTTTCGCGTAGAACATAGGAGACACGATTGTTATCACATTAGAATCATACTTAACCACTAACTGACTCCAATACTTGGCAAACAGGTTAAAATGTTTGGCACAAAATCTGGCATATATTTTGATAGATTTAATCGACATTGCAAATCCTCAAAAATTTCATTTCTAGTATTATGAAATGTGAAACAGACATTCATATTACGATCCCTCCGCAGACATCTGCCACTACTGCGGTTATAAATGAAGGAGTCGTAACCAAAAGTGCATCACTGATTTGCCCTTCTGCTATGACTGCCAATATAAAACTTTGTAAAAGTTATTGAAACTGCCACTTCAGTAGTCTCTTTAATACACATGATCTATTGATTGCATTCTCTCCCTACACCCACCCCACCCAGCGACAACGGATCATATGGGCGATTGAGAGCCCAACATATCTCCCACTTGCATATGAAAGCAAATATGGACAAATAGGATATCAATTTTAATATTCATAACTGACTTTTTCACAGACAGGATAGATGGAGAGTACCATAATATCCCCCGACGTTTTTAACATGGTACATGAATAAATACCCAAAATTATTCTGTCACCTTTACACCAGACACAGATGCGAAATTAGAGTCATAACTCTATCAGTACGACCGCGAATTATGTTTGACACTCCCGATCCGGAAATTAATTCCAGGTTTAAGAAAAGAAAGATTTTCCATCAACGACAATTATTCCCGAAATATGGAAGCTAACTTTTGGATATTAAATTAGTAAATATGTGTAGATAGGTTCCTAATAAGAAAAAGCATCTCTGTAAATGTGGCTAACACTCGAGCATGTTGATTATTAACCTATCCAATTGCCCAAATGCAGGCGTTTAAATCACACCAACTTCTTCGTGGTTCGCAGTCCTACGTATTAAATCCCAGTCTTTTGGCTAACTCATATATAATTAAAATCACTTTGTCTAATGCTAATTGTTTTTCACGTTCAAATTCATAGTACACGTAAGACCAGAATCGGGAGCTCTTCAAATACTTCTTCGCAACCGTTACAGGTCAAATGGAATATTTTGGAAAGATAGAACATGAAACTTACAAAAAGGGGTGGGAAGGACGGAAGTATCGGGATGGTAAGGTGTGAGAATAAATCTTCCATATTCATTTAAATAACACAAAACAACATTCTTCCAAATTTAGACGAATTTGTCTTCGAAAGTTAGCCTACCTCTAAACATAGATAATCAATCTTACCAAAGGAGTGGGAAGGGACCCCAAGGTGGCTGATTTGTCTAATTATTTCGCCTTTGCAGATCACTGAAATCTCATCTCTGTCCGTGGGGCTTCGATTCTCTGGCTAGGCCAACATGTGTATGTGAGAAAGCTTGCCATTAGGTCCCTTTGGGTCGGTTATTCTTTCCGAATTTTTGGGGGGGTTTCCTCTACCTTATATACTGCCGCCGTGCATAGGCTACTATGTGCTGAACAACTGTGTTAAATCCAAATACAACAAAAACGAGTAGGAAAAGATGGCATATTTCAACCTGTCCTTTAAATTGGTAAGGGAAGCCAGCCTCGATAGTGCAACAACCCCGAAAAGTGTCCGTCCAATTCCTCTTTTTCTGCCACCGACAATAATGGCTTTTCCGAAGCCTTCTGATACAAATAAATTTATAATATGCAAATATGTGCACCAATGCCAACAGCCGCTTATGCGATTGTAGAATTTATATAGATAATGCAGTATCAATGTACAAATATATTTATACTATTTAATATTATCTAACAAATAAATAACCCTTTTCACTGATGAATCGGTTAGCCGAGCCCACAGACAACGGTGAGATGGCGGTAATCCTGAACAGTGAGCGCTTTAGACCGCTTGGCCACTCGGGACTGTTGATTTTAAGAAAATTATCTCAAATTCATATTGTTACTTTTAGCATATGACGTCACACTGAAGACCAGTATCATAACTACGTATACTTGTATATTTCTCTTGTAAACAAATTCCTTCTGATCAATAATATTTAGATATCTGTATTTAAATGTGTATAACGCAAACCCATCTGTGTAGACACTAATATGTCAGCAAATAAAATACCTGAGAATATCAGTTTTTCATTGTACTTCATGGCCAGCAGCATCAGTGTAGACCCTGATAAATCTCATCAACATGTCACTAACAGGTCAGGCTTGAGGGCGGACGCTGTTCTCTTTAAGTCAGTACCAAGGATCAACAATTTAGACCCAGATAAGTTTCATCAATATTCACCAACAGGTCAGGGGTGAGGATCGACACTGTTCCTTTTAAGTCAGTAGCAGGTTTAACAATGTAGACCCTAATAAGTTTTATCAATATGCCACAAACAGACCAGACCTGAGGGCCAACGCTGTATCCTTTAATTCAAGGGCATGATCATCAGTATAGACCCTGATAAGTTTCATCAATATTCAAAAACAAATCAAGCCTGAGGACCAACGCTGTTTCCTTTTAGCCAGTAGCAGAATCAACAGTGTAGACCCTGATAGATCTCATTAATATGTACCAACAGATCAGGTCTGAGGACCGACGCTGTTCTTTTTAATTCGGGGACAGGATCAATAGTGTAGACCCTGAAATGTTTCTTCGATATTCACAAACAGATCAGGCCTGAAGACCGACGCAGTTATCATTAAGTCAGTATCAATATCAACATTGAAAACCTTGATATATCTCATTCATATGTAACAAAAGATCAGGCCTGAAGATCGACGCTGTTCTCTTTAAGTCAGTATCAATATCAACATTGAAAACCTTGATATATCTCATTCATATGTAACAACAGATCAGGCCTGAAGACCGACGCTGTTCTCATTAAGTCCGTAGCAGAATCAACAGTATAGACCCTGGCCAGTCACATCAGTATGCGTCAGCAAATAAGGTCGAAGTGTCAACGCCTTTTGCTTGAAATCAATATATCACCATACTGATAGAACTTTGAGGTTCTTGTGAGGACAATAAGGTGGTGAAGCGTGGTTTTACTATTGCGGTGTAAATGTCGACTAATATTGTACGTTAAGAATTTCTCCTCTTCTCAACATTTTTAAATTATTCCAAGTCATCCATACAAACAAATTCCAGGATGTTATTTCAAATTGGAATCAGTAAAGGAGACATATCAAAGTATCTCAAAGTCATTAAAAAAATTAAAATGTAAAATTGTTTTAAAAAACATAAACTTGCTTAAGATATTTTCGGGTATGTGTGTACACATGTACGAACTGTGTATATGCATTTGGTTTGCATTGATGAGCTTAATGTTTTTTTTTTTTTACCATTTTGTTAAAAACAAAGTAATTTTTTATGCTTGAATAGATTTTTATTTTTTAATACAAATAACGGTTAATCGCTTTAAAGTCGCGTTGAATTGGAATCTATAACCGCATTCTGGTTTACCATTAATTATTAGAGGGTTGGTTAATCTTTCTTATTTTTTTTTATAAGATACCGTTTCACCTCCATATTAAGGCGATTAAACGGTGTTAGAATGTGGCGAACCAATGTTTAGGCAAACCCAAACCATGAAGACCGCACTCTGCATGCTTTGAATTGATGGATATGGAACGTACTGATATAGAATCGAAAATGATCGGAATGAATGCCGTTTAGAGGTAAACTATGTAGATTTGTTTGTTTGTTTGTTATTTTTAACGTAGCTTTAGCAATTTTTCAGTCATATCACTACAATGTCTGCAGTGAGGCAATTCATAGTGATGGCTAGCACTGGGACATCATGCCGCAGACATATGCATGATGTCCCACCCAGTCGCATTATCCTGACACCAGGATGACCAGTCCTAACACTAACCTCTTAATGCTGAGCGTCAAGCGAGGCAGTTGTTAGTACCATTTTCGTAAGTCTTTGGTATGACTCGACTGGAGATCGAATCCACGACCTCCCGCTTCCGCGGCAGACGCTCTAACCACTAGGACATCAGAGCGGTAAACAATGTTGAATTGGTTGAATAGATACGCAAATGATAAAATAAATAATGAAAGTATTATCATTAGTATCTATGGTACATCATAATCTACTGTTTAACAATTTAATAGTTTTCTCCTAAGACATGTTATCGTCAACCCTTTTTTACAGCTACACAGTCTCGAGTTGCTGTAACTGTAATTCGTTCAATCATTAAACAAATAGTAATAAAACTGATATAGCGTTGTGCTTTCCTATACAAAAAACAACGTGGTAAGGCCGGAAAGAACATGCGAACATGCATCTAAATTTAGAAATCTCGTTTGAGAGGGTTGAGAAATAAAGGTAAAGCCGACAGACACATAACCCAGACTGCTTTTTTTTCATTCCAAGGAATGCAAACCACATTGTCATTTTCTTTCGAAACCAAATAAATGAGGGTTCGGGTTGTGCTAGAGAAGTTAAAATGCAAAATCTTCCCTGTGTAAATCCAATGGATTTCAGTATAAAATGAAAATTAATCTGTAACGACAACTGACATAGTACGTTAAGGACGATTTTTCATAATTATTCCATTAGTTTCTAAAATATGTTTTCTATTTACAGCTCTAGAGATATGATATGGTTCGTAATTCAGTATTATATTTATTAAACTCAGAGATACTTCTGCAGAGCACACTGTGCCTTTTTTTTCGATTTCCAGCTATATACTGGATTTTGTTGTAGAACCAAAACAAACCAACAAATCTATGATAGCTCATATCAGTGAAACTCTATAAGTTTCTATATGGCCTTTAAATTTGCTCTCTTAAAATTGCAGCAAACTATAATAAGGTTTAATAATGATAACTTTTTAACATATTTGTGAAAAGTTATAAGTGGGTAATATTATACCATTCTTTTTCATGTTCCATCGTATTTATCAGGAACCCCAAAAATGTACATTCTCCACATCTGTCATAGGTCAAGGTCATTCATTTCTCAAAGATTTACTTTGCATTTGTTTAGCATTCATTCACAAGTGCGCTTGATTTTTGCTAGAATCAGACTGTTAATAAATTAGTAACGCGTCATATTTTTTTTTATAAATGCACTTGCTATGCAGACACACAAAAAAAAGAAGCAACGTCTATCGAGTCAATCAGAGACGTCTGGAACTACAATTCATTATACCATGCTATCAAAGGATTACAGCAAGAGCAAATCAATGTTTTCCAATATGTCGGCATGTCAGTAAATTTTAGTGATCTTGTCAATACGGGACGAGAAACAAAAATATCCTTTATAGACAGGTGTCTATTAACAACAGAAACTTTCGGCTCGTAAGTGTGCACATTAAACCGCGAATGGAGATATTTACAACGAGTTAATGCCTCTCGGAGCAAGATGCACATGTAGAAGAAACATTTAATAACCCATTAGGTACGTCAGCTAAAAGTCCTGCAACATGCCCCAAGCATACTCTGCCCAGACAGCAAAAGTCCTGCAAAATGTTCCAGCAGACCCCAAGCAGCCAGCAAAAGTCCTGCAACATGTCCCAACAAACTCCGAGCAGTCCTGCAACATCTTCGAAGCAAATTTAGAATAATTTCTCATGAGACCTGCGATATCAAATCTCGGTAAAAGAGTGATAACCTTTGCGCGCATTGGAAACTGCTATACGCAACAAAAGAAATGTCCTCTGTTCATAACAGTATATAGGGACTGAGAAAGTGCTACGGAGAGAATGGCTCTTCACGTTCCAAGGTAATAAAGTTTCAAAGTAAAATGGATTTCGGTAATACAAGTAAACTACGAATTATGAAGGCGTACTTACCAAAATATGGCAAATGTGGCAAAGCGTAATGCTGAATTTGCACATAAAATTTGAAGGGCTGAAGGTCATGCCATTTTCCTTATACATATGTTTACAATATGTTTTAATACCTTGCTAAGTACGGTATAAACGACGTAATTCCACCTTTAAACTTTGGTGACGTTATTAAAGGTCAAGGATATAAACAAATATTTTAACAAATCTAAAGAATAAGTTGCATTGTTATTAACTTTTTCATAAGATATTGTTTACAGTTGATGTTTTATCAAAGTTAATTACTTATTAACCGCTCAATGTGCATGCATTCGAGCTGCACTGACATCGGTATGAATCGGTTAATTACGTCAAGAAAAATGCAACGTTATTGGAGGGGGTTACACTTATCGATGATATCGAAGTAGTACAGTAAGATTGTTTCTACTTTACTGTTGAATATGTCTTCATGGCAGGAGTGCCGTTTTAAACAGGTTTCATTATGTACATGCTACATATCGTTTATTTTTGAATGTAGATTTTAAGGAATCGGATATTGCCCAATTCTTTGCTCAGTTGTCAAAACACTGCATTCCTCAAAGCGCTCCATTCACCTTTAAATATTGCTTGATATGTCATGTATATCAACACGTCTAGATTATGTAAGGAGATGTTCCACTTTGATTTTTATGAGAAACAAGAAACTGTATAAAACTCTTATTAAACATTTATAAAACGAGGACTTTACAGTCTTTCCGTACACATTTCAGATTTAGACATTTTCTAAGTTTATTTAGGATCAATCCAAATTTTACAAGACTAAACAAAGATTTTGCTTGAATACAGAAAGACTAATTGCAACTTCAAGACTCTGGGATTTAATCCAAATGTTTGATTTGTGAATGATACAACCCCAACATTAATTAGCGTTTTACGTATATCCATTTTCCCTCATAAGAAAATGAGTTGATGGTCGTTTTACTTGGATTCACTGTCCCCCCAAAAGAAAAAAGTTGATAAAGACCCAAATGCGTGAGAATCCTAACGTTCCTTTGGAAAAAAATACAATTATGTTACAGACCGATACATTTGCATTCATGAATATAATACATCTCAATTATTCGGTGCAACTACTGAAGGCTAAGAAATAAAGAATAATTAAAATTATCAATTTGATAAAAAGAAAAAGAAAGAATATTTGAAATATATAATTGGATGCACATCTTTAGGTCATTTGAAAGAGAAACAAATGGCTTTATTAAAATATTGGCTAACCCAACTGTTACATTCTGAACATATTGTTGAGAACGACCTGCTTATTAATGGTGATCTTAAAGCTGGGTCTTCCAGTACTAAAACCACGTGACTTCCCAATGGAAAAGCTTTTTTTTTTCTCTTAGATCGCCATCTTTAATGCAAGTAGACAAAGTCTGCCTTATATATACATTTGCATGTGCATCCTGTCTGCACAGAACTGCAATGAACAACATGCTTGAATATCGCACGTGCACACTATATAATGAACACAAATTTCTCTGTGATTTGCTTCGTCATGAGCAAAGGGACACCGCTACTCCTGTCCGTTTTAGCTACGCCTATTACTATTCAAGACCGATTAAATTCTGGCGTTATTCTATGGTAGCTATTTGCAAACGTCTGTTTTGAAGATGCCTCTGCCGTTGCATGGGATTCCTCAAATAACTATCAAGTCGAAACAGTTTTCTGAAATAGGGGCGAGAGTGTGCGTGCGCTTACCTAGACAAGATAATTGAATTACATCTGCTCACCTGCAGGTGGTTGTTCGATGTTAGGCACATCAAATGTATATCGTGCAATTAGTCCAGTATTTTTAGCAGCATAAATGGAATCTGCATCTAGGAGAGACGGGGTCATATCTAATTGCAGACGGTATTATTGGAAAACCGTACCAAGAGGGTACACGTTCATTTGATTTTATGTTTTATCTCCGGTATTTGAGAAGAAGAAAAAAACAGCATTTCTATTTTTAGTTTTCATTTTCAATTTATCTACCAGGTAAATAATTTTTGTCTTTCCGTGAAATTTAGTTTTATGTGAACGCCTAATCTTGTATATTTTACCAGAGCATATGGAATTCTCACCTTTGTCACGTTGACTGACTTGTATATGCTCATACATATATATCTACGGCTTCATGGCATCGAAATTTCAAGATTTTTTATTAAATAGATGTAAAATGTAGCAATTCCGTCCAAAGAATTTACAAATGAATATTTTTAATTTTACAGTAATTAAGTATTATTGCACAGAAACGAGACTAGAGTTAAATTCTATTAAAATAAAAACTATTTCGATATTTTACCTGAAAATAATTCAATCAAACAATGAGGTTATTTTAATACCATCGTAGATTAAGAATACGTTTATGAATACCTGGGGGCTCCGAATGGCCGAGTGGTCTAAAGTGTTCTCAGTTACGGATCATTGTTATCTCACCTCTGCCTGCGTGGGTTCGAGTCTCAGATTCGGCTAATGTGGGTATGTAAGAAAGCTTGCCAGTAGCGTGTCGTGGATCGGTTGTTCTATTAGGGCTTTTCCCGGGTTCTTCCTCCACCATTAATACTGGCCGCCAATTATAGCCTATCGTGTGCTGAAAAAAAATGTCATTAAACCCTACAACAACAACAACCTTCTGTATACCAAAATGTTATCGGCCAAATCAACAAGATTAATCTGAGCTATCGACAGCAATTAGAGGAAACCTTGGTCATGTTTCTATTATTCCAAAGAAGGTCTCTCTTGTCAAATAATCGGAGAGCAACATGTTTTTGTAGTAATCATGCCAAACGGAAATAACTAATCCTGGTTACATCCGGAAGACTTCCAAATCAAGAATATACAGAGGAAAGATCCGAGAAGTATCGATCAGCGAGGGTTAATCCAAATTTACCAAATATAAACAGTAACAAGGAGAAGAGCCAATATTAGACATGGAGTTACTTCAGATATTGCTGGAATCTCGAGGCGACATCGACTATAAACGGAAAAGCGCATTTGCATTATTCTTTTTATTTCCTCGTTAATTTTTAAAAGCAACAGAACGTCCTCTTAATGGCTACGAGACAGGAATTTTATTGAAAATAGACTTAGAGTTGGTCAGAAACAAAGATCTGAAACAAACTATTTATAGTTGGTGGAATGAATCATCTAAAAACGCATATTTCTGAGATATGCAGCAATATATATGGATTCTACTATCTTGAGATATTTTATTATTATTATTTTACTCATGATTCATTAATTCATTCATTCATTCATTCATTCATTCATTCATTCATTCATTCATTTAGTAGGTTCCCTGAGTTATTCCTCCACCAGATATGCGTACTGCCCTGTATTGCCTATTATGTGCTGAAAATAGCGTCAACAACTGAAAACAACAACTGACATATTCATGATATTTCCAGTGTATATAAAATCCCAAAGAATAACAAGTAGCCACCACATTACCTGACATCATTTAAGTAGCCACCACATTATCTGATATTTAAGTAGCCACCGCATTACCTGACATTTAAGTAGCCACCACATTACCTGACATTTATGTAATCATCACATTACCCGACATTAAAATAGCCACAACATTACCTGAACATTACCTGACATTTATGTAATCATCACATTACCCGACATTAAAATAGCCACAACATTACCTGACATTACCTGACATTTATGTAATCATCACATTACCCGACATTAAAATAGCCACAACATTACCTGAACATTACCTGACATTTATGTAATCATCACATTACCTGACATTTATGTAATCATCACATTACCCGACATTAAAATAGCCACAACATTACCTGAACATTACCTGACATTTATGTAATCATCACATTACCCGACATTAAAATAGCCACAACATTACCTGACATTACCTGACATTTATGTAATCATCACATTACCCGACATTAAAATAGCCACAACATTACCTGAACATTACCTGACATTTATGTAATCATCACATTACCTGACATTAAAATAGCCACAACATTACCTGACATTTAAGTAACCGTCACATTATTTTTCCTTTTAAGTAATCATCAGATTGCCTGGCGTATATATATACTCGTCACATTACCTGATATTAGGTCATTGTCGCTTTATATTTCATTGTTATAATTATCACATTATTTTACTTTGAAGTAGCCACCAAATTATCTGATATTCAAGTAACCATCACATTACCAGTCATTTAAGTAACTACTCACATTATATTTGATTTCAAGTAACCACATTATCTGACATTTAAGTACCCAGCACGTTATCTGACATTTAAATACACACCACATTACCTGACATATAAACAACCAAAACATTACCTGACATTACCTGACATTTAAGTAACCAACTCCATGTTTAGGGTGATGCAAGAAACACTATTTTTTTTATGGAAAAGACAGGTATGAAATCGATTAGAAAATACATCTTATATTTTAAAACGAAAACAAGAAAAGAGGTTAAAAGAAAAACTCATCCAGGGTAATAAAAAAATTAATTATGGCAAGATCTCGAATATATCTCGGTAACGCTTATTCGGAACCAATGCAACAAAGAAGATATGGATGAGGAATATCATAATAACGGTTAGCGTCTGACTGGAAAATGCCGGTTCCCGAAGCATAAATCCTTTTAAGATCCCCCGTGACATTTCCCCACTGAAGATCTTTACACACGTAATTTAAAACCTACGTGAGTTTCCAAAGTGAAGTTCCTGAGAAGTGTCAAAGTCAGATCAACAAATGGCTGAATGTAAATCAGTTACAATGTTTGGGGTCGTTAGCGTATCTGTGCTCAGAGACCTCTGTGTTTTCCATTTATACCAATATGATCTCCAACTCTACCATGCTAACTGTTTTACCTTCGCTGACCATAGAATAGTGTTTCCTTATTGTATTGAGACTGCTGTGCCGTCGCGAGAAATTCTGAATAAACACATATTCGTGAATACAGCCGTAATGAAATTAGTTTTATTTGCCACTGCCACCTGCGACACCGGTTATTATCGATATAGCTCCGACATCAAATGCAGTTGGTGTACCGATCATGATTGCTGTAATCATAAAATCAGCAACACCAAGGCCAACAGTGGTCGCGGTGGCGATTTAGCATATAGTATATACTACAACACACACGCGTTTATATTTCGCGGGTAAAGCGGTTGTCCTGGCGATTTCATTTTGCAGCTGTTGTTTCGCTTTAATATGTAAATTTGAGAGTCCGCGACAGTTCTTCTGTTAATAAAGAGATGGAGAATTATAATTGATCTGCCCTTTCGGGAACAATGCTTACATGCACATGCAACCAAACATTTGTCTTGACTGGTTCAACTGCCATACAGTCAAAAAAATATATTGCACGAGTAATAGTTACCTTTCCGGCGATTTTGCGTTCTGGGAGCTTGATACTACGTTCATGGATTACGCCTTTATGTTGTGTTTCCAAAGATTCTCGTTTCTGTAAAAAGACTGTTGCTGTGAGTTTTCATGCCTGGTGGTGTATTCTATGTACTAATTCAACAGTTTCAATTTGGTTTCGATCTAGTCGTTGCAAACCATCGTGATTGTCCCAACGGTTGATTTCTATTTGGGTATTATCAGATTTATACCTGAGTGTATATGACGGTCTTATAAACAACGTATTCACCAAGGTATGTATTGACAAGTAGAACAACATTAACATCGATGCCGGCATTTCATGTCAACCGATACAACACCTCATCGGCAAATTGTCCTAAATCATCATCGAGCGATTATTCAGAATCTATGACGTATATGTAGTGATCAGTCTTAAACGCACACGCCAAAAGATGGTTACGTGCAAGATATTAAAGTTCTTGAATCCTTCGAAATGAATTTCATTTTCGGCGAATAATGATATTGACGCTGCATGGGTAAAAGATATTTACACGTTATCACGTCTGATTCAACGTATTATAGATGGTCTATCACGCTGGTTATTATTCATACCTATTCCCGTTCTACCACCATCGCAATGAAATAACCATTAGATGTATAAATACGACCCAGACTTGTACACCTCTAAGATGTAATATTTGATAAATTCTACCGACATACCTGCGTCTCTGATACTCTAATGTTAGTGATTCTGCCCAGTTTTGATGTTTAAGTTATTCAGGTTTGATCTTGGAAAAGCTCTCATGATTCAAAACGAGCGATAATCCGGCTCCTAAACAGTCAGATTGGCTTTGGTTGCATACCTGGATATATCTACGTCAGCCCCGCCACGGCTCGATGAAATTCCGTAACTATTGACAAGCATTTCATATATTATAACGCGTACTTTTGTATGCGACAGTGACAAAGTGATGCAATACTTCAAGAACAAGTTATCTACATACTGGGTCGTCATATAAATAGGTAGTCGTCGTTGACGAGGGCTAGCGCTTCAAGTGAAATCATCAAAATCAAAAGGCTTCGTGGGAATGCTTGAATGACTTTGTAAATCAATATTTGTCAATTTACGCACTGCGACCGTCAACAGCGAGGCCACAAATGAAGACCCTTGCGAGTTCGTGAGTCAGCCTGGGTAGAAGAGGACACTTTTCGTTTTTTTATACAGCCACAAGACTCATAAAGTTCATCAGCTGTATTTTTCAGAGCCAACTCGTATGCGATTTATAATACCCCTAACACAGATGCCCACGAGTGTTTCTAAGCGATTCGTACTTTCGTGGTTATCACATGGCTCACCAAGGTCATCTCGTTTGTTTCAGTGTTTCATCACTGCCAGTCTGCAAAATGTTTCAACTTGTTTTCGCCAATATCATATTCTTCTTGCCGCGGAAGTTCGAGCTGAGGTGGTCTTTAATGTTCATTTTCATATAGGGATGCAGGTGGATATTTGGGTACATGCATAGCATTTTCTGGATGACGCATTGAAACCCTCTTCTATGTGTGGAAAGCCTTTATCAGAGCTTGGCGACATAGTTACGGGTAGAACCCGCAAACCGCGTCGATGCTGCATAAGGTATCAAGTGATATCCATGTGTGTCAACGCGCCTACGTGGATCGCATCGATGATTTGAATGCATGTACACTCAGAGGACCAAGTCGTCAGATGGAGCATCAAAGGAGATACGAAGATCAGGATTTGCTATCGCGCTTTACATTAGATGTAAAACTAAGTAAAATTAATATTACAGACATTGCTTCCAAGTGGCCCGTATACGGGATACACAACAGTCTTCGCGGAGATCGTAAGAATAAAACAGCCGTTGAAGAGTTACAGAGCGCATCAAACGTCATCGAAGGGGTCGCTTGTGAATGGGTGACCAAACAAGCGTTGTGGCAGATGTAGGTACCTATAGCAAGCAAATTTCTCGCGCAAACCCCTCTTGGTCATTTTCCTCCTGGACTTCGGATGTCAATTGTAATAACAAGATCCGAAAAACTGTTGATTTTTTATATACTTCTTTTTATATTTTGTAGATCATTCAGTACACTTTCAGAAGCTGGTAATGACTACTTTGGCAAACATCCGTTTCTTCAATCTTCTTAACTGCTAAAAATAAAGTGTTTTAGACTAATTCAAGATGGGTTATTTTAGCTCATTGGAGAAGTCACTTTGGTCAGCTGTCTGGTAAGATCATATTCGGTTTCCATAAGAACAATTTTTAAGACTTTAAAGCCAGAATATCCGAAACTACTGTAGAGGTATACCAACATTCTCTTCATTGTGTATGTTGCAGATTCAAACAACTTCATATTAACCCAACACTCTCTAAGAAAACCGTAAAGCACCCCCCCCCCCCAAGTAGTGATTCCATCAAATAAATCTATCGCTGAATATATTTCGGGGACAAACTCAACTTAGTACAACCATACACATGCATGCGATGTTTCTTTGACCAAATGTACGCGTGTGCGAATTCGCGCCGCTAATGTAAGTATTCCACATACATAGATATGATGCCGGTGATCCTTTTGCCTAACCATGCATTGGATTCTTTTTGCATGCGTAATGTTTGTGCCGGATACATCGGTTCTGGCGGTTTTTAGCCCGATAAAATACATTTTGTATTTTGATGCGCTTGCCCGTTCAGTCATTTTTGAATTTCCCAAGACCTTCTTTCTTATCTTACTTAACAGCGAATGGTATTCCAGATACTCGTTGATGTCAAACTCGTTTACCAGTGACGCCTCGCCTATATCAGACATCATTTGTGATAATATATATAAGTTGTTATAGTAGGATTTGTACTTGAGAAACGATGATAAGGCATGTGGTTACCCACCAACCTAAAAGGTTTAGTCAAATTTGGTTTTTCACTAAGTACGGCTTTGAGACCAATATCGAAGGTCTTACAGACTCGAACATCACGTCCATAATCAGCCTCTTGAACTTTTTTGTTCGCTATCGAGGACAAGATCCACTCGGATTCTTTTCTGCACGTTTTCAATTTCTTTACCAAAACTAGTAAGATTGACGAAGCCTTTATTAAACTCTATAGCCGCAACCGTGAGCAGGTCGATATTCATTTGGATATATTCAGTCATCCATGCACGCTGGTAATACCCCAGAACCCGATGGACTTTGCATGTGCGTATCTCCAACTGGCGATACAACTATATAATTAAATTTCATGCGCAGGTTCAGTACAAGCTTGACTCATTCTGTAAACTTGCGTCCGAAATTATCCGCAATTTCAGACTGATTCGGGGATAGCCATTTGAGGGCAGCGACAGCACTTCCGACGAAAGCGGATATTATATCTCAACCTAAAAGAAGCATCCATTATCAATGGTATGACTTTACTCATGCACGAGCTTCATTGTTACATGTGAACTCGCATAATGGTATTGTTTGCATCAATGCACAGTCATACAGGGTAATAGTGACAAGAGATAACACGTGGCTGTTTGGGGAACGTGGGTCATATCTATTCACATTTTGGGTGTTCATTAGATGACAAGACACCACGTTCAGTGTCAATGAACAGTTCCAACTCGATATTGGTTTTTGACAATTGTGAGTACACGCGCATGGTTATACCCCGAATCGTCTCAAAGACATCCGAGAGCAGCAGAATTCTCCAACCATACACGGATGAGACAGTGTTCATGTACGTGAAATTCGCTCGCGAGATAGCGACGAGTGGAAGATGTCAATTGATGATAAATGGGATTCAGCAAATTTGTATGTATGTATGTATGTATGTATGTATGTATGTATGTATGTATGTATGTATGTATGTATGTATGTATGTGTGTGTGTGTGTGTGTGTGTGTGTGTGTGTGTGTGTGTGTGTGTGCGTGCGTGCGTGCGTGCGTGCGTGCGTGACTATGTAAAATTTACAAAATAATACAAACGAATTTTGTGCAATATGTAACATTCCACTGGCTCTTAACTCAAAACAATATATTCAACTATATTATTATATTGCATTTCTCAGCTTGGAATAATAATAATAATAAGAAGAAGAAGAAGAAGAAGAAGAAGAAGAAGAAGAAGAAGAAGAAGAAGAAGAAGAAGAAGAACTTTGTATAGCGCCCAATCTATCGAAGCTCTAAGCGCTTTACACCATCTATAATGATATGACTACATTACAGAAAAACAAATGACGAAAACAATGAAATTGGAAAACATGAAAAACATGCTGAAAACATAAAAGATACAAACATTATTAGGTCTCTAAGTTTTCCCTGCAGTCGAAACAGGAGAGTTTTACAAGCACTCTTAAAAAAGACCACGGTGTCTTTGTGTCTAATTTCAATGGGCAATTCGTTCCACGTCGCTGGACCCTGATATGCAAAAGAACGTTTTCCATATGACTTCGTTTTCACAGCCGGAACAATGAGTATACGATTGTCAGAAGAAGAGCGTAAGTATCTAGCTGGTGTATATACATGGGTGAGGCTGGATATGTATGTTGGACTGGAGTCTCTCAGTGAAACAAAGCACAGAGAACACATTTTGTGTTTGATTCTGTATCGAATTGATAGCCAATGTAGGGTACTGGAGTAAATATTGTGACGAACCAGACAGAATTGAGTTAAAATAGTCCAGTCTTGAAAGTACTAATGAACTCACAAGTGTTTTAGTGGCATCAACTGAAAGATATTTGCAAATGGAACTGATGCGTCTCAGTTCAAGATATACAGCCTTGTATATGTTCATGACATATTGGTGCATTGTGAGAGTACTGTCTAGAGTAACACCTAGGTTTCATACTGACTGTGTGAATTTAATGTTGGTGTTGCTGATATTTATTGTCTGAGGTAAAGTATTAAATGAGAAAAACTTTGTGTTGTGATCAGAATAGCCTCAGTTTTATCATCATTCATCTGCAGCTTGTTACAGGTCACCCATGATGTCACATCAGAAATGCACCTCTCTACTCCATGGATGGTAGCATCAACTTCAGTTGGGTGGCTAGACTTGTATATTTTAGTGTCATCAGCGTACAATTGGTGCGACACTGGGTGATGATCTATGACACTTGAGAGCGGCTGAGTGTATAGAATGAAGAGAACAGGTCCAAGAACAGATCCCTGTGGAACACCACAACATACCTCAACTGGGCTGGATTGTATTCCATTTGCATATATAATTTGTGTCCTGTTAACTAAGAAGGACTTGAATCACTGTAAGGCTATATTCTGAATGCCGAATACATGCTGGAGACTATGAAGTAATATGTCATGGTCTATTGTGTCAAATGCTGCAGATAAATCCAGGAGAGTGAGGACTGTAATCTTTCCACTATCCGAAGCAGAGAGAATGTCATAATAATAAATATAAATATAATAATAATAATCATAGCAATAATAATAATAATAATAACAATAATAATAATAATAATAATAATAATAATAATAATAATAATAATAATAATAATAATAATGTAACAAGGTTAATGCATCTCGTCATAAAAAACCCTTCATCCACGTGGTCGTCAAGGATTTTATAATAAAAGCACTTACATACACACGCACGTACAAACGCAGATTTCCAGTGCGATAATTAATATATTCTATACAGTGGTATACACATTGTGATAGGTCAGCAGTCATACAGACAAATTTATAATCAAACACCATCACGTCTTTTAAACACACAGTCATACATACAAAACTTCAAATTATATTTCCACTTCTAAAGTATCATCTTTTTCTATCGCAAAAATACACGCAGTTCTTTAAACATGTAATAGAGATAGATGACTTGCAACTTTTAAAAAGAGTTCATTTTGCCGTGTATACATATTATTGATATTCTTGTAAATACAAGATGCTCTCATTAACTTCCTCTTGCTGATTAAACATTGTGAGGCGGTATCACAAAGAGAGGAATTAACCACTGATGATGTCTTTATGAAATTTAGTTCATTACTTACAGTGAGTGATCCATTATATATTATTACACGAGGTGTATCAATTTCAGATAAAATGATAACAAGTTTACGATTCTATACAAATAAGCAAACACTTTTTCATTATATATTTATATTGTACTTATATTTTCTAATTTAAAAAATTCAACAAAAAAATTATAATAATAATAAAACAAAAAATAAAATACCTTCTACTTTGGGTTACTGGCATCTCATCCAAAGACATTTTGGATTCTGTCATTGTAATACATCAGCTCTAGTGACATAGCAGTACATTCAAAATTGATATTCATTCGGAACATTATTATTTTGGACTTGGGAAAGAACTTTTAGGATTCTAACGGATTGAATTAACAATAATGTTTGTTCTGTTTATATTTTCACTTCGTATTCTGCGGCAAATTTATTTGTTGAATTTTACTAAACTTTTTGGCTTTTTGTTTTGCTACTTAGTTTAAGACTCTAGATTCGTAAGAGTATGTATGTATGTATGTATGTATGTATGTATGTATGTATGTATGTATGTATGTATGTATGTATGTATGTATGTATGTATGTATGTATGTACGTACGTATGTATGTATGTATACATACATACCTGTTGGGCATCACCTGCCAAAATCATCATTTAAATTATTTGCTGCATATATTGTCCATGTCTTTATTCAAACTCATCATATTTCGTTCTAGATGTGTGAAAATCGCTTCATGTATTTCTACAGATATTTATGAGTATCTATAACACGGGGAAAAACAACATCGTTCGGCATGGTGCTAATGTCAGTTCTTCGTATTGCAGCAATGTATGCATGCGGAGGGATATTTTCTTATGCGCATTGTTATTCCATGATGAGGGATTTAGACATAAACACAACCATCTATCAAAGACGTCTGATTTATGTCGATGCAGAAAGCAGTTTTGTTGAAGGGCGAGGAACGCAGTGATAGCATCAGATGATCGTCAGTTCCAGTTTTCGTTTGTTTTTGTCTGTTGCTGCAGCCGGTCGTAATGAAGGAGCGATAAAACGGTAATTGCCTCAAACAGACCGTGGTAATGAGGATTCTAGACTACAAACAGTCTGAGACAATGATATGATTAACCTTCTCTCCCATTCTCGAGTATATATTACAACCCTTTGCCCCGAAGCAAAATGTCATGATTATATGTACATCACGGGGGAAATTGCAAGAGTATAATTTCTCATGCGTCCTTTCATGGGGTGTTAATGCGGATAACCCATCGACTTCAGACAATTTGATGTGAAAATTGGGTAGGGATCTTTAACTTGTGAGGGAAACAGGTAGACTGGACCTAGAATTTTTCATTATTAGCTTCCTATGAAAAAGAATGTGACTCAAAGACAGTGCTCAATCTCAACATAAAAATATTAAATACGAGCGATCGAAAATATTTGCACTTTATCCAAGCCGCCCGTCGTAACACTAACCTCTTACGACAGCTGTTAATACAATTTTTGTAAATCTTGGACATGATTCGGCCGGGGATTGAACCCCAAACGCCCACTCTAACAACTAGGCTACTGGAGCTGTTTAATCAATTTTTTATATATATTATTTTACAGCACACTCAGTTTGTATATGCTGAATTTAGGATTCAAGGAGAACATATTGATGGACAGAATGACCAACGGTCGGTCACATGTAGACAGACGATAGGTAATATCCAGTCGCAATATATCCGCATTTAACGAGTGATTTATCGAACCGCCTGAAAGTATCAATATGAAGTAGTGAATAGATTCAGCGAGCTAACTCTTTTATTAAAATTTAACTTGGCTGATTCTTTAACAATCTAAACAAAAATAGTGTAAACTTGTTTTATTTACAAATCTTTTGAATGTCGATGTTCATGAATGATTAACCCATGTATTTGTTTTACCATCATTAACAGGTGGTAGCTTAAAATAAGTACGAATGAGAATTAAAGGATACCAAAAGACTACTTTTAATTAAAAAAGACAATAACCATAAATAATAATAATAATAATAATAATAATAATAATAATAATAATAATAATAGTAATAATAATAATAATATAGATGATGATGTTGATAATAATAATAATAATAATAATAATAATAATAAATATGATGTTAATATAATAATGATGATGACGATGATAATAATAATAATAATAATAATAATAATAATAATAATAATAATAAAAATAATAATAATAATAATAATAATAATAATAATAATAATAATAATAATAATAAATTATATTCATAATCGTCTTCGTCGTCATTATCGTGGTAGTAACAGCAATTAGGATAATAACAATTCGTGGTGCTACGATTGTACGTTGTTTTAAAAATGAGAAGGGACACATTATAGGTTTATAGGAAACACACCAGGTCGCACCCCCAGAAAATGAATTTAAGGCCCAACCCTAGAAAATGAGTTTCAGCAAACTGTTGTAATAATATCACTGCCGTAATTAAAAGTATGATGATAAATTAAGTTCGTTAAACTACGCCGATGCCATTAAATTGCTGAAGTATGTAGAAGTAAGTCTATTGATGGGTTTTATATCATAAATTCGGCGCATGTGATAACTCTAATTGCGATATGCTGGTATTTCAATCTTATGCAACATAAATGTAAAGTTTTACATCATTTAAGAGCAGACATCGTCAAGAAGGGGAATTTGATAAAATCTCTCTTGGAACTTCAATTATCTTTTATTACATAGGCAATGTATTAATGTTGGTTACGTGATTATCAAGGAATCGAGAAGAAAATACCGTCGACACTGTCACAAGAACAGAAAAACTAACATGAAAGTGTATTGAAGTAGTTTACAGTCCTTAAACGTTAATTGGAACACTCGCAAGGGTACGCAACCAGATACATTGGGCTAATGAGTCCGAAACCTCACCAACTGAGCAACCACGGCTCCCGTAATTTTGGCGGAAACGTTAGTAGTGGAATAGCTATTAAATTATTACCCCCCTCTCTCTCTCTCTCTCTCTCTCTCTCTCTCTCTCTCTCTCTCTCTCTCTCTCTCTCTCTCTCTCTCTCTCTCTCTCTGCAGTATACATTAACAAACTTGAGAGAGAGAGAGAGAGAGAGAGAGAGAGAGAGAGAGAGAGAGAGAGAGAGAGAGAGAGAGAGTCCGTATTTTCGGCATTGTTTTGCATAATACATGTTTTCTTTCTGCCTTCTATTTTTCTTAATTTTGCTGATATCGGACAGACATAAAAAAAAGTTCAAACGTAATTAAGCTCGAGAAGCCTAATATTTTTTAACATTACTGATCGCATTATAGATGTGTATTATGTAGAATGTTTTGCATATTATACAAAGTATTGATATCAATTTAAAATACTCCCCCCTCCCCCGGCAAGAAACACGTATTATACGAGTGCAACGTTTTAAAATGGAAACTATCAAACATGCACTTTTTTAAATGTTTAAGTTTCATACATAATTTCAATGTGTACTTGTTACACTTAAAAATATATACAATATTTTCAATGTGTACTTGTTACACTTAAAACTATATACAATATTTTCAAGGTGTACTTTTTACACTTAAAACTATATACAATATTTTCAAGGTGTACTGTTTACACTTAAAACTATATACAATATTTTCAATGTGTACTTTTTACACTTAAAACTATACAATATTTTCAATGTGTACTTGTTACACTTAAAACTATATACAATTTTTTCAATGTGTACTTTTTACACTTAAAACTATATACAATATTTTCAATGTGTACTTTTCACACTTAAAACTATATACAATATTTTCAAGGTGTACTTTTTACACTTAAAACTATATACAATATTTTCAATGTGTACTTTTAACACTTAAACTATTAACAATATTTTCAATGTGTACATTTTATGCTAACAGCTATTATAATATTTTCAATGTGTACTTTTTATCATCATCATCGTAATCATCATTATAAATTGATGTATTTATTTACTTTAAATCGATATGTTTAAGGTTGTTGTTGTTGTAGGTTTTAAAGCAATTTTTCAGCACAAGATAGGCTATACATGGCGGCCAGTATTAAAGGTGGAGGAAGAATCCAGAAAACCCCCGGAAAGAACAACCGACCCACGAGAAGCTACCGGCAAGCTTTCTCACATACCCACATTAGCGGAGCCTGAGACTCGAAACCACGCAGACAGACGTGAGATGGCAGTGATCCGTAACGGTGAGCCCTTTAGACCATTCGGCCACTCGGGGCCCCGTTATGGGTAATAAGCATACCGGTACGTCTCAAAAGCAGATTTCTGTATTTACGCACAAGTTGTTGGATGAAATAAAAACTTTTTGTAGGCAGGTGGGGTTCGTACAAATTGTATCGTTGAGCCAAGTTTTAATATTAGATTAAGCTTTTTATTAGTACTTTTTTCTTAAATGACAGATTTTAACTATAGTAAATTTCCCCTTCAAATAAAGTTTAAATTTGTGACGGAGAGGTTTAAAAAAAAAAGTGTCAAAAATGTCAATCTAAAATGAATATTCAGCTTGTATATAAATAATACCAATTAAATGTATTTAATCGATTTTGTTCTGAAAATCGAAACAACACTTGCTACAGTTATAACAAATTGCAATATTTCTTTTTTGCAAAGCTCAACCATGTTTTAATCGCATGATGGTGGTTGACACTCGACATCATTAAAGTCATGCTCATGACTCGTTGTTGTTGTTGTTGTATGGTTTAACGCCATTTTTCAGCACAAGATAGGCTATACATTGGCGGCAAGTATGACTGGTGGAGAAAAACCCTGGAAAACCACCGACCCACGAAAAGCTACTGGCAAGCCTTCTAGCGTACCCACTTAAGCCGAGCCTAAGACTCGAACCTACACAGACAGAGATGAGAGTGCTTTACACAACTCGGCCACTCGAAGCCACCTCATGACTCCTAACGGAAACGGAAACGCAAAGGTTTGTTCTGTTGCACGTTGGCTTGACAATGCCATTTAATATATTTTTGTCATATGACTTAAAAACAGCACATCAAAATGTATACATTCGAGCGAATTGTAACTGTTGGTAGGACCTAGATTACAAACTGTGATTACAAATAGATTGCATTTTTAAATTTGTGTCTTCAAACTCTCGTTAGAACAAAGAACCAGCTTTTATTTAGATTCTAAAATGTCACCAAAAAAATGACAATCCAAACATTTAAAGCTTTCAAGCGTACAGAACATATACTCAGTCGCCTATACACTACTATGTTAACGAATTGACACCAGGACCGTCGTAATTTTAGTCTGGACGACACAGTGCCCCGGTCAAGTATCACCTTCGGTCGTCTCCCCCAAATCGGCAAAACAAAAATACCTCGAATTGCTACTATTACCCCCAACCCCAACCCCTTTTCCTGGTCTCGGCGCCCTGGGTGGTTGCCCGAATCACCCGCCTGTTACGACAATCATCTTTAAGTTGCTGACCTCAGATTGGCGTCAGTTCCAAAGTATATGTGAATGTTTTCGACTTGGTCAATTTGAGGAGAAATTTTGGAAACTAACAAATACTAGATTCTTTCTCCTAAGATATGTCAAAAACAATTTTAGTTGTGAACGGCTGTAAAGAAAACAGATAACAAAACTGTTAACAGAGCAAAGTACAACCAGTTGTATAGATAATTACCAATGAAACACACATATAAACCAGGGCCGTCATTTCAATTCTTTCAGAACATGACAAAATTTGACGGGCTTGTTAATTGTCGTATATAGCCTACAGCAATTTTACACCAAAAGCAAATTCATGCTTATGACCTTCCCTCAACCCCCACCCCCAACCCCCACCCCAGACGTCCCTGATATAAACACCATTCATAGCCTGTGCTAAAATGATTAAATATTTTAATTCACTCTTTAAGTAATACAATTTCTAATCTCAAACAGCAGCCAATAAAGGCTTTGTGCGTCGGGGACGGGGCACTTAAGATATAGATCTACAAATACACGCCGAAAGCAGTCTTTTAGCTGTCCTTTGCATGTGTATAATTATTAAAGCAATATTAGGCTATGTCTTAAACCTATATATGGTTTATTTAAACACGTAATTTTATCCACAGCAACTGAGGTGAGGCAGGCGCACGTGTCTACTTTGCACCCACGTAAATATGGCAATGCAATCTAACAAAAAAGTAGGTTATTATTTTTTGATAATTGTATTTTACGCTGTTAATTTTTAAATATTTTTATATATTTAGTTCTTAAATAATTAGAACATTAATATGCATTTTTGAGTGTATTACATACAACTTTGACATTCATCAAAGAATTTATGAAATCTCTAAGACGCAAAAATGGAGATCCATAGGTGAAAATGAGTTTAATTGATCTTTCATTCCAATCCAATTATCATATTATATACAAATTTTAACTACATTTATTCCAGCACCTATTGTATTGCCTGTGTCGAAAGAGAAAAGCAATTTATTCGAGTTATCGCTGATGATGCGATTTGAACCTTGAATCACTTCACCTAAACAAGTTGCTCCTTTTCACAAAGAAAACTCCACGTAAAGGTCCAGGTATTGCTGTTAAAACTGCACTTGTAGGAGCGTCTTTAACACTTCTGGTAGGGGGTACTATCTCCTGCAAACAGTGGTTCATAATGGTATCATGCTACCCCCCCCCCCCCCATTTCTCATTATCAGAGATCTTGCATACAAATTACAACTCTTACACCATGCGAGAGAAGGAGAAATGTTCGATAGCAGGTGGTTTTGAGATAAGTCGCAGTCAGCGGTACCTTTCTCGCAATTGCAGTGATTTCTTTCTCACTCGTGGGGGAGATCTTCCAAGATGCGAATGTACATACTTACCAGATAAGTTATCAGTTACCCAACTCATTAAAAATGGATTTGAATTAAGCATATCCTTGGGTAGAATGGGATTGGTTTGGACATAGATGAAACACCTTTCCAATCAGTTATAGATCTTAATAGAGACCAATTCAAAAAGTCTTCACTGTGTCAACAAGCCGTGGGAACAACGGAAAGTTATCAAAGATAGCGGAAGATGATGGAAAGGGGGTTGAAAATAACTCTTATCTAGATGAGAAGAAAGTCGTTCCTCCTTTAATAGGTAATAGAAATTTTATATGATGTATTTACCCCTTGGAAGCCGATAATAAACAGTTCATAGCAATGTATTATAAAAGGCGGAAAGAGAAATTAAAGACGATAAGATCAAAATATATTCATTTAAGTGTAAAGTTAACAAATTAAATATCAGATTTTTCTTTTTCATGATAGACAAATCAACTCACTTAGATGCTCTTGTGATAAATAAATTAGAACAAAGGTAGGCAGACATCTCTCGAGATGGACAGATTAGTGAAAAAAGTGTGTTGTCTTTCTCGTTGAATAATTTAGGCGAAGCATTCCGAATTAGCTCATAGCACTAATGCAATTTAATATATACATTTTGATCTTGACGAGGCCGTGACCTTACTGTTTTAATTGATGCAGTGTTTGTGTTTGGGGGGGGGGGGGGGGGGGGCCTACTCTTTGGTACAAATTGAACATTGGTAGATTTGGTTTACTGTCCGATATAACGCTTGTCACATTATTTATTTAGACTTAAATAAATTTTGGTCATATGTACATACAAATTAATTGTTTAGTCTTGAAAATTTGCGTCACAGTTACAGAGGCCGACTATGCAATATCTAGTGTAATCACGATATGACATCAATGGCACGACTCGCGGAACTAATTCAGTTCCCATACTAATCCTACGCAAACACCATGATATTAAAAATTCATTAACTTAAAATATTTGATTGCTCATAATCTAACCTATATTTATTAGTATAGATGCATCCTGGATGACAGCTTCTGTGTCTCCGTTTTGTTCAACGAGGATAAACTCAAACGATTCTTTATTTATTTTTAAATTATCTTTCATTATCAACTAATCCTTGACTACCAATCCGATTACAATCAGATCTTTGCTGTTATACACGAAGATCTGACAACATCCGCTTAGAGGTCATGTTCTGGTAACCTATGTTATTACCATAATCGCACATTTTATCAACCAATCAGATTAAGACAATTTAGAGACAGAGCACTATGGAAGAAGAGCATGAATATGTACCGAATGATTCGTTCCACTTTCAGAGTTTTGAGAGTTGCATTTCCATTGGCTAATTCAAAGGTCACAGAACATGCCCCTTAAGAGGTCATCCTTCGATCTTCATGTAGGACAGTGGAGATCTGATTTTAATCAGATTACCTGGCCAGCCCAGCCTATATATAATCTATTTTATCTTCAACCATTTCCATGCTGGCTCCCATTTTTCTATACAATTAGTACCGTGTGTCCGGCTTACGACTGGTTATTCTTATAGCTTGCAACTGCAATGACTTGTTTGAAAATATACGTGTGACGTGACCCAATACGTAAATGGCAAAAACTAACTCTATAGTGTAGATGGTAATACTCAAAATAAAATCTTAACGTTCTAAAAAAAAATGTCAACATAAAAAAATCAAATTTGAATGAATCGTTTAAAGGCTAACAATAGCTTAATGGTGTTGTTTAAAATGTACTTCGGCGTACAATTAGTAAATGGGTTTGATCAACAAACAGGGTGGAAATACTTTGATTGCATCATATCTAACTTGTTCGCAAAAAATCAATGTCTGCTATTGAGGTTCCATTCAGGTTCAGCGACCAATGAAAATTGTGTAATTTATCTAGACTGGAAACAAAGACTAATTTATTCGTTTCGTGCAGAAAGTGTTGCGCTTTGCCGAACCACCCGAAATAACGCAACGCAGCAGGAAAGTCTAACCGAAAATGAGTTATTGACGTCATAATGTCTAGTCTTTTTAAAAAGTCGTTTAGCCCCTATAAACTGACTACAGCGCTGTTTGTTGTTGTTATTGTTGTTGTTATAGGGTTTAACGCCATTTTTCAGCACACGATAGGCTATACATGGCGGCCAGCATTATTGGTGGAGGAAAAACCCGGGAAACCCCCGGAAAGAACCACCGACCCACGAGAAGCTACTGAGTGCTGTTTGTAAATATTCGTGTATGAGAGTTCCAGTTCTTATATTTCAATTTTTAAACACCCTTTTTTGCACAGTCTAGTTACTTGATTAAAGGATATATTATAAAGCATATTTCATCGTTCTGCATAAACAGTATTTAGGTTGCGAAATATCAATGAAAGTGATTCTCAGACGGAACAGTTCGCTCTTAACACCCATAAGTTGGGATTTTTCTAATGTCTCGCACATTATCGATGATAACACTGTTCGCTGGCGAGGCAGTGCAACGTTATACTTACAAAGATATGGATATGAGATATGTAACCGACCCAGCGCCTAATATCAGCTATAAATGTTTCACTTTTCAACGATTTTTAAGTAATCGGAAGATGTGTTCTTTCCCCGTGTCTACTTGACACATTAGATTATGAAGATAAGCGAATTAAGATCTGTAACGAGACATTTTATAACGGTATCGTACGAAAAACTTATTCTGTGCCCCTTATCTAATGCATTTTGACATGGCACAGTACCGAGTCTAGCGTCTAGATATGGTATCGTGTAATGTATTCAGAACGATGTCAATGATTAAATTACAAAATATGTTTATCACAGGTAATATAAATGAAAACATAGATGAATCCATTATCTACTATTTACCTACTGCCGCGCTGGCCAGAAAGAGACTGCGGATTTTATTGTTGTTATTGTTGTAAATGTTGTTGTTGCGAGTTATAGAACACCATTTTGCACAATTCGTGGAATTCATAATAATACTACAGAGTTCTAGATAGATCTTGATTGAAAACCAGGTGAAAAATTATGCTTTATTTCTATTTTACTCCCACTTTTAGGAGACGTCTGGAAAAAGGATTCAGTATTCAAGAATAAAGGAAATCTTTCTGCTAATTCGTAGACGCAGATGATGCACAGAGTGTTTGCTACTTACCCTTGTTGTATAATGGATTATTTTTTAAGTAGTATTACCATATGTTAGTAGAAACCACAGTGACTCAGAGATTCGAGCAATGTACATGCAACTTTGACTCTCGTTTCCAGTACGGACGCAGCTTGAGTAGTGTGTCTCTGAACAGGGCAATTTTGCTCCCACTGCATTGGCACTATATGCTTTACATGTGCTGATGTGCCGTTAAGCACCAAAAAACAAAACAAATAAATAAAACCACAAAAAGATCGCAACTTTACAAAACCTGCGCATATAAGATGTATAGAACAGAAATATCAGAGAAGTCCTTAGTTCTTATAAGAAAACCTTTTTCTAAGTCTTCCGTGCAAATTGGAAGCAGTGTTTAGTCCTTTGAGGTGTGTACCTTTCTTGTGAATAAATTAATTCAACTCAATGAACATTTAAAATTCAAATCGCGATATAAAGATCTTCGTTTCGCGATATAAAGATCTTCAAATCGCGATATAAAGATCTTCAAATCGCGATATACAGTTCTTCAAATCGCGATATAATTACTTTATACATCACTTAAACAATCTTATCGATTTCTTATACTGGGTTAACTTTCAATTGGTTCGCTATTCTTGAAAACTCTGAACTCAAGTTAAGAAAGTAACAAAATATTTTGCTTAAAAATCCATTATAATTGCAATTATGTTTCAACGAAAAGATGAATCCTTAACTATGAGCGAAAAGACAATAATTCAGTCGATTTTGTATTAAATTGTTTTTAGTACGTCACGCATTCACGGTTTCTTTAGATCAGCGTAATTAATTCGTGTCGTTCTATCAAAATCGCACAAGAATAATTGATCAGTCGAGTTGTATTTGTTTAAAATAAAGCTACACCATTTAGTAAAGACACGTTGCTTGTGTATTTATTTTCTTTTCCCGGAAGATTTTTTTTCTTTTTGTGGAGTCTGGCTGAAGGTTTCGAAGGGCTTTTACTATAAAGTTTTAGGTTGTATTGCAGGTATTATATTCATTTTTGACGAAAAACAGACTGAAACAAACTAAATGCAGGTATATCGTCATTAGTTTACTAATCTCCTAATCTATGACGAAGTATGGATATTTGGGAAAAGTTACTATAAATAAACAGCATTGACTGAGTAACATTTATGGTCAAATTAATTGACTTGTTTGCGTAGGAAAGACCAGTGTGCTTTACCCATAGTAACTGCACAACGTAAACATTTCTTAAATTTTCGTTAACTTCAATTTACACGCACCATTACCAAAAACATTCATCTAAAAGTAAGATGAAAGCAGCATCCTTTCTTTACTATTATTTCTAGATTAGTGAAGTTCTCTTTTCGTGGATGAGAGGAAGCGTGTATTGACTAATGAAGCATGCGCAACGGTAGCAGTCAAACGTATGATTTATCGACCGGCTCCCATATTTAACAGCTTAAGATAAGAACAGAATGCGATTTTTATGAGCCTTTCGTATCCAAGGACTCTATTTCCCACATCTTATAAGATGAAATTCTTAACATATCTTCTATGTCGGTTTTGTTTTGGATTCAAGTAAATTGTGCAAAAGTTTTGAGTATGTATTTCAAGATTGTTAAAAGTCCTGTATCATTTGTGTGTGTGTGTGTGTGTGTGTGAGAGAGAGAGAGAGAGAGAGAGAGAGAGAGAGAGAGAGAGAGAGAGAGAGAGAGAGAGAGAGAGAGAGAGCTCATTACACATGGCATCTACCTTAGTGAATTGTTATGTTGTTTGTGGTTTTTTGGATTAAGTTTAATCTTTCCAGAAGAAATTCGGTTTAGGATTCCATGCATCTTCATAACCTTTTTTAATCGTTTCTCTCTTCAATAATATTTAGATAAACCACTTTATGACACAAGTGTAATATTTAGTTTTCAGGAAGAATACATACTTTAATTAGAATAACGCAGCGAGTTAAATCCATCGGATCAGATATTTTTATTTATCATTTTCTGAAAAATTCAGTTATTAGTTTTAACTGTTAATATAACAAAATTATTCTGTTCAAATGCAATATATTATGTTAATTTAAACTTATCAGTGTTTTCATTACCTCAGTAAATACAAAGCCATTAGCTTTAAGAAATATTTGGCAAACAGCTTAGATCGTTACTCGATGTACTGTTGGACGCCATATTTGTTTATCAATACGCCTATATTAGCCTTGTTTTCTCGATACATTAATATTCATGAGGATCTCATTAAGAATGGTCTATAGGTTATTTACGGGAGTTGTACTGTTGTAAACGAGCATTACAGTATTATTTTTCCGGTGAAACATCACCTTGCTATTTTTTAGTGATGAATGACTACGGATGATTTCACTATTGTTGAAAATGGGTTGATGTTATTATATAGAGGAAAACTTCGTGAGTAAAAAAAATAGTACTGAGAAACTATATTATTTATAGTTTTCTTCACAAAGACACTATCGCTATCTTTTACCGCATATATATATATATATACATATATATATATATATATATATATATATATATATATATATATATATATATATATATATATATATATATATATATATATATAGCCTATGCGCTTTCGATTCTCAATGATTCTTTTTCAAAGGCAAATACAAAACATAGACAAGACAAAGAAATATAACACAACAGCCGTCTTGTTTGCAACACTTGACATGGCTATTTCTGCAGGAATTAAATCTTTAATGTATTATGTTTCAGCTAGTTTATTTCAACTTGTAGCGGATGCTGGAAAACATTTTTATTGACCTAGATATCGATGAGTCATAACGATATCTGTTATTTTATGTAAATTGATGTAAGCACAAATTATATCCTGATATTTCCTTGTTATAGTAGTGATTGAGTTATTAAGCAAATTTAGAGAAATATTTTTTTAAATAAAATTGTATTTGTGCATGGCTGACTTTTTTTTGTCTTCTTTGTTTACACCGCTTGGTTTCAATATCCTAAGGCGACGTAACCAGTAAGATTCCTTTTTATTCTGGTTTCGAAACTCCAGTTGGGGTTGTGAACAATTGCAATCAATACGTGTTATATCACTGAATATGTGGCTATGAGGAGAAGTCTTCTGCGCCCGGGCTTCATTATGTCGGAGTTTAAAACTAAAAAGCTACACAAAAGGATCAAGCTTCATAGATCTGATTGGATAACAAAGAAGCTGTATGCCATCCACGTCATTTCTAGGATTTCAACCGACGCCATGTTTCTCTTTCAAATCTAACCGAAACAACGATTCCTTGTACTTTTGTATCGGTGCTTAAACAAAAGCCTTCTTTTTATAAAAGACAGAAAAAATAAACGATAAACATCTAAGCTATGAGCGAAAAATATATAACATAAAGATCACTAGGTTACAGAAGAAAGAATAAAAGAGTTTGGATAACTTTGATGAAGCATCGATAAATCATTGCGTGCTTGCTTATTCCAGGAGTAAGCAGAAGCTTTTTATTCGTCTGACTTTTTAAAACAAAAGAACAACTCTCTATTTTGATGATGTTTCATGACAAGAAAAGATGAAATCTGTACCTCGTAGGATGAAACCGGAAAAAAAATACCGGTGGTCTTAATTGATACGATTTTCATGGATAAATTAATGCAGTGAATTAGGATAACACCTTACTGGCATCTCTTTCAATTGCAAATCGGAAAATGACCTGAAATAAACCACACACAAAGCAGAGGCAAGCCGCATGGAAATGTTCTAACAATGAAGTATGATTAAAGTGAGGGCATTTTCTTTTTCTTTTATCTGGTGCGTTGGAGCCATGGCTGTGTATTTATTTATTTACTGATCCATGATACAGCAAAGGTTATAATTGTATGAAGAAAATATATTTTCTAAAAATCTTTTCAAAAAAAGTAACAGACGAATTCAGTGCATATGCCAAATTACGGTTCTCATTTTTTTCTAAGCGGAAGTCTCTGCAACTCAATGTGTTTGGACAACCAAAAAAACTAAAATTGATGCAACAAAAAAGGAATAAGAAAACAAGGAAGAGAAAAGTTTTGTATTAGACCGGTGCAAAGTAAGTGACTCGCCAGTTGCGATGCCTGTTATTACATATTATCGATATAATAGAGACTCACGTCTGCAAAACATTTCAGACGACTCCATGGCAGGAGGCATGCCCAGAATGCCTTTTTAATTACCGAAAGGTAATGATATATGACTTGCGTTTATTTTTTGTTATAGATTGAGAATGGGAGGTCCGATGATTAGGAAGAAAAAGATACGCCTAAAACTGCACACTTAATTGAAATATGTATCGTCTACATGGACAGTTATTGATGCAATTTATAAAGTATCCAGAGCCACCTAGTGCCATTATATGATTTTATCATCCACCTCTCTTATTAAATGGCGTGATTCATTGGAACAGAACACGCCACACAAACGCAATTGCAAACGAACATAGTAGCCCATTGCCAACAAAGGGTAGGGAGCAATTGGAGATATATCCCTGGAGCACATGCCAGTCTGGGGACCTTGGCCAAACAACACTTTCTAATGTTATCAAAGAAAAAATTAGTTTGAACAAGAACTTGGAGAGGCACGGGTGTTTCTTACGCAAGGCCTGGGATCGCTGTCAACGGTCCAGGTAGCGCCAGCTTTTCTGTTGGTGTATATCAAGCAAGCAAATATAATCTCCTATTGTCCATCCGAACTTGAAAAATTTGCATTCAATCTTTAAGAAATTAAAAACATAATTCTGAACAGGAGCGCCTACAGAAGCATTGGGGGTGGGGGTGGGAGGGGCAAATATGTTTTGGTCAGCTTTCAAGTTTTAAGGATGTAGGCCAATACATATTTAGAAGTGAAATCAGGGGTGGGGACGGCGAGGAATGTACTTTCTTTCATTGGCCATATGTGCGGGCTCCCATGCCTGTAAATCACTTAACAGCGCGTTAACTATCAGATATTTAATCCCTTGTCCCTAGTAATGAGTTCTGCATACAGATATTAGCAGACTGGGCCTACAAAAATTATGTATTGTATATATTTACTTGGTTCTGAATCTCAGAAAAAGTGTTTATTAATTTTTTTATCCCACCCACCCCATACCGAAAGATGTCGTTTTTCCGTTTATCTACGTTATAGGGTATGTCTTTAAAAATCGCTTGTCTAGCCGACGCCCTCGAGGAAGTTGCGCATGCCTCATGTATGTAAACAAATCCTTTTAGAGGTGATAGTTTCTAAAATTTCTTTTCTTCGCTATTTTTAATGAAGATATTACCCATCATGGATGCAATCAATTTATTTGCCATGAGTACTTGTATACAATAAATTGGTTATTTCAATTACACGGATTATTTCATACCTTCAATGGATGTCGATAGCTGTCGTTCGGATCACGTCGGCTATTTACGAAATAAGACTTGACAGAGAAACTTGTGAAATGATCCGATTATTTTTTACCCCATTGGTAACCTATCAGCTCTACCATCAATCCATTGCCAAACTCCAGATGTCTTAGAGATATGATTCAAATTCTTAAAGCTTCGTTATACATCCAAACACACACACAAACCTACACAAACTCAATAAACAAACAAATTTTTAAAAATCAATAATAGATCTAACCGATTTGGTCAGAATAGATTGGGTTTCTATAGAACAAAATATATTTTTTCCTGCAAATAACTGCTTTTAAATACATTAGAGGTATGTTTTCATCTCGAAAAAATAACCGAGGTCTTTCCGAATGGGATTATCTTTGAAGGGAATACATCTCTATGTTCGAGACAAGCGCACGAAACTTATACAACAATATCAATTAAGATAATCACAAATTATTTATTCTTATTACTCTTAACACTGAGTTATTATCATTGATACAGTCAGAAAAGCCTGTAGATATTAGACAGACTGGTATTGGATTTCCTTACCACCTGTAGCGAATTTTAAAACTAATTTAATTAACCCGTCTGGAGTTGGATAGGTGATATGCCTGTGTAAATGTATTTGACGTAATGATTTCAAGTGAAATAAAAGATATGATGTTTAATAAAAATTGTTGGGTTTATTTAATAAATGACACAAGAAAATTTAGCAGCATCGTTTTCATTCTGTTATCATTCATTGTGTGTGCAAAACAACAACATATTTTACAAATAAATCCACTTTTTATTCTCATACTGTATGTTTTGAATCTTCACTATTGTATCATAAAAGTATTCATAACAAAACGTCTATCGTGTAATTTATATACATGGCCTGAATAGAAAACGCTATGTTTAGCTAGCAAAAACGTTATAGTAAAGTGTTTATTCCATTGTTAGCTACCAGTTAATATCAAAATTTGGTAATCATAACAAAGTGGTCATGACACGAAAAATATTAAAACTTGTATGAACCGTTGTTTTACCCACCCCACCCCACCCCCACCCCCCACCCCAAAAAAAAATATGCGTCTGCACTGCATTTAGGAGATGCCAGTTCTTGTACGTGTCACATTTCCATTTTATGTTGGCTTTTATTCATTAAAAAGATCAAATTGATCATAGTTATCGTACCATTTTCACAGTCAATTCAGTTCGGGTTGTAAAGCTGTCTAAAACACCGAGTAGGTTGCGGAATTGCGGTTTTAAGGCAAGGTGCTTTATCCTCTTTGGATGGGCCCCGGGTAGATGAGTGTCGAAAGTCCCGGGTGACAATGTTTAAAGTGCTCGCCTTTACACGTCAGTGCCATTTTACCACTGTCTCCGTGGATTTAAGTATCTGGCTCGGTTAACGTGGGTATTTAAGAAAGCTTGCCAGAAGCTTTATGACAGTTCTTCTTGGAGATTCCCGGGATCTTTCTCGGCAGAATATACTTCATGCCTATTTTGTGCTGAAAAATGGTGCTGCCCAAATAAGCCGAATCCACCGTCTCAAAGTCTTTAGCATGCTGATGTGCCAATAAACATCATTTAACCAACCAATAAATGATTCATCTCAAACATACTTCTTATCCATGCTTTCAATATTCCTAGTAGACAAGTGACAAAAGAAGAAGGCGAATAATTATTCGTCCTATGTGAAATAATATATTATCAGAGGTTACATATTTAAATTACAAGATTTAATTTTAATTTCGTAATCTTGTACAAAAAGAGCGGGTCGAGCTTTAATTTATACATACTTTTTAAAATGATTTACTTAAAGATAATTAATATCTTAATTCCTTCCTTGATAGACAAGATCTTCAGAAGAGACAGGAAACTTGAAAGTGATATAGGTCTCCATTGCAAAAGTATATTTTGACCTTTTTTTTCCTTTGGTAAACATGTGATGACTCCTTGGGTATGAAAATCTCTTGTGATCACAATCAAATGTTTGTTTTTTTTTCGTTTTTTTTTTTTTTTATGGTTTAAAGCCTTTTTTCAGCATAATATAGGCTATACATGGCGGCCAGTATCAATGGTGGAGGAAGAACGCGGACAACCCCCGGAAAGAACCACCGACCCACGAGAAGCTACTGGCAAGCTTTCTCACATAACTACATTTGCCGAATCTTAGACTCGAACACACGCAGACAGAGGTGAGATGGCAGTGGTCCGTAACGGACAGCGCTTTAGACCACTCGGCCACTCGGGGCCCCATTAATCAAATGTTTCATCTGAAACATACATAATACATGTATAATTAGAATAATATATAGATATACATAAATCATTGTAGTCACGCTCAGCGACTAATATATTGTTACACGCACAAGGGTATCCACTTGACCGAGCGGTGTCAAAACCCTGGCGCGAGTCATGCTGGAAGTCATATGTTTTCCCCAAATTTCCAAAGACTTCCATACAACTCGAGTTGTAAAATGGGAAGACAGACGTGTCTGCTATATTTAATAACCTTTGCTCTAATCAATTGGCGACCCAGATGAGACAACTTGCCCAAAAGTCCATTAACCGCACCTTTGCATGGTTTTTCTTCATTATCATTCGATTTCCGTACCGCCAGCCCGTCATGCCATAGAAATTACACTAGTATTCCCTTTACTAACTGGGAAATATTTAACTGCGCGACCCTGGGCCAGTCAATCCACCGAATTTCCGGCGTATCACGCTCATATACATACGCCCATTTTCCACTATGGACACATAAACGATACCTACCAAGTTCCAACTTATTGATTCCATTATATAATTTACTGATTTCCAACCATAAATACTGCCATTTCAACCACAACACTTTTATACACCGCTGAATTTTAATATGGACTATGTTACACAGGGACAGTCATTATATATATATATATATATATATATATATATATATATATATATATATATAGAGAGAGAGAGAGAGAGAGAGAGAGAGAGAGAGAGAGAGAGAGAGAGAGAGAGAGAGAGAGAGAGAGAGATATTATGTTAGCTGATCATCAGTAGACTGTGGCTACAATAATTTATTAATTTATTCGACCATTGTAAACTTGATCAGCATGTGAATAACACACAGGCTCATTATGGTTTACACTGTATGCACAAAATTACATACCTGTATCATATTGTTACATGCACAGGGGTAATACTTGGCCGAGCGGTGTCAAACCCTAGCGCTAGAATCCCGCTGGAAGTCATATGTTTTCCCCAAATTGCCAAAGACTTCCATACAATTTGAGTTGTAAATTGGAAAGCCAGACGTGTCTGCTTTTATATACTAAATTTTACTCTAATCAATTGAAGACCACAGATAAATCAACTTGCCAAAAGTCCATCAACCGCAAATTTGCATGGTTTTTCTTCATCATCATCAGATTTCCGTACCGCCAGCCGATTATGCCATAGAAAATACATTAGTATCCCCTTTTTCACTGGGAACTATTTTAACTCCGCCATCCTAGGCCAGTCAATGTACACTCTTGCAGGCACATTACGCCAATATAACTGCACCCATTTTCCACTATGGACACATAAACGGTATCTACCAAGTCCATACTTATTGATTCCATTGTTGTTTTTTTTACCGGTTTCCTACCGTAAATATTGCCACCGCAGCCACACCACTATTGTACACCACTAGATTTTAATATGGAGTATGTTACACAGGGACGGTCATTCGGTTTGGACCTGAATTCACAACTAGCGAACCATGGCATGATTCAGACTCACTAATACTCGACTCAGTGACATTTGCTCCTAGTTACTGGCTAATTATTTCGGGCCAGGAATATTTCCATGGCGCCGAATCCCAATAATCACAAAAATCTAAGAAATGCTTAAAACGGGGGCGATGTCAAAAATGCGCATACTCCAAATTTATTAGAATATCATTAATTTTAATTATGCTAGTTCTTCAAGTATACTTATGACCGAAAATAGAATTAAATTTTTTTTTACTTTTAAATGCAGCTCTATTGTTGTCTTTAATAACCCAGATGAAGCATAAAATGAGTCATTTTAACACTACCCTTCTGCCACAGGAGCAAGAATACAATGAGTTATGCGCCTTGTGTAAATCTTATCAGCCTGGTTAAACGAAGGCTTATCAAAGTTTATAGCAATTGTCAATTTCTTCAAATAGAAATTCCCCCCCCCCCCCCGAAACTTTGTTTGATCTGATTGAAGGTCCTAAATTTGCTAAAATGCCACAGATGTAACCTATTTCATTTCATGAGAGGTATGTACAGAATTTGGGATCTTTTTTTGCTTCAAAAATGCAAATGTAGCCAGGCAAGCATAATAACTTTCAACATTTATTCTTGATTTAGCTATAAGTCTATCATGAGAGTCAAAATGTTTGCTCCTTTCAAAGAGAAATGGTGATCTATAAGGAGTTATTCCTTTTCCTTGAATCAAGTTATTTATCAAGATACCTTTATCAACCATAATACCAACAACCACATTGCAGTTGGTGTGCTATATCACTTTGTCCCAAAATTTCCCTATCAGATGAAATGCCACCAACAATATCTGAATTAAATTAAAATTAAATTAAATTAAAATTAAATTAAATTAAATTAAATTAAATTAAATTAAATTTAAATTTAAATTAAATTAAATTAAATTAAATTAAATTAAATTAAATTAAATTAAATTAAATTGAATTAAATTAAATTATCCATTTGCAGTAAAGATGTACATAGCTTTTCTTTGACAGTATGAAATTTTGTAATTTGAAAACAGCTGTTTTCCAGCTATTGGACCTCTCGGGACCTGTGTGCTAAATCTAAATTCTACACAATCTTGAATTGCAACAAGACCTGCAGAAACGTTTTTGGGTTGATAATGGCATATGTTTTTGAATAGTTTCCTTTAAAGGTCATGTTTTAATATTCTTAAATTTTCAATACATTCGTTTAATCCAGATTTTTTTAAAAACTCAGAAATTCTCCCTGTAGAAATATTAAAATCAGAGGTAAGAACTGAATATATAGGATTTCATTTTAATATGTATAGTTCTTAGTATATGTGAGAAAAAAGGTTTGTTCAGATCACCAGAACTAGGGATAGTCTCGCGTTCTGTATAAGAGCAATAACTCACGAAATATTTGTGTACATTTGTAAAATGCTTGTAATCTTGAATACCTGAAGATTTTAAGTTGTCAATTTTTGAAATATTTACTGGACTTCTCACATGTTATCTTAGAGTCTGAGTTGTCTTAATAGACTTGAGACAAAATAAAGATGGCGTTCCAGTTTGTGTCTCTGCACGTCTACTAATGCCTGTACTCGATTTTGCCTACAGCTTCGATTGTGCTTTTGTTTGGCGGGGTTCTTTGTATTCCTATGGAAGCTTTGTTTTCTTTGGTTTGACTTGTGATGTCGCTGAATAAGTTTCTTTTCCTTGTTTGAGACGAGGTCCATCTTTGATAAGTAAAGACTGTTGGGAAACTAAGTCATCTGTAAAAAGAAATACAAATATTGCAGTTGGGTGGGGGATATGTATTGGTTTCCATTTCAATATTGAATCAGCATTGCCAACCCTCACCCCTAGTAAAATCCTGGGGGGGAAAAAGCATGAAAACACTATTTGTATGCTAGATTAGTGTCTTTTTCTGATCTTTTACAATGGGAGATTATTAGAAGAAATATTTTTCAAACACAGAAAAAAGAGGCTAGTGACATAAATAGTTGCAGATCTATTAAATAAGAAAGAAAAAATTTAAAACGCCATATACATTACCTATTTTGCCTTGCTGTATCCTCTATGATGGTATCAGAGTATGCAATTGTTTGAGGTTCAGTAATTGGATTAGGATCCTCTGCATCCTCTGGTATATTTCCTGTATTCTCTGTATTCAATTTAAAAGGCATACAGAAGAAAAGAGACACTTGTGTTAAAATTGTAACTACGATTCTTTTAGAGATTGAAACTACATCACACATAGCAACATTTACTTGTACTGCACAACAACTTCCTAACTTTCAAAGTCTGAATTTAAAAAACAGAACATCAGAATATTATAAATGTTATATAACTTTAAAACTAAACATGTAACTGTATGTTGAAGGTAATAATATGTCTAAGAGGGGATCTCAGTTTATCAAGTTCACAATATTAATAATTTAAAAATAGACTACTTCAACAATTAATTACTTAATTATATAAATTGTTAAGATGGTTAACAGAAACCTTGATTATGACGTTATTAGTCGGAACAGAATAAAGTCACGATATCAAAAGAATATACGATACTAAATTATTTAACATTCTTTTTTCCGTAGGACATATTTTATGTACCTTTTTTTAACTATGACACCTTATTATATAATAATTCTGCTTCGCTGACCAATATAAGGAATTTTCTTTTCGCATTAATATGCTGTATAGCAAACTTGGAATATTTCTCTACGGTAAAGCTGTAGCAGTTCCGTCACCATCAGGACTAAAAGGCAGCGAACACATTCTCGCATTCTTGAACTGGGACATTCGTTTTCCGGTCAATTCAAGTTCCGAAGTTCCGTCTGAGCCACTGTTTGTAGACAAAATCATCTCTCAATGGCAGACGATGGAATTTAATGTCACATACTTGATTGGAGAGACTTTTGCAACCTCTGACGATACAAGTGTCGGGCATTTCTTAATTTTTTAATTTCTGAAATGGTTCTAAACAACAATGGACGCCATTTTGTTATGTACAAAATGTTTGATTGGCTGGAGTGACTCGGGAGGTTATTCGGATAATTACGGAGCAACTCGGTTAAATCCGGTATGAAATGGTCTATTAAGCCGTCTGGAGAGGGACCTGTATGTTTTAATCTTGGGTCGAAAACAGCGTGATTTTTGGACCAATAAACTCTTAATAATGTGTATTATATAAACAAAAAGGAACACCCTTTCTTTTAAGTTTCTTTAATTTTCTTCTCTCTCTCTCTCTCTCTCTCTCTCTCTCTCTCTCTCTCTCTCTCTCTCTCTCTCTCTCTCTCTCTCTCTCTCTCTCTCTCTCTCTCTCTCTCTCTCTCTCTCTATCTATCTCAACACGGATAAGATGGATAGTTCAACAAATTTCCTGATTCCAAAACTCAGTATTCTAACCATTCTGCCACCTACCTTTTGCAGGAACAGACGGAGCGTTGAAACGTTAACACGAACTTCTTGCCCCAGGCAATTGTATGTGGACCAAATTCTATATAACATGTTGGAAAAAGATCCTTAATTACGTTTAAGTATTAATTTCTTTCTTTGGGGGGGGGGGGGGGCTATTGTTCTTTTTCATGTGGTTTTCCACATCGGTGATAACGTTTTTCTCATCTAACATTTAGAAAGTATTATTACTTTCAGTCTTGTGGGTCGTATTTGTTTACAGGAATTTTACCACATTTACAGTTATTCTTTACCAGGTGAAACAATTGTCGCCTGCAGAACTCATCAACAGAATGAGCTGATTAATTTCGTATCCTCTCTTTGGTTTACTTTCGCAGACGCGTAACTTTTCGATACCATTATGGTCTTGTCCAATCGTTGACGGAAGAGTCTAAAAGGGGAGGTAATTAATTAAACCTTCTCTGATGGATAAAGATAGATAAGGGTCATAAATCACACAGCATGTGTCTCAACATAGACACAGAAACAGGCTATGAAAAATGGCACACTATTCAAGCTCTCTTCTTTATATTAGATTTCTTTTAGTAACAATATCATCCATTCTATTGTTTGGAACAAAGGGTATTCTTAAACGTGCTTTGGTTGCGATAGTGGGAACTGTTACTCATTGTGCGGAAGAATATGCTGTCCCAGGAACCGCAAGAAATTAACTACCAGCTAAACCCTTCCATTAGTGAAATATTAATTTTTCAACCATGAAAGACGGAAGAAAATACCCCCTCCCCACCAACCAATCACAACCACTTCTCATCAATCATCTGGTTAGGAATATGTCTTCTTCAAAAAAAAATTCCAATCTCTGCACCAGTATTCGCTGTCTCTTGTTGACTTTCTCAAATTAATTTGTCTGAATCTTTGGTCATTGTGACTATTCATTGGCCAGGTCCTCTACTATGTACATTTTGATTTCTGTTTCCTAATGCTATCTCCTGTTGAACGAAACATTGTAAAATAATAATGTTCAAAGCCATTTCACTACTTTTGATTCGAAGATTATTTTTTGCATTAAATACAGAGAGACTGAAAGGCGTATTATCTCTATTAGCAGTTTGATAAACGCCAAGGTTAACCCAGATTGACTGCCTCTGTGTATCCACGTGATCCTCTTAGTTCCCATTCATTCCGCGTGATAGAAAGTCACGTGACGTTAAAAACATATCAACTATACTTTTCCATTGTGAAAAACCAGAAGCCAGGTGCTTTTGGACTCGCATATGTATGGAGCTGTATATAAGTCGAGTACAAATGCAAAATGATCAGACCGAGAACAACGATCGCATAATGCACCCGCTGATCTGGATCTATATTAATTGCTAGAAGAAATGAGTAGAACAAAGGAAAAATATCACAGTAGATTGGCAATAGTGTACGGATTGGAGGGTGTGGGAGATTACTTACCACATAAATAGGTCACTTAATCTTCAATCTCTCGCTACCAAGAATCATGCAAAATAGGCCACTTCGAAACTGTGTATATCAACTATATCGGCCGGTTAAAACTTTACTCCGATCCATTTATTTTCTGCATAAATATTGAGACGAAGTGCGCCTTTAACACACACACACACACACACACTTGAACACACATACAAATCAGAATAATAATAATAATAATAATTATAATAATAATAATAATAATAATAATAATAATAATAATAATAATAATAATAATAATAATAATAACAAACATTTCCACAGAGTGTAAGATTAGGAAAAATTGGCTGACTTGGCCAGTTGTCACTAATTACAAAGGTCAATGTGAAACCCATAAGTATACGATTATATCAAGAAGTTTGTTTGCTCCACAAATGAAAAACTATATTATCCATATATATTCAACTGTGTGTGTTCAATCAAACTTGCGGTAGAAATGCGCCATTTGAATTCACTTAAGTATGGTCTCATGCGAGGATGCGAGCTGAATATTGCATTAAACACTAAAACTGTATGTATGTATGTATGTATGTATGTATGTATGTATGTATGTATGTATGTATGTATGTATGTATGTATGTATGTATGTATGTATGTATGTGTGTGTGTGTGTGTGTGTGTGTGTGTGTGTGTGTGTGTGTGTGTGTGTGTGTGTGTGTGTGTGTGTATGCATGCATGCATGCATCTAGATAGATAGATAGATAGATAGATAGATAGATAGATAGATAGATAGATAGATAGATAGATAGATAGATAGATAGATAGATAGATAGATAGATAGATAGATAGATAGATAGATATCGGTCGATAGGTAGATATTCCTGTGTCTTTATGTGATATGCACCGGTACACCATTGTCGTATTTAGTCTGTTTTTGTTGTATATAAATGATGGGCGAAAAGTCCAATAAAGAAGTACTCTACTGTATGAAAAAGTTAAAAGAATCGAAAGAAGCCATGTCAAATCATGACGATGCTCTGGCGTCCATTAGAAAGATGCCAGAAGATTCGAAACAAAAAGATAGAAAGTAGCACAAACAAATAAATGAATGATCACGGATTTTAGTAATTATATTAATTGCAGGAAACACTAGATTCTGCAAGTCGTATATGATGCGATATTTGCTTTTACAAAAGTGTCTGCAAAGTTTAAAGATACTCAAAATGTTTAGCATTTTGTCGAAGTCTTCTTCAGAAGGCAAGTGAATTTTCAATTTTCTTATTAAGTTCAATCACGCGTACCAATAGATGACGAGTTTATCTCTACGGAATCAACAATTAATTGTATTGAGGACTGGACGGGTTAAGCTGTAACATATAGCATGTTATTCCTTTCTAAACACCCCATTAAGAGCGAAACGATTTTTTTATATAAAACAAACGACACAAATGGAAAATGTGGTAATAAGGTGAATATATATATATATATATATATATATATATATATATATATATATATATATATATATATATATATATATATATATATATATATATATATATATATATATATATATATATATATATTATATATATATATTATAACCAAATAACTATCATTATAAAAGCGCGATAGACCACCCAATTTTTAATAGGAATGATTTGCGAAAATATAAAGTTTGAACTCTTTGCCAAGTTTTCTATTTTAAACCACATACGTCTGACTGATTTGCTGATTTAAATTAATTTTGTTTACTCGTGGTTAATTTAAATGTCTCCCAGAAGTTCTTAAAATCAAGGATAATGATACTGCTAGACAGTGCGATGTTCTGAACAGGACATTGAGCAAATTATCCCATTTTTGTGCCGAGGTAGCCAGTGGTGGGAACTTTTAAAAGCAAGGAGTAAAAGAAATTCAATATAAATTGTATCATAACTTACAAAAAATGTGTTTATGGCGCAGAAGGAGACTCTTTCTCTCTCTCTCTCTCTCTCTCTCTCTCTCTCTCTCTCTCTCTCTCTCTCTCTCTCTCCTCTCTCTCTCTCTCTCTCTCTCTCTCTCTCTCTCTCTCACACCACACACACACACACACACACAAGATTCCACGCTAAGTACTTCCACAAAATATATTCCACAGCCACAAACTTCCATAAAAATATTTTTGGTCACATGAATTTACAGAAAAGATTCAAATGAGAGACTCTGGACTAAGACTGGAGATATCTTCCGCGCGGGGTGAGTGTAGAATTAAAAGGATGGAGCGGGAGAGAGAAGTAGGATGAGAGGGAGATGTAATTTGAATGGGTCAGTCATTACGTAAAGTGTTATTTACGAGAGGGATAAGCGAAAGCCGTTTGTTTGTTTTGAAAAACTCAATAACAAAATATATCCATGGCCTTCATGTACCCCTTATACTTCACTGAAGGTTGTCCAAACTAGAATGTAACAAAGTAGATATTCAACACTACTGGCAAAATAAAATATTGTAACAACTAAAAGAATGAAAACTGTAAAGATAAAGAGGGTGTCATAAAATTCTAAACAAAAGGATGGTTACCTAACTTTATTTTCGATTTTAACTAACACGTTCTATATCAACATTACATGTGTATGTATGTATGTATGTATGTATGTATGTATGTATGTATGTATGTATGTATGTATGTATGTATGTATGTATGTATGTATGTATGTATGTATGTATGTATGTGTGTGTATGTATGTATTTATTTATGTATGTATGTAGGTATGTATGTATGTATGTATTATGTATGTATGTATGTAGGTATGTAGGTAGGTATGTATGTATGTATGTATGTATGTATGTATGTATGTATGTATGTATGTATGTATGTATGTATGTATGTATGTATGTATATATGTTTTACTGATCATGCAAGTCATTAAATATACATGCGCTTAAAGGAGTCCATTACTAGTCTAAGAACATTTTTAAAAAGCACAACAATAAAAAAAAAAATGCTACGCGTCTCCATTTTATCTTGCATTCCACTTGTAATGTCAGAATCGATATATTTTTCAGCATCTGCAATCCAATCTATGACCATCACAATTTAAGATAGCGTTGCAATATATATGCAAAATATCAATCCACGAATGTGTTTGTTTCTCTGACATTTAGATTGGCAACAAGGTCTTGTTGTACCTTGTGTTCTTTTCTATGTCGGAACAACGTTGTCTTCATATATATATATATATATATATATATATAGAGAGAGAGAGAGAGAGAGAGAGAGAGAGAGAGAGAGAGAGAGAGAGAGAGAGAGAGAGAGAGAGATTCTCTGATAGTTTCAAATGACGATGAACGTAATTATATTAACAGGTACGTTAACTTGTGAAATATTAATTATTACGCTTACCAATAGTATTGCTTTTCTGGCGTCCATCTTACAAGACCTAAAGGGTTAAGTACTAGTACGCCCGATTTAGGTGTTGCTGTAAGTATTGAGTAATTCAAATTGATTGTTTAAAAAGTGGTTTTGTTATATAATTTCCGAAACCGTTTCTCAGACATAACTGGAAGAGACAGTTTCTAAAATTATTTAGATAATCTTTGAGAACTTTCAATATATTTGATATATCGTTCTTGTGTGTCGCTAGATGGCACGAGTATAACATGAATATTCTAAACTTGCTCCGAGAAAACTTTCTGAAGCAATAAACCAAGTCTATGTCAAACATTCGCCATCTGAAGGAGTAGTGGATTGTAAATTCAATATTCGAGAGCTTTAAAGGTATATTTGTTTTAAAGTAAACATACACTTTGTACGTGAAAAACGTGCTTTAAAGCACAGAAGTTAAAACAACCGATACATGCACAGTTAGATTTGTGCCATTTCAACGTGCGTTGTATAAAGAGAAACAAACATAGGATCAGCGTTTAATTAAATGACGTCATCATTATTAAAACATCCCAACAATATGGATTTATCCAGCGCGTTTGGTAAATTCTATTTTCTGGTTTCTGAATGTCATTCTCCTCGTTTAAAATAATGAATTGGCAAATATTTCACTCTACAAGAGAACTGTGTTCATCGCCCATTGTTATCTCTGGGTGCTGGAAATTATCAAGACTTTGCCACAGTTTATCGTGCCAAAATATAGAAATCAGCGACACCCAAACCCAGTTGGCCTTGAAACTAATGTGTAAAACGTTTGCCAACATATAAACGTCCATTATGATTTTCGGATGTCAGCAATTTATTGTAATACACAAGATGTGTAAATGAGTAAATGTGCGCTAAAAATGAGGGGCCAAGTTTAATTCTGAGTTAGGAATCAAAATTTCAGACATTTGTGTGCAAAATGATCATGTTTATATGAAATAAATGCATTAAATAAAATATATTACAATTTTTAAGATACTAAGGAAATAATTAAATGTTTGATGGACCTGGAAAACTTGGCAAATAGAAGCATGCTAATAGGCTTTGATCCAATGAAGCAGAATGTTAGACAATCGTGCCCGTTTGTTGGCTGGAAGTTGACCCTAGCAATTATCACTACACTGAGTACCATCTTCCTCAAGTGATGGACACCTTAACCTACTTGGCTTCGGAATAATAGATTTTTAAAAAAAAGTCTGCCAACGCTTACGAGCCGATTCAGGTAATTAGCTGGAAACAAATTCGAAGAACCCAATAAGAATGGTCAACGCAATACTTTTAAATAGGAAGCTAATTCAATATTTAAAAATTAAATATAATAATATTCAACAACTTTGGAAATTTTTACGATAGAAACACTAAAGATTGTTCATATTTTGTTTGAATTATTACATTTCTTCATCCGAATTATCTATGCACTGAATTCCCGAAGTATTTTGTATAACGTTACTAAATCTAATACAAACTGGCTATATCAACAGCATTTTTGTTTTCCGTTCGTACATATATTGTACACAATCATTCATTAGTATCCACTTTTTCTTATAAGTGTTCCTTTTTTGTTACGACTCTATGGATTAAACTATGTAACAGAAAGGAAGTGATATCAATTTTGGTAAAATTCAACAATAGATTAATTTCCCCAGAATACAAAGTAAAATGTAAAAGAAGAAGCATTACCATCAATTTGAGTAAATTTCAAGAAATAATTAATTTTAATATATTACAAACTGAAATTGAAAAAAGAAAAATAAGTGTAATTTAAATCCCAACTAATTCTAACTGTTCTGTTATAAATCCAAAAGTATATAATGTTTCGAATGAATTCCAATAGACTTGAATATCCTGATATATGTTTCGAATGAATTCCAATAGACTTGAATATCCTGATATTTGTTTCGAATGAATTCCAATAGACTTGAATATCCTGATATATGTTTCGAATGAATTCCAATAGACTTGAATATCCTGATATATGTGTCGAATGAATTCCAATAGACTTGAATATCCTGATATATTACAACGATGTAATCCAGAATGTCTTTGAAAGAGTTCTCAATAATGTCATACAGTCATAGGGGTGTTTTAGTCCAACAATTAAGTGAGCACGTTGTAATTCCAATGAATAATATACGTAAATGATTTTTCTATACTTATGTCTAAACACTACTATAAGCTCTGATAATATATACCCGAAGACCGATATAAAACATGAATTTAAAATTTGTGGCCACATTTCTTGTTATGCAAACCCACTTTCTCGTAAAATAGGTGTACCAATTCAAGTAATTGTTTTCATCTTACAATTATGACATAAGTCAGGTTGGCAAAACTTCAACCCTCAATTACAGAGAAAATCTTTCAAGTGTAAACTTCCTTCATTTTTTCGGGGGGGGGGGGGGGGATTACATGGTTTCGATGTTGTTGGTTTTTCTTATTGGCTACAGAAATCAGAATACCGCTCTCGTTGCACTCGTAAGAACCACGTGTTCAGGCTTACCAAACTTAAGTCCAGGAAACGCACGATTTCCACATGGCATGCCCCTTTTAAAACAAATTATTATAAACATACCTTGACATATATAATTATAGGTTTGTTTACTTAATTCGACCCAAACAATGCTGCACAGTCGTGTAAATTTATGTTCGCAATATTCTCAAGACGTTCACATGCATAGTAATCATCCATTTTGTTAATAGAATATTCATTTTCAAGCTGTTTATTTATACACGTTTTTCTCACCGTTTCTAATTAAAAAAACTGGCTTAATTTCGTTCTCTATAGTACCTTGCTTCGTGTCCAAATTTTGTTTATTGACGTGCATTAAAGAATTCTGACGATTTTGCTCGTAATCGGATGCAAGACAGCTTAACACAGTTGGCTTCCAGACCTGATGTACAGAATTTTGCCGACATACAACAATTGTTTGAAATATCAAGCTGGACATTGATTCATAAACCATGTAGGAAGGGACAAAAGTGCATCTTTGAGGGTCATTTATATTCGACACGCTTTGAAATAAAGGGGTAAGTTTCAAACATTTTTAAATTTTGAAAATTTACAATTTTACTATTATTCAAGTCGGGATTTAATTCTTTTATAAAAGCCTGTAAATGAATTAAAAGTTATATCAATGAATGTATTTCTTCTAGCAGATGCAAAGACATTTGCAGCTTATAAACTCGCCTTTAATCTGAGATGTTAATTGACACCTCAACAAGGGTTCATACCCACAACAATAATAACACACACACAGACACACACACAGACACACACACACACACACACACACACACACACACACACACACACACTCACTCACTCACTCACTCACTCAGATTAAGATACAGTGGTATAAACTTCAACCAGCTTACTTATCGATTATGGTGGCACAACCGCATCGCCATCATTATTTGTGGAGCTTTATTGTCACTCAAAATTGCACACAGACAACCTAACTATTTGATATACATGTTTGTCGTAGTTTTGATATTGCCCATTTCTTGCCCTTTTTTAGTCCTCATAAATTTTCAACACTTTACTAGCCCCATTCATCCCTTTGACTAGCCCTCATAAATTTTCAGCACTTTACTATGAAATCTTGAAATTTTGAAAACCGACTATCATCCAAACACAGTTGGCTTGCAAACTAACATATTTAACGTTGCCAAAACATGCCAGTAATTTGAAATCTTAAAACAATTTTCAACTATCAAACAAACTCAAGAAAAGACAACAGCCAAAATTTAAAATTTTAGTGCCAAAGTAGGTTGATGTACTGGTCCCATTAACTCTCTCTCTCTCTCTCTCTCTCTCTCTCTCTCTCTCTCTCTCTCTCTCTCTCTCTCTCTCTCTCTCTCTCTCTCTCTCTCTCTATGTATGTATGTATGTATGTATGTATGTATGTATGTATGTATGTATGTATGTATGTATGTATGTATGTATGTATGTATGTATGTATGTATGTATATGAGAGAGTCTAAGCTGTTTCTATAAAAAATATATATATATGTGTATAAGCACAAACTACACAGTGGTGCTCCATTTATTAGCGTCATTTAATGTTTAGAAAATTCCTGCAATCTTCTGCTATCGGCTGAGCTAACAAAAGCGGTTAGTATCTCGTTTATTTGTTGCATCGCTTAAAATTACGAACTAGCAGCAACTAGCCTTATACAGATACATGTATCTATAGCACATTAAAACACCAATTGTTCTCTTTCAGTTATTTTCAATGAAAGTACCTCATATAGCCGAGTCAAGCTACAAACAAGGTCACTGAGCTGCCGTTGCATCAAGCGCGAGCAGATCAGGGTCAGTGTTGTTTATTCTACTAATTACTCCTAACAAACTTCAGAGACCAAAATCTGTCGGCGCAATATGCACTGGCAGCTCTGGTTTTGTGAGGTTTGCAGTTGGACTCATCTTATAAGCGAGTATATTCATTGGCACATTGCAAACAACGTTTAATATTTGATACATTAATATAAAGCGATTTAATACAGGATGTTGAATTTTAAAAAATGTCACTACTATTTTTCTAAGTTATCATTATTTATATTGAAAGCATAACACATTGTTCAATTTTATATTTCTTTACTTGTAAATGTTTTTGCCGACATAGGTCTGAAACGTAATTGACAATGATATATTCTTGTGAATTTAATTTGCATTGTTTGCTAGTCAATTTGTAAAATATATTTTTGTTATTTCGTAAAATACTATTGATGATGTAACATTGTATTTTGGACTTGAACTTGTCCAAAATCAAGTTCATTTTCTAACTGACCTAAATCATTGATTTTGTTCATTAACAACATGTATATCTAAATCTGTGTCTAGAACTTTGGAAATTCCCCATTATTTGCCATGTCGACCTGTTGCTACTATATGTGAGATTATAATTTAGTAATATGCTTCTAATTATAACTAAGATTTTTAAAAAAACAACAAAAAAAACCCAAAAAAACAACAAAAAAAACCATTATAAACCTTCCCGAAGAAAACTTTCCGTTAAGTAATAGTTTTTTCTTGTTTGTTTTTGTTTTGGGAAAATGCTAATTGTGACCTGATGTCGGGCATAGGACTATTTTAACATCTTGAGGAAGAATCAGTTATATTATTGTTATGTTTAGCAGTTCATTTTGGGCTTTAACTTTGTTTATTCAAATTATTTATTCACTGAATGTAAATACAAAGTGATCTAAAAAAAAAGATTCTTAGAAACGCATATATGAAATTATACTGAACATTCAAATAGGGATATCTATTCTTGGATTGCATTAGTGTGATCCTATAAAGAATGTTGGTACATCACCACTACGCTGGCCACCACAGACACGTCAACAATTTCAGCGTTGGATGTAATTTGGATTTCCAATAAAGTTTATTCAGAACTTTAATAGTCAGGAATTATGTCAGTAATTATGCGATTATTTGGATTTATTCGCAATACCTTAAGTTCTGTTTGTACATTTTCACTTTGTATTATATGGAAATAAATTGTTTTTTGAATTGTTCAAAGCTTGTTGCATCTCAACCTTCTATATTACTTGATTTAAGACCATATACTCGTAATAGTGTGTGTGTTTGTGTGTGTGTGTGTGTGTGTGTGTGTGTGTGTGTGTGTGTGTGTTACAAAATCAAAAGGGCGAATAAAAGGTCTTTCAAAGGCAACGGATCAAAAAGACCATCTTGGTGCGAACCAGCCCAAGATCTTTCGAAATCAACCGAATCCTTATTTCGAGGGACAAAACTATTGTTTTAAAAAAAAGACACCTACACAAACAAAAACATATTAAAACGCACAAAAACTTCAAAAAAGCGAACAATATACAAAGTCTCCATCGTGTATGTACAATTAAATGCAATGTAAATGTTACACTATGTTGAGTGTTTGTTACCTTTAGTGTTAGTAAGGTAGGAACCTCTAAACAACTGGCCCCAAGATAAGCCAATTGGATTCGATAGCTGTGTACACTCAAACCCAGAGGCGTAAATCAGTAATAATCCAAACGGGTATTATCACATTTTCCCGCCATTTATTTGCTTTCTCAACACATGGTCTTTAACTATAATTTTATTGCAGAACTGTCAAAAAAGCATTGACAACTTTATGATCAAAACGTTTTTCAAGCTATTAAATATTACAAAATCAATGCTGCAATATTGCTTTACAACATAAATTCATTAAATGTTTAACAATCTGCCAGCACAACGATGGAAATATTATACACGGGATGTAACATTTTGTAGATGGCGCAAATATTTAATTGCTGACGTTCGATTGGGGTCAGTTGATCTTGCCAATCTTGCCTTTCTAGCGGTAAAAGTAACAACATTCAACATCGTTAAACCTTTATTTTGTATTCAATTGTACTTAATACAGCAAACGCAATGTCGACTTTGTATATTTCTCGCGTTTTTTGTGGTTTCTTTTCATGTTTTGTTATGTTTTCATTTGTGCATTTGTCTTTTGTGGCTTTCTGCACTTGTTAAACGAATTAGTAGTTTTCAGTAGTGCTTGGGCTGGTTTCGCAGATATTTCTTTTTCTTCTCTGATTTACACTTAACTAAATCAATAAATTGCCAAAAGTACTTAAGATGCCAATTGTTGACTGTAGGGGAGTCTTCCGGATACGGAACAATCATGTTCTGAGCATTTTGCACGACATTTGAATGCAATCAGAAACATAAGAACCCTACAGGGCGTGGTCACTGGTGATAGATTTAATTAACGATATGAATCAGGGAGTTATAACAGATTTGCGATGTTGTCATCGTTGCCGGTATCAGATGTATTTTTTCAGAGCCTAGAGCAAATTATATTGCATATAGTACCTGTAAAGTAATGCTAAGCTTTTTATCCTTAGCGACCTACTTTTACACTGAAGGAGAAGTGGAAGGACATGTATAAAATTATGATGTAGTTAGGTATAGGACTGACAGAGGAAATAACCGTTTCTGGCTACCCGTTTTCTGATGCCGCTATGGTTCCAAAACAGTGGTCTGCTGTTACGGCATATTTTGAGATAAAGTTGGATCGTTTGAATGTAAAATCATTGGAACCCAACAGAATACATATCCGGATACTTGTTTATGGTATTAAGTGGACTATGGAAGAAAAATTATGTAATTTAGCGAAGCGTTGAAAATTTTAAAGTTTTATTTTAATACATTAAGAGGAGGTAATACTAATAAACACGGTAGGTCTTAAACTTCGAACAATTTAGAATATATCCATGTATATTTCATATTTCTTAGTAACCTCTATTTACCGTACGAAGTCTCAATTCAGGAGTCCTATCTGGTCGTTTCAGCCATATCTGCAATGCCCGTGCGTAGGCCAAATTATTCCTCAAATATTTAGCGCATTGACCGCATTGTCGATTTAATAACTTCTACAAGTTATTTCATATATAAATATATATATTGATTTTCATTCAGATAAGCAAAAATAGTGTTTATGTCTTCTCTTCAAATTATGTATCAAACTTGTTTAAATGAACGGTGTCATGGCAAGATTATATCTGTATGAATTTAGTCCTAGAAAGCTTTATTCAAAATAATGAGTACACACACAGGTGACGACACGTGTGATTTGGTGCAGCTTTCATTGTTTGTCCTAATTAAAACTGAAGCTATACACATGTTTTCTGGCACAATCCAGAGTTGTAGACTCGGTTCATTTTCACGAAATTAAGTAGGACCATGTTTTTCTAAAAATTGACAA